>JAHREE010000425.1:314821-380489 GCA_033628505.1 Tringa tobata | reverse complement strand
CAGGGATGGCTTCTGTGAGAAGATGCCAGAAGCTAACTCCCATGTCAGCCAGAGCTATTTCTATCCAGCTCCAACACAGATCCATCTGCTGGTCAAAGCTGAGCCCATCAGCAATGTTGGTGGTGCCCCTGTGATAACATATTTAAGAAAGGGTAAAAAAAGCTGCACATCAGCAGCTAGGAGAGAGGAGTGAGAAAACGTGAGACCCTGCAGACACCAAGGTCAGTGAAGAAGGAAGGGGAAGAGGTGCTCCAAGCACTGGAGCAGAGATTCCTCTGCAAGTCCATGATGAAGATCGTGGTGCCACAGGTTGTCCACCTGCAGATAGATATCCACCTGCAGCCCATGGCAGACTCCATGCTGGAGCAGGTGGACGTGCCCTGAAGGATGCTGTGAGCCTGTGGAGAACCCATGCTGTAGAAGGCTTCTAGCAGGAACTGTGGCTCATGGAGAGGAGCCCACACATGAGCAGGTTTTCTGGCAGGACCTGTGACCCTGCTGAGGACTCACGCTGGAGCAGTCTGTTTCTGAAGGACCCTGTGGAAAAGACCCACGCCGGAGCAGCCCATGCTGGAGCAGTTTGTGAAGAGCTGTAGCCTGCACGGAGGACCCACATTGAAGAAGGTCATGAAGGACTGTATCCCATGGGTTACACTCTGGAGCAGGGGACTCTGTGTTTTTCATCTGTCCTATTTTCTCCCCACTGTCCTGTTTAGTAAAAGGAGTCATAGAGCGGCTTGGTGGGTACCTGGCAACCAACCAAGGTCAATCCACCACGCACCATTTCTCTCAAATCATCTATGCAACGATCAGAATTCAGTTTAATTTACAATTTATTTCTTTGATGGCCAACCCAGTGTGAACCTGGCGCGCCTCATTCGCTCCTTTCCTACTTTGCAATTCGCTATTCCCTTGGTTGTGTCCGCACAGCTGCTCCTGGGAAGCTCCTGGCCTGCAAACAAGCTGGAGGCAGATGAGAGCACCTTCAGCAGTAGAGAAAGTGTCACATGCTGTAGCCTCAGAACAGCTGTTCCCAATCTGAGCTTCTCTTGAAAGCTGCTGCTTTTATTTTCAGTTTTGAAGGCAGCTTTGTGCACCCCAACCTGGGTACGTTTCTTCTAAGAACATAAGCTTCTCTGACAGAATATATTTCCTTTCTCCATAAAAAATTGATTTACTCTCTTCAACAATGCCTTCCTATGACTCTAAAGGCTTGTCCACCCTAGAATATCTTCAACATGTTAACCAACAACTCATAGACAAAAAAATAACAGGGGGGTGCAATAACTTTCCAGTCTGATCAAAGAACAGGAAGAATTAGTTTTTTCCTTTCCACCTGAAGGCTTTATGATTGAATCTGGCAACTTCTTGCTGAATTGAAGCATGTCACTTCAGAAGAGAGCTGATCCCAAATTTCAAGTGATGGAGACCTTTCCCATTGCTAAGAAAGTCACTGCAATATCTAGTTATCCACCTCAAAGGAAAAAAATGCTAATTTCTTGCACTCTCCTCTGTGAGTTTAGCAGACTCATATTGCTAGATGTTTCCCATGTCTGTAAGCTTCTACAGCCCCCAGATTTCAAAAGTGAAGGCAAACTGAATTTTTCATTAGGCAAACAAAAGTCTCTCGGTTATTGTCTTTTTGAACTGCAGGTAGCCATGTGGCTAGGACTTTTCAGCTGGAGAAGCATACTACGTTTCCTGGCTTCACCTTTCTTGCCTGCTGAGATTAACGTGCAAGCAAGAAAAGAAATGTGGAAGGAATCTGAAAGCACCCTTTCCTGTGTGTGACTTCTGGGGATAATCCCTGAGAGCCTTTACACAGCCTGGAGCAGGAGAAAGCAGAGCTGATTTCATCACGGCAGTGCTAGGTGGCATAATCACAGAGCACACCGTTTAATAAGAATTAGCTCCATTGTTAATTAGCGCATAAACCCCATAAAAGTTTTATTATTTCATTAATAATTCACCCAGCCTCCGTAGGCTCAGATTCTCTGTCTCATGAGAATTGCAGACTCTCTCCCTCTCCCTGCCCCCTGCCCCTCATTCGTTCATTTTCTTCCCTCCTTTCTTTCTTTCCTTCTTTCTCCTGTCCCTCTCCCTGAATGTGCTTCTCATGGATGGCTGGGTTGCCCTCTGTAGCCATCCGGGAGGTATCTCCATACGTCACATCATGCTGGGAGCAAAATGGGCAGCGCAAGTCCTGGGTGGAAGAGCACAGGGGGCACCATCAAAGCTGAGACACCGCAGACAAGTGGAGGACAGCAGAGGTGGCATCTGCAAGGCTTTGCTCCCTCCCTTTGCAGCATGGACGGTTAGTCAAGAAGCTCTATTTGTGAATTTGGTTTGGAAACCCTTCACGTTCATGAACATTCTGGCAGAGAGGGACAGCAACAGCACACAAACTTGGGTACTGCACGTGAAAATGGAACAAGACAGGTAACGTTGATTGAGATGGAACAAAGGGGATTGAGAGAGAAAGACGGAGAACTACAAGACCCATAAATGGGTCTTGACAAAACAGTTTTAATTTGGCAAGCAGAGGAAGACTTGCACAGCCAAATGAAGCTTTTAAATAGATGGATGGGATTGAAAGGGCAAATACTGGAAACAATGAGGTCTGGGCCAAATAAGGCTTGCTGAGCTCTGCATAAGGGTACCTGTGTGCTCATGGGTTCACAGCTGTGTGTTCACAGCTCCCACCCCAAGCTTTTATTGGCTGCAGAAACACTAAGAGAACACTTATCACTTGGAAAAGGCTGCAACAGTTTATGGGACGAAGCAAGAGTTTGCAAGGGGCCACTTTAGACATCCAGCCTGGAAAAAGAAGATGGCAGCAGCATCACTTGCACTGGACAACCCTTCAGCATTGCTGCAGAGTGTGAATGGGCCTGCATGCTAAAGGAAAAGGGACCATATATTATAGATGAGCTGGTAGAAAACTATACATTGGGAAGATACGTTTTTGGAGATTACTGGAAAATGGAGGGAAAGAATAGCTTGATTAGTGGGTTAGGGTTACGTTGAACATTTGATCTAGCCAAGAGTCTGACCTCTGTGGGACCAAGACAGTGGAGCAGGATTTCTGAGACAAGTGAACTTTCAACAGGTTCCAATTCAAAGCTGAGAGCACTTTTCCACAGACTGGGGGTCCGGGAAGGATCCCCTTGCTCTAGGACAGAAACATCTTGATCATGTTGGTGTCCTCTTCCTCTAGAAGTCATAGGAGTAGACAAATAGGCTGTCCTCACAAGTCTCAGGCTGGGACAAGAGACTCCTGGCCCTGCCAAACTCGCACAGATATATCCAAGAAGAAAAAAAATCTGCCAATTCCAAGGGTAGAAAATCTGGAAAGGTGTATTTCTATTCTTTGATAGGCTCAGTGGACTGAAAATAAAATTTTAAGGGCGATTAACATCACTGGGATGTGTTCAGGGAAGGAACACATCCTTCAGCTTAGGAAGACCTCACCAGCCTGTGAGACAAGGGATGGTAGCAAGGATGGCAGTAGCGTCCAGGGGGAAATCTGGGCTTGGCTCACATTCTGCACCAGCCACTCAAGAGCAACACCTGCACATCCAAGGGCTGTGGAATAGCAGATTTTAAAAGATATCAAGATGCCAAAAGAAAAATCCCTAATCAGGTGGCAGCTAGGTTTAAGCTTGCCTGCCCACCTGGGCTTCACAGACAGCATTCATGTCTGTGGGACGTTATACCCTACAGGGAGGCAAACGTTATCTCTACTCAGCCGGGCTGTGTCACCCACAGGCACAGAGAAAAGTCACGTTTCCCTGCACAATCCCGAGCAGCTCTTGGTCCTCAGGGAGGTGCCTGCCCTGTTTTCAGACCTGAGACTCCTCATTTGATGGCACAAAGGTCCTGCCGTGGCTTGCAAAGCCCCGCCACCCTGTATCCAACAGAGCATGGCATGTCACCCAGCCTTCTTTACGCAGAGGTGACATCTCCTCCCCACGGAGCAGACAAGCTGTGGCCCTGTCTGGTGAAACTGGAGCCTATCTTTGAAAAGATATCTGCTCCCACTCCTCTTCCAGGGGCCGTGCACAGCGAGCACAGAGACCCAGCTCTCATGGCTCGCTCAGGACACAGCTTTTCTTTGCCTCCTACTTCGTTAACCGGAGCATCAGCAGCATCTGCCCATGCAGTGTGCCCAGGACGTCTGGCTTTGGGAGCATACCGGGCTGTGAAGGAAGAGGACCCAGGATGACAAAACCCAGCTGCGTGTAGCCGAGGGAGTCCACGGCTGTTTTCCCCCCTGACTCTGGCCTGCTGCACTCAAGAGATTTCTTGAGTAAATTCTGACCTGACAAAGTCACTCTCAGAGTTGGTTATCGCAACGGATTTTTTCAGGGGGAATTTATTTTGCAATGAGAGGAAGATGCCACTGCATGCCCAGCAAAATTCATTTGGGAAGGCTAATTTGCTACAAATCAAAGCATCTTCTTCTCTTACCATAGGCAGAATAGTCTGTTCCAGAAGAAAACTGAAGCTTTTTCTCTCTTTTGCGCTACAGCTACTGTCCTGACAGCCATGCTTAAGGTCATTAGCCAGACACTCTGAATTTCAGGGCAGAAAGAAAAGGCAGAAGAGAAGCTAGAAGAAGTCTGAGTTGCAGCACATTAAAATCCATGTTTTCAGGGATCACCAGCAAATCAAAGATCAAAATTCAGTTCATGGACTCGTGAGAGCTTTATGTGGGAATTTGCCTTCCTGTCCTGCAAAGCATTTTGTCATTCCCACAGGAAAGATAAGATCCAGTAGATACAGATCTCTTTTAAAAAAATGTTTCTAGTATATCAACGTCTCCCTTTGCTGATAATTAACAACTGCTAGGTTATTTCTGAACCAGTGCCATGCAAACCTGCTGTATACTGGAGCGAGCACCCCCCCATTTTAAAGAGCTTGCAAATCATCTAGGGAGATGCATAAAGCAGCGCCATTCCCAGGTTCCCTGGTTTGTGCTCGGCATGTGAGTGTGTGTATATGTGAATGTAAACCTATATGTCTGTGTGCACACGCTGTTACATCGACTGCAGTCCTCCAAGATAAGTGAGCAAGGACCGGTAGCGACTCCAGGCAGGGGTCACATGAGGGGTTTGTACTGGAATTTGTGCTGGAATAAGCCCCAGGCTGGGATTGGTTTTCCCCACGGCAGGTTTCCTGGTGAAGGTGTATTTCCCAGGGAACTCCTGTCCACAACTTCCCTGCATGGGGCATGTACATAAACACCCTGTCAAAAGCTCAGCTCCTAGCACCATCGTGCTGAACTCTGCCTGTGCCGATGGGAAGACGTGCGCTGGGGGAGATGGAGCCAGCGGTTTTGGCTGTTGGAAAAAGGCATTTTTCCAGAAGTGTTTTGGAAATAAGATGCGGTGCAGAGCCCCAGATGGCAAACTAGATGTTCCTCTCTTTTCAGCCTTCACCTCGCCCCAGTGACTGTGTAAGACTGGCGTGAAAACAGACCCAGAACTGTTGCATGCAGCTTCCAGTGGTAAGCTAAAGGTAGGTCTCCACAGGGAGTTTGTAATGCTCTATAAGCAGGAGAAGTCCTTTGAGAATTTTCATATGAGGAAAATAAGTTTTAGAGGGGAAACTTGCTCATCATCAGAACATGCATATGCACATATAAGCCCATATCTAAGACAGACAAGGATGTATATTTAATGTCAACACACGGGGCTGCCCCTGCTGACTACAGGCTTTGGCACCGAGTTGGCAAGTGTAGGGAAGTGGCTGCTGCCTGAGGTCATTGGGAGTTAACTTCTTGCTTCACACAGAACGCAGCCACAATTCATAGAAGTTGCAGGTCTTTTTGCGGAGAAAGAAATGGTCCAGGAGTTTTATGTGTCCCAGAAGGGACAGGTGAGGATGTGGTGGAGCCTCCGGCACTGTGTGGCTCTTCTCTGGACAGCCCAGGGTACTGACAGTCACTTTGCAGTGTTGAATTATTCAGGAGTCCTTCACAGATGACTGCAAGCAAGGGAGAGTAGGAGGTCCAGGAGGAAGTTTAGGAGGAAATGTTCAGTGTTCAAGGAGAAAGCTAAGTATGAGCCAGATTTTCACAGGTCCTCAGGCCGGTGAAGGGTGGCGGACTCGCCTGACGGATGCAGAGGCTATGGAGAGAAGGCAGTTTCACCCTGTTACTGAAAATCTTTGCAGGTGAAACTTTATGACAAGGAGAAATCTTACCTTTAAATTAATCAAACCAAAGCAACAAGGTCGAAGAGACCAAGTTAAACATTGTTGAAGGCTATATATTGCATTGCAGCATTTATGTGGCACCTGTGATAGTGTTATGGGGCTCTTCAGCCACCTCTGAAGAGATGACATTTCTTTTTTTTACCACTATAGCAGAGCTTCATCTACACGTTATAGACATGTCTCTACCTTCACGCATGGGACACATAGAAAAAATGAGGTTAAAATGTGCATGGTTTTCCTTCTGCATGTGTGAAAGAAGTAATAGTGTTGTACCAAAGTGACATTTGACCTGCAGCCCAGACAAAGGCTAGAACTGATATCTCCAAGAGCATTTCAGAGGTGTTTTCTTGTTCATTTTCCCAAGAGCTCACAATGTCTTTGAGGCCCAACAGCACTCAGAGCTGCTGGAACGGCACTTGTGTAGACAGTGAAGAGGAAATGTGGTGCTGTGACCTCCAGAAAATCATCTTTCCCAGCAGCAGCTCATCATCTTCCTCCTCAAGAGGTATCTAATTCAGGTAGCCGCATACACCACACAGCGGCTGACAATTAAGACAATCCTGGATCAAAAGGCCCTAAGAAATACAGCTCAGCAAGACAGCTGGCTGCGCTGAATAGCCTAGAAGATTACCTCAGCAGGATGGTTTTGTACCGTTTGAAATACAGAGCTCCCTTCAAGGACAGGCGACAGATATTTAATGGTAAATCATATGTCAGAGACAACCTACAAGCGAAGCACACAATAGATAAAGGATGACCCTATCCATTTATCAGGATGTCTGCTCTCTGCCAGAGGACACCAGGAAATCTCTTCAGTTTGTTTTTTTTTTTTCCTACTCTATCTTTTCTCTACTGTCCTGCTTGGATTTTTTGCTTCCCATTTTTCTCAGCTCAGGAGTGGCAAGGTTTAAGAAAAGCTGGCTTTAGGGATGTTTCTGGTCATCAGGACAGTGAGTTTATGTTGGAGAAGGCAAAACATTGGTTAGATATTTTTTCTGAGGCCTTCAAGAAAGCAGCACTTTTGTATTTCTAGTAGCAGAATTGTAATCTGACACTGCAGGTGCAAGCAAAGTCCGACAGAAAGTTGAAAACTTCAACGAAGTCTTAGCTGGTCTGGGATGTGCAGGGGATACTCATCCTTGAGAAAGAACCACTAAAACACGTTCACACCAAATTTCAGTGTTGATGAACCACAGATTTGCAGGCAGTAAACATACCATCCCAAAGTTCTCAACCAGCAGTAATTCGTTATAAGTTTTGTTTTCCTCAAACATCTGGGTTTTTTAGACAAAAGCATCAAGGACACTCACCCTATGACATTGTTCCTGCTGTGAGCATAAATGTCCTTGACGCTTCCTGAAAAGAAGTGTCAGAAATTGCGCTGTTGCTCAGTAGTCCACAGAATTGCATTTACACTTAATTTCTTCTTTTTTACTTCTCAAATTGAAGTTCAGAGTCCCTACAAATAATCTTGATTATCGCTGGCTGTGAGTGAAAGCATACTTTGCTCAGCTTTCCATAAAATGCAAATCATGAGCAATCCAAAAGCTTCCTGGAGTATCTTGTATGAAAGGAAGATGAGTCTGCGGACCGAGAAGAGGAAGAAAACTTGTGATCCCCTCTGAAACACCTCAACCAGCTCTAAAAACTGTCTGTTTTTTTAACCTGCCCCCATGACAGCCCAAGAAATAGGACTCAAATCATAGAATCATGGAATTTTCTAGGTGGGAAGGGACCTTTAAGATCATCTAGTCTAACCATCAACATAACTGATAAAAAACCATCACTAGACCATGTCTCTAAGCACTATATCTACCCATCTTTTAAATACCTCCAGGGATGGTGCCTCAACCACTGCCCTGGGCAGCCCATTCCAATGTTTAATAACCCTTTCAGTGTAAAAAATTTTACTAATTTTCCTAAATGAAGGAACAGCTCGAGCAACTTCAGCAGGGACTACACAGTTCTTGGAGAGTCCCCAGCCAACGTAAATTTTTGGTACTGTTCAAGGAACCCAGATGTCTGTTGCTTTTATTGCAGGAATTTGTAGTACTCTTGCCTCACCTGTGAGAAGGAGACCCACCAGTGGGGTTTCTGTGGCAGATGCATTGCTATTTCTTTGGCTGCAGAATTACAGAGGTGCTTTTCAGACACCCTCAGTGTTTCAGCGCTGTTGGGGACACAATACCGAAGAACAACAGTGCATCCACAGGGGAAGAGCAAAGCTGATCAGACAGCCTGAAAAAAGAAAACTGCAGGCTTCATTTTCAAAGAATGGCTGTTTTATCCTTGCTATTTCTTATACTTAGGTTTGGTGTTAGTATTTGATGTCCAGTTATTTCTCCCAACAAAAGCTCTCCAGAAAAAAAAAAACAAATTTAGTAAGCAAGTAGAAAGCAAGATTATTGGAAATAAAACACAGTTTCCCTGTGGAGTTTGCTTCTCTGGCACAGAATTTTTTGGGTTTGTTTTTTAAAAAGAGCTGAACAAGGATTTTGTTGGATTAACTGGCTTTCTCATAATAAAAGCCTTGAGTAGCTCTAATTGTATACTTGGCTTTGTTTACAACAATTATATCAGCTTCTCTTTTCTCTGTAATTTATTTCCCAGTGTTGTTATCCAGCACACGTTTATGTAATTTTTTTTTCCAAATGGGCCAATTGTTCCCCAAATGCCTGAAATTGTTGCTGTGCAAATTCATTGACTCAGGTTGCTGTGCCCTATACTGCTGTCCTTGTCACATCCCTCAGCAAAAAAAAAAAAAGGAGAAGCAGAAGTGCACCTTTTCCCAGAGACATGAGTTATAGGTTGGAAGCAGGACAAGAAACACAGGGGATGGATTTCCCAGATTTTGTGCCGCCCTACAGAAGTGACAGCCTGCTTTTTTCTGTTGAGATGAAATCTTTTCTCAAGCTCTGATAGAGGAATGAGTGGAAACCACTGGATACCACTTTGTGTTTCTGTTAAAAGACCAACATTGTGGCATTGCTTTTAGCACAGAAATATGAAAGCAACACTGGATTCTTTATCTTGGCATTTCCCTTTTCTGTTATATTCATGTTGATGGGTTAAGCTTGACTATCTGGATGTTATTTGAATGTGCATTTAAATATATAATATAGTGCCTATATACAGAGGGACATCTGTATATACAGATACTTGAATATATGATGTATTTTTGCAAGGGGGGGAGGAATGAGAATGACGGCATTTTACTTTCATTTTCCAATCATAAGAAAACCATAAGCCCATATTTTAAGTCTAGTGGTCTGGAGAGCGTCAGTTTGACCAGAAGAATTAAATTTGATGTGTGTATTTCTGTCCCGAAGTTCAAGACCCTAGGAACACTGCAGGTCTGAGCTCTGAATCAGCTCCTTGTACAACAGATGTCTTAACAGCACAAATAACTATTAAGGACTGAGACAGGAGTGGGGACAAAATCTCTAAGAATCAAGCAGTGGACAACCTTCAACAATCCAGGCCAAAACTAGTATCTCACTATTCAGCTTACTTGAATTTCTGGGTATTCTCATGTCTTCAGTTCCCTCTCTTTGTCCCCTCCTCCACCTCATGTTTTTCACCTGGTCACTTGCTTTCTTTTCCTTGCATTTGATTTTGTGGATGCTGAAGTCAGTGTAAGTCTTCGCACTGGCTGGGACATCCTTGGACCTCTATACGCAGGCTGTGTGTGTGCACCTCACTCCTCCCACAGACCCTGCTCCAGCTCTTGGAGCAGATCTGTCCCATCTGCCTTGTCTTGACCCTGGTGACACACAGGATTCAGGTTTTGAGTTGACCTCAGGTGTTTTGAACAACATGGAAAGAATGCCTTAAGCAACAACCTGGTTTCAGTAACTGATTCCCTGCAGAGCACACTCAGCAGCCACACTCATACATCCCACTTTCCCAGGCCCTTAGGATAGAAATTGGCCTCCTTCAAACTCCAGGTGCATTTGCAGGGCCACAAAACATAGTAGCTGCTGAGCATGGCCACGTGAACAACACCTGAGGTACACAGCCTATCTTTACTTTTTTTTCCTTCGAAGTGATTCAAATTTTGTTTGAAAACTTACCGGATCTTGAACACAAAAGCCATGGGATGCTGAAGAGCTTTCAACACGTTCAGTGCTTTTCTGCAAAAAGTGAAACCAAAATTGTCCTGCAGTGCCTTTGGCTAGTCTAGTGCCAAAGTGGGTCCAACCTCTCCATCCCTGTAAGGCAATCCTAGCTCTCCTTACCAAACATGGTGTTCCTGATACCTTGTCCTATCCACAAAGACACAAAGAATAGTTAATGGCACTTCTGCAGAGAAAGAACAGGCTTTTTATGAATGTAAGGCTTTTACCATATCTCTCTTCAGTTTTCTCTTTTCTGAAATGAACCATTCCTGTGCAATTCTTCCACAGATCATCGTTCTCCAAGACATTAAATCAGCACAGGGCCTTGATACCGCTCTGCAATTTCACAAAACGTTCCTCACTAATTTTCAGTTCTGCAACAGGTGGTCTTTGGAAGCAAGTATTTCTCCTTGTCTTTGTTCTATGCCTGTTACCCCCAGATCTGGGTGCCTATCCAGACCAGAAGAGCCTAAAGAAGCAAGAACTAGGTTGAAGAGTCTCCTCTCCTGCACAAGCCAGAGCCTCGCTCTCCTAGAGACAGCTATCAACCACGTCTCAGACCAAAATGTGCTGCAGGTTGGCTCCTGGCCTTGTGGAGCTGGAAATGGGAGGAATGGGATGTAAATCACACTGAATGGTTGGGGACTGGTGAAACTCTGACAATCCTTAAGGAGCTAGAGATCCTCTAAGAAAATCGGGAAAACTGCTAATGTTCCTCTGGGGCACTGAATCCTCTCCCAAAGCTGGTTCTGCTTATGCCACATATCTCCTCTTTTCCCTACAGGAGGACATCTTTTTACCTGATAAAATCCAGAAGCCCCTGCCACAAAGCCTTGGAGGTCACGAGCTGCCACAGAACTTTGAAATGGAGATATTTGGTTCAAGGGGAAAGCTCAGAGGAAGCTCCCCGTGACTCCTGCTTTTTGAGATAACATCCTTGTATGTTCGAACACTTCCAGAACTCTGACATAATTAGTTCATTTTCTCACGCAGACACATGCATGTGATTTTGGGCAATCCACAGACACATGTAACAGTATATTGGAGGGCAAGACAGACTTGAAACTGGATTTGTAGACCTGGGTGACAATCCCAGTCTGGAAAATGGAAGAATTTTCCCTCCTGAGTGTGGTACACTCACATTTCTGCCCACAAACTAAAGTACTCAGTACATCAGAAAGTTCCAGAATTGCAGTTGAGCAAGTCGATATTGCTGTGAAAGGTAGAGATTGTCCCCGAAGGTGTCAATACCACCCTGAACTCTCATGGTAGAAAAGCAAAAAGTACAAATAATCACTCATTTTCAGGAGAAAATAATAGGCAACAGAATACTCCCAGGGTTCAGAGCACACAATAAAAGCTGACAGATAAAAAAGTACAAGCTATTAATCTGTCAAGCAGCTCGTGTTACAGCAGGGAGAAAACACTGAACATAGGACCCAGTACCTCCCATACTTCGGGAGAAACCACAAGCACGAACAGCAGAAACTTCAGTACTGCTGCCCCTTGCAACCACTCTGAACACAGGAAAGGACCGAACGAGCAAAGCTGGGCAAAGGGATTGCAGCTGAATTCAGCTCCAAGATGTGCCTGAGCCTCAAGACAGGTTTGCCTCTGCCCACAAAGCTCCTGTGAACAAGTTACCCAGCAGTATTTCCTGCTTTCAGCTTTCCCAGCAAGGCTGCAATCGTAATAGAAATTTCTATGTCAGAAGGAAACCCAAAAGTAGTGAAGTATGCAAACAGGGGAAAAGAACAGCAATTCACAGATTAAGTTCAAGAGTTCACTTTTGTACTTTTTTGGAAACAATTTTAACTATTTCCAATTTATCTCATCCCCAAACCCATACGATAGCAGAAAGAGGAAAAAAAAAAAGTATCCGGATGGTTTTAAAGGACAAACTATTCAACTATTATGCTTTTTCAGCCTCGCCACAGTCACATTGTTAGCTGGGGAGCAGGGCAGTGGTGACGGTATCTTTTTCCTTTCTCGGCCAGGCTGGGAGGTGATCTGAAGGGAACCTTATGTGATAGTGGTTGCACGTGGGATTTCACTTCACTTGATTGCAGATCATCAGCTTCCTCCTTCTAAGGACTCATTTATGTGAATGAGTGTTCAAGAATATTTCCTATGAGGGTGGTGAGAGCCTGGCCCAGGTTGCCCAGAGAAGCTGTGGCTGCCCCATCCCTGGAGGGGTTCAAGGCCGGGTTAGATGGGGCTTTGGGCAACCTGATCTGGTGGGAGGTGTCCCTGCCCAGGGCAGGGGGGTGGAACCAGATGGTCTTCAAGGTCTGAAATGGTCTGAAGTTGGGGCATGGGAGGTTTAGATTAGATATTGGGAAGAATGACTTTCCTGAGAGGGTGGTCAGGCACTGGAACAGTCTGCCTGGGGAGAAGGTGGAGTCACCATCCCTGGAGGTATTTAAGAAATGTGTAGACGTGGCACTTCAGGGCATGCTCTAGTGCCCAGGATTGTTGGTTTGTGTCTGTCTATGGGTGGGTGTGCTGTGGTGTGGGAGTTGGGCTTTTTTGTTGTTTTGGTTTTGGGTTTTTTTTGTGGTTGGACTCAGTCATCTCAAATGTCCCTTCCAACCACGAGTATTCTGTGACTCTGTCCCTTCCAACCCAAACCATTCTATGATTTGGGAGCAGTCAGGGTCCCCCATGCAAACGTTCTGAGCTCAGATCTCAAGGGAGCACCCCCAATAACAGATTCCAGAAGGACAGCAGAGTCCTCTAATTAGCAAGTATGTATTTCCCTATAGGGCAGAGGGCCTGAAGGGTCTGCTAGTCCACACACACATGCTGGCTTTTCTTATTTGGGTACTCCCTTCTCGTGTGAGCCCCAGCCTGCTGATCTTGGCTTCAGCCCTACGCCTGTGCGGTGCTTTGGGTGCTCCTGCACTCAGAGGATTTGGGTTCAGTGTGGGGTTGGGAAGTTCTTGCTTGGCTGTTCATGGCTGAAGTCACTGAGCACTGAGTGAGAAGAGGAACTGAAGATTGGGAAGGACACAACTCGCCCATCAGCTACAACTCGTCCATTCAGCCTCTCTAGTGCTCATGGGTTTTCATCCTTCGTTGCTGAAAAATATCTTTAGTCTTTGCCATCTGTGTTTAACCTTCATCCTCTCTAACCCTCCTGCCAGCCTCATACCCACAAGGGAAGAGCAAGTCCTTCATACAGTCTTTTCTCTAGAAGATACTCTGCAATTTCACTTAATTGCCAGTTTCTGTTGTGTTATTTATATTCTCACTGCTGATGCATTCCTCTGGCCAAGGCAACACTCAAACAGAGCAGCTTTAGCCTGCTCTCCTCTGCATAGCACGCGTGCCTAGGTACAAATCACTGGGCTTTGGACTGAGCAGAGGCGCGACAACGCTGAACAGGAGGAGTCACTGGCTCTGCCTTACGTACAGCAACACAGATGATTATGAGAAGGGAAAATAAATTGAAGTTGGCCTTTTCCAGTCCAAGTGACTGTTTGAAGGTGGAGTCTGGTTTACTTCTGTATTTCACCTTCCACTCAACCAAGAGAGATATTTGCAATCTGCGGAATGAAGACTAACCCTTCCCGAGGCACCCCAGTAAGGAGCCCGTGTTTTCAGTGAGCTCTGGAAAACTCACTCGTGTCTTCAGCCAAGAGATGAGAAGCAGACATCTAGCCCCCAAAAAGCTGCAAGACACAATTCTATCCACAACATCCTAAAAGTCGAGGACAGTAGAGCGAAACAGGAGAGGAGCATCAAGACCACTGGATCCATTTTGACTTCTATATGCTCTGCTGATACCAGTGACTCTTGCACAGCACGTGCTTCCCGTGGTACCTAAACACTATTATGAGACTGGACAGCCCACCTTGTCAAGATCTGATGCTGTTTTACACTGTCCTGACAGCTTCCTGGCTTTGGCTTCTTTCTATTTTTGTTTTAGAACATGTTCACATTAATAACAGTGGCTGAGAAGCATGTACTCATTATGAATGAAAATCTGCTCTCCAAAAAACTAATCAAGCAACACATTCTTGCCTGAAGCAGCTTTTTAATGGAAGAAATGCTTCATGTGCATGTTACTAAATATCATATCTTTACAGTTGCATACTGTTGCCATTAATAGACTTTCCTAAAACTCAGCCATGCTAATAAATGTCATTTTTTACTATAATGAGAAAGTAGGGACATTTAGTACAGGTGTTGGTCTGTTTCCCAAGCCTGTAAAATACATTGAAAAACAAACAAACAAAAAAACCAAAAAAATATTCTTTCTATTCTTATCCTTCCACCATAGAACAGTGGATTTCCCCGGCTCATATCCTCTCATCTACAAGCGTGCATCCTTATTACCAGTCAAAGAAATGTACAGTGACATGGTGATGCTGTCCCCAAAGAAGCTCATGATCTAGGGGAGGTGAAGATTGTTTTCTGCAGTGAATAGAAATTAATTAATCTAGTCTTCCTAATGACAGCCTAAGCTGCGTGTTTAGCAAGGTAGCTTTATTTATAATCATCTTGTTATCTGCGATGTGCTAAAAGACAGGAAAAAATGAAATACTTAAGTCCCTCCATCAAAGCACTGATTTTCTCGCACCCCTCCTCGTCGGGAACGGGAGAGTTCATTCACCCTGCCACAGCCAACAAGCTACACATCTTTCTAATTGTGGGCATGGTTTCTTCTCTCTTCCATGTAAGGAGAGAAGTGGTCCTTGGCTCTGACAGCTAGACACCGAGCAGTAGTGTGAGCTATGACCTACGGCATCCCATCCTCTCCTCCAGCCCTTGGCTCACTCCCAGCCTACCAGAGCTAACCCAGAAGGTACTGACAGGGCTAAATTTAGAGAAGTAACATGCAGCAGGACGCAGTGGTGTTCCTGGTACCTGAAATCTGGCTTGGCAGCTGCAGAATGACAATGCTGCTTCTCCCCATCCCCATGCACAAAGTTGTACACCTCCCACCCCCTGACTAGGAGCATCCATCCAACTGAGATACCACCCTGGGGCACAAAGTGGGTGGAAAACTAGCTGGCCATCCAGGCTCAACGTGGGAGCAGCACAACTAGGTACCTGCCAGCTCTATTTCGAGCAGACTTTAGGAAGACACGATAACTACCTGAGCAGCAGGATTTGATCTCCCGGGGGGAATGCTGGATGCTAAGTCAAACAGGTAAATATAGAGATTGCATCCACGTCCAGAGGAGCTTTGCATGGCCACCATCTGCTGCAGTCCCGAATGTGGAAGAGGCTGGTGTTAGAAGCACTTTTGCCTTCAGCCAGCCCAGCCTCCCCCTGCTCCTGCCCAGGAGACTGCCATGGAACTGAGCACTGCTCCCTGCCCCCTCCTTCCCCTCTTAGCTCGGCAGAGACACTTCAGTTCTGCAAATACAAGAGAATTAGCAGCTCTCAAGAAGTGAATGTGCTTTCTCTTCCAGTAGCCAATGGCCCGAAATAAAAATTTGCAGCTGTTGGTAACATGTGGGATGGCAAATTACAATTGTGCTTTCTAGGACACCTATGATGTGGCCTTGGTTGCACTACAAGTTCCCCAACCCTTAAATTGGAAATTACGGTTTTACTCTTACTGATGACACCCTCCCACCTTGTGATGGATGTGTCTTTGCACTAGGGAAACATAAGCTGTAAATGTATAGCTCAAAAATAAATTCTAAATAAGGAGTTGAAACGTTGCTTTCACTTTTTAGATGCAGCATGTGTATCGAAGAAAATAGAGTCTGGGTAAAGGCAAACAGCTGAGGAGTCTACCTGAGCAAACAAAGCTCAGAAACTGAATGAATGGGAGAGCAGCACATGGTCATGGCACTTATACTTCTAATGGTCAAAACTGGCAAAATCAAAGATACATACTGAGCTCTGAGCTACTCTGTGTTTGTCGTGGTATTAAATTGTGAAACTGGAACTACAGAATGGGGAGAGGAACTTCAGTCCATCTTCTCAAGTCCTTCATTCTCAGAGTCTGTAGCAGTGGCAGGTGGCCTAAAGCAAAATACTTCACCAGGAGGCACTTATTCACTCTGGATCAATCCACAAAGGTACACCTAACATTAAAAATATCCTAATCTGTTAGGTGCTTAGAACCATTTTAAACATCAATCTGGGGCAAAAAAAAATAATAAAAAGAACTGACTTGTAGTGAAACTCATCATCCCTCCCACAGTCTGTCTACAGTCAATCACTACACACTCTGATTTTGCATGGTATGACATAGGAAACCTGCTTAAAGCTCTGTCCAAAGGGAAGTGTTTCAGCACTTGTGGAAACTAATTCTGTCAGACAAGACCACTTGCTAAATTCAACCCACAAATAGTTTCCATCTCCCTGAAAGGCTTTTTCTCCGGTAGTTTACTACTGATCAAAGTTTCTCTGCTCAGATTCCCCAAGTTGTCCCACAAGAATAGGAAAGGAAAAACGCAGAATGACAGAATCACAGCGTGATATGGTGTTGGAAGGGACCTCTGGAGATCATCTAGTCCAACATACTGAGAGCCTTTCTCTGCAAATATGCTCTTCTTTGAGAGGGAAACTGGCAACCTGTGTTGGGCCTGCCATAAAGTCACCTAAAAAAACATCTGAAAAGGCAAGCTGGGGTTAGAGCTGGCAGCGGGGAGCAGCTGGATCCTGCAGTGTGATGTTGCACCACCCTGGGGATCAGAGGCCCATCTCTAAAGCCTGTGGGCAGCTCTCTGCCTGATTCATGGGATTATCTGTGGGACCTACTGCTGCCCAGGCAGACAGCCAGGAAACAGGGCACTGTTCTCCCTCCGTGCTATACCAACTCCAAAAAATGTCTATGGAAACTTATCACGCGTGTCCACAGCACCTCCCCATCTCCTATCTCCATTGACCAGGCACACAAAGGAGCAATTACCTGGGGTTGTTTCAGCCCAGCTACATCAGCCAGGCCCCCAGCCTGCCAGTTCAGGAATCTGCTTTTAAAGAGTGATGTTTGAACAAGCAACACATTTGCCAATATTCCCAGCAATGGGAGCTAGCAGCAAATACAGCAGGGCATTTCTGTAGAGAGAGGTGGTGGCAGCCTGAAAGCATGTTTGTTTTGCTTTTACATTTCCTAAACAAAATATCCCTACTTCCTATCCATTTTTATTTTTTTTTTTGCCAGTACAGATGGGTTTTTTTCCCCCAAATTCTGGAAGAAAAATACAGTACACCACCAGCCATTAGCTCAACCTCACACTTGAAAATAGAAGTCCGTGAAAAACAGCAGCAAGACAGGAAGGTAAATGTGGTGTGAGTTTGTCCACAACAAAGGTTTGCCCATTACCAGCGACAACCCTCAAGCAGAACAAAATCAGCAAAAAAATCGACGGAAATGGGGGTGGATGCAGGTGAATTCAAAGGCATATCTTCTTTCACCACCCCCCAGCCAGGCCAGGAAAATGCTGGGAAGGAAAACTTCCAGCACATCTGACGCTGAATAATGTAATTTCTCTCTCTCTCAACTCCTCTGGGCCACAGCAATCCGGGCAGATACTGGGGTCTGACACTGCTATGTCCATCCATTCCCCCAGCTTGCCCTGTGCCAGGGTGTTATAATGCTGCTCCCTGGGTTGGGCAGCCCTGCTCTTTCAGGGCTGGTGGGACAGCCACCAGGACCTGCAAGGGCAGGGGAGAGAGCCAGCACTCACCAGCCCCTGGGACCTGCAAACACAAGCACTGACCAGCAGGGAAACACATACAGGATTCTGAACCTTGGTAAAGACGCTGGGAGAGAGTAGCTGGAAAAGAGGAGGTAAAATCATAGGATCGTTTTGGTGGGAAGAGACCTTTAAGATCATCATATCCAACCATTAACCGAACACCGCCAAGCCCACCACTAACCCGTTGTCCCTCAGCACCATGTCTACATCTCTTTTCAATATCTCCAGGGATGGTAACTCCACCACTTCCCTGGGCATCCTGTTCCAATGCTTGATAATCCTTTCAGTGAAGAAATTTTTCCTAATATCCATCCTAAACCTCCCCTTGGAGCAACGTGTGGCCATTTTCTCTTGTCCTATCACTCATTACTTGGGAGACAACACCAACACCCCCCTCTCTACACCCTCCTTTCAGGGAGCTGGAGAGAGAGAGAAGGTCTCCCCTCAGCCTCCTTTTCTCCAGGCTGAACACCCCCAGCTCCCTCAGCCTCTCCTCACAAGACTTGTGCTCCAGACCCCTCACCAGCTTTGTAGGGAAGGTTTGATCAGGTAAAACCCATGCCATTGCCTGCTCACCCGTTAGGGTGTCACACACCAGAATACCCAGGGCTCTCCTGCCATAGGCACATGGCATGGCTGCCAGGCAGCACTTTCTGGGGGTGCTGGACACACAGCCCATGCTACATACACATCCACCTTGTGGGTGTTGCCGTGCACCAGAAAAGGGTGCCACCTCCCCACTCCAGGCAGCAGGCACGGGCTCTGATGCTGAACAGTGTGCAAGCCAAGGCCTGAAGCCCAGCATGTTTCCCCTCCTTCCCTGCCTGCTTGACTGCCCCACAGCATGCATGCCTGGACCTTCCTTCCAACCAACGTTTTTCTCTTCTGATGAAGTGCTAATGAAATAGCTATGCTATTTCCCCTCAATCACACAGGGCCAGCATTAACATCACAGCTTTCTCCTTGGAGATATGATCTGAAAAAAATGTCATGAATACATGTTCCTGACTATCCTGGGCACAAAGATCCCTGTTTCTTTCTGCATGTTCTGGCCAAATGGACGCTTTCCCCAAGAATTCTTTCTCACATCAATACGCTGATAAGAAATAAGAGAATTTGACAAAAAGCAGGACTCCCGGTGCGAAGTGCTCATGGGACAACACCACACAGTGCCAGTAGGCCTGGCACAGCCTCTGGGTTCCTCCAGGAGCATCTGGTTCCCTCATCCCCAGCTGACACTGCTCATGAGACAAGATACTCCAGATTTTGGCTTTGTTTGCCTCACGTGGGAAATAAAATCAGCCAGAAGGACAGTGGGGAAGCAGTGCTTCGTGTAAAATCTCTTTCCTCGGTGTTTGCCATCTTTGTGGTTTCACCTGGTGGCCACATGAAAGAAGAAGATCCTCTCTGTGCAGCCAGAACAGTTACTGAGCAGACTGAAAGCTCCGTGGCAGACTTTCATCACTACAGCCACAGCGGTGTATCCCAAACATAAACAGGTGATACAAAGTCAAGGGAAATGGCAGGGACACCATGATGAAATCATCTGGAAAAACAAGAGGTTCTGCTGCATTTGGTATAGAAAAAAACTTTTCAAAAGGTCTGAAGTATCTGCTGCAAATTAGATGTGAGAGGTAAGGGGAAAAGAAGCAGAAAGAAACTAATGCTGTCAATAATCAACTCCTTCAAAAGGCCAAGAAAAAAACCGCTACAAACCTCGGTGAAAAATTTCCAAGGGCCTATTTAAAAATCTGTATGTTTGAAAACCTAAATAAAACATACACAAATCAATGTGTCATACTGAAAATGTAATAATTTCATATTTCAGTGTAGATAACTTCATGTCTTTTAAAGGAAAGAGAATGTCTGAGAAAATGAGTGGCTCTGGGAGCAGAGAAAAGAAAGGAGTCTTTGCATAGATTCTCTGGTGTCTAATAAGGGCTGAATCTGTTCCCTAGTCTTTTCTTCCGTCAGATTTTCACCTTTCTACTTACCCGTCTATTTTTATTACTTTTGTAGGGCCCTGTTGTCTCTTCATCTGCCGTTCCAGTCTCAGATTTCACTGAGGTAGGTCTAGTTCCAAAGTTTTGGTCCTTTCCTACCTGAAAAAAAAATCCCCCAAAAGACCCTAGGAAGTCTGAAACTAACAGCCCTTCAAAATTATTGTTAAAATGTATAATGCTATTGTAATTACTGTCCCCTTCTTCCCAATGACTTATTGCCATGCTTTCAACCTGGACACTTGTAAGAGCACGTGTTTGACCGTACAAGTAACTAATGGCCACCCCACAGAGAAATCCCATTGCTTGGTCATTTATACAGGTTCTTTTCATGAAATGGATAGCAGGTAGGGGTAGCTGCTGAAGTTAGCATACGAATAGTGCTGGATTAGACAGTGTGCAGTAGAAGGGGTGCTGCTGCCAAAAACAACGAAGAGGAAAGCCAAGACATCAATTAAACTGCCAGTTACTCTTAGTAGGATCCTTCTGATTTAACGCAATCCTGTCAGAATGTGTCTGTTATCATAACCAGAGCAAGACAAAAGAAGAAATACAGCTAAAAATCAGGCTCCCCATTCAGTTTGCTGCTCCAAGTGCCTTTGGAGCACATGGAAATATCATTCACTGGAGTCCAAGGAGAAAGCTGAGGTCCAAATAAACAAGGGTAGAGTTCATCTATGGGACGAAAAATGACCTATTTTGCTGATTTCCTCCAAGTATGAAACCCATTTTGATGTTGCATTGTTACTGTTGCAAGTGACCTTTAAAAATAAAACACAAGTGACTTTTCCAAGTCATTCGTAGTCTCTATAAAGTGGAAGGATTTGAGATGAATGACTAGTAACAGGAAATTGATTTGGGCACTAAGTAAACATAAGTGGATGGAAAGAAACAGCAAAATGAAAAGAAAAATGGATTATCAGGGAGCCTGACAGGAACAACACAATTCCAAGAAAACAAATGAAATGTAATAATGAAATCACGTTTTGCCTGTGATGCTTCAGTTTATACCAAAACAAGGTTTATTGTGCTTGGCAGTGTGTTGCAAGAGAAGGGAAGCGCAGCAGTTTGAACAGAGCTGTTTCTTTTTTCCCTGGTCTGGCCTTCATCAGGGCACAACGAGGAGGATGTGTTTCCTAGAAGTCTGTATCTTCTACCTGAAGATAAATACTGGAGATCTTCAAACCTGTTCCAGAGCAAAGTTCATTCAAACTGCTCCCCCTTTCCCGTCCAGGTGTAGCAACCATCCTTGCAGGAGGGACTTCACTGTCTTGGTCGAGAGGGATGGGACGGCAGCTTCGTTGGCATATGCGCCCTGGTAGCCCCAAAAAGCTCCCTCCATCAGCAGGAAACCACAAGACCACTCTCTCAGAGTACCACACCAGCGCCAAAAAGGCCCTGACTGCCTCTCCTTCCATCAAAACGAATCTGATGCTCACGCCAGCGTGAGAAAGAACTCGCCATTTCAAAGACAATCCAGGCACTGCTAGGGCAGGAGCAAAGCCATCAGACAGAAGCTTACCTGCCACCAGTCAGCTTCAACGCATTACGGGTTTAAGTCTGTTTTTGCCAGGAGACACCAAAGGGCCAGACCATTTTGACCACAAGGATCTGCAGAAAGGCGCTGGTGTGGGAACGCCCCGGCTGCCCGTACAAGGAGGGTTTCCAAGGCGAGAGACAGAGCTGCCACAGAGACAACTGAGAGCAGCCAGGGTTCCCAGGCTGCAGATAAGGAGCATATTTTAAGTGCTGCACTGAAAATACATGACCTTGCCATTGCAAGGGAGCAAGGATCTGCTCCAAAACCCCTCACACAATTTCAGACCTTGCTGGGTCATCAACGTGAAGCAATCAACAAGGTTTAGCTGTATCCTTTCTTTTGCTATGCCGCTTTAAAGCGTGAGGAGGCTGTGACAAGACACCCACTCTCAGAGGTTTTTAATCCTCAGATTTATTCTGTATACGATCACTTATATAATTATATGTAATACGTATAGTTGTCTAAGAGGACACGTCAACTCTGTCTAAAGCAGGGTGAGCAGGCACACTTCCTTTCAGCAATCACTTTTTTTTCTTCAAAGAACAATCTATTGTCTCAGCAAATCAAATGCCGAAACCTACATACCTCTAATTTTGTTCAAAGAAGTATTATTATATTTTTTCTTCTTTTCGAAATTCAGGCTTGAAGTGCTTTCAGAGTGAGCACTGAGGCACTCGTCGTCCATAAGTTAAGTTGCTACCTTTTCAAATTATTTGTTGTGTATTTCTGTTTTATAAGGCAAACAGAGATCTTTTAGTTAATCCTTTATTTAATGCTTAATACTATATTTATCAGCGCAGAAGAGAATCTCTCAGCTCTGTGAAAACTTTGCTATAAAGTAAATCTGAGCAGCAGCACTGAAACGTGTCTTTCTTTCCCCTACTGAGGTAAGATGGACACCCTGAACCCAGAGCTTCCCAATTCTGCTACAGGTGCCAGAACAGCAATTCAGGTTGGTAAGAGACTTTTCATCATTCTCAGTACGCTGGATCACATGAGACAAAGCCCACGTGCAAGGCTGGAATTTGTGACACTGGCTGGCAATGGTTAATAATTCCAGCTGCTTGCAGTAAAAGAAGATTTTGCTTTGCTATTTGAAATAATTCTGTAGAAACGTCAGTTGTTTTCCAGTTTTGTTAGAGAGAGATAATGCATTCCTCATTACATACACAAGAAGGCCTCTCACACCACCCTCTTATTTTTGCTAAAATAATGTGGATTTGACCTAATGTGTTGCAATTAGCCACTAACAACACTTCAGGGACTGACAGTTCTTCATCATTTAACATCTATTATAGCTGTATTCTTCCCTTTCATCCCAAAGGCCCTCCATAAGATAACCAAGTGTATCTGTATACTTGGTTTAAAAAATAAAATTGGAAAATTACACATTTCAAACACAGTCCTACTCAGAGGAAGGAGAATGTTTTGCTTGGCTTTTTAATAAACAAAAACAAATGGTTTTGTACAAACCCTTCACAAGCAAGGGCTGAGAAGCTGAAGGCACTTCAGGAACTTCAGGAAAGCTTGAAACTAAACCAGATAAAGAACAGCAAGTATTTGCAAAGGTTTCAGGAAAGGGAGAGGTTTCCAGTGTTACCTGGAAAAACAGAATCGAACCAGAATTTTTTTTTAGATCTTGGCACAAAGCTACTTGTTTTTCAGCTGGGTTTGTGAAGACAGAAGGAGAGAAAAGTCGGTGACTTGAAAAACCACCTTGTTTGTTCTGACCAGGGAGATGTTCAATACATTTCCAGCTATTGGACTAGACTCTGCAGCGGAAATCAAAGCACAATATGTGTTCTGATGCCTACAGAAGGAGAAATGAAACTGCTCATTGTTAAGCTTTGTTGGTTTCGTGCTTGCTACAATAGCTCAGGATTTAATGTTTTCTGTAACTTTATGTCATGGTTTTGATCAACACATAAAGCTCTCTGTAAATCTCGGACGTGACCATAAGCAAATTCCATGCTCATTTCGCAGCTACCAAGCAATTTGCAAAATTAATTTAATATCAAACTAAAAAATACTCTGGATTTTGGATGCAAACCTTGTGAGGTATCTGGGCATCCACTGACCTGCATTCACACCAGAGTGGGGGTGACTACAGAGTGTCATTCTAAATCAGTTTGTATTCTCTTTTATTACAGTATTCCAAGCAGAACTTGCGTAGCAAAGTATTCTCATAATAGTTGCAAACACTGACATTTTGCTATAGAAAAAAAATGCCACTGTCATTTCAGGAGGCTCCCTCTGCCTGAAGTCCAGGACAACTTTTCCACTGAGATGATCAGAAGGAAGATGAATATCCTCTCAGGCATCAAAATATAGATGGGACAAGCAAACACCAGCCAAAGCCAGACAGGTCAGAGTAATGGACATCTTGGAGTGCTGCCCAGCCAGAGCTAAGGTGGTGAGATGAGACTGAGAGGTGTGCTCACGGGATGGTGGAGCTCTGCTTTGGGAATGGTGACACTCAGAAGCAATTCCTCGCTTGCACTCACAGTCAGGAAAGCAGCCCCTATATCCTGGAAGAGACTTGATTCAAGAAGATGTGCGTGCAAGTTTTTGAAAATGTTTTCCAACATTTGTCTATGCCTAATGTTGGTGGTATAGGACACGTGTCAGATGATGTAAGAGAGGGCAGGAGCCAGAAGAAAGCTTGTCTATACTGGCCAGAAGTCATCAGTTTTGGCCCAGAGGCTAAAAGGTGCCTAAATTTGGTGCTGCATGCAAGCAAATGTGTACCATGAACAGGCAACGATGTGCAAGTGGATCAGGTTATGAATGTCTTACACAGAGGAAAAACCTTTAGATGAAGTAATCCCATTAACTGCAACAAAATATGAGTCAAGGGATTTGCCATCCAGCCCTTTAAAAGGAACAGACGTACTTTATGTAGTCAGTTTTAAATATCATTGTGAATACAACACACAAAATCACCGCAGTTTAGGCTCACAGTCTATTGTAAGCGTTCGTCTAGATTTTGATTAACTAACAAAAGTAATATTCTCTAGTCCTCCAGAGAACATGTTCTTTGTTGTCCCAATAAGACGAGATAAATTTTGTAACAGGTGCTGCAGGTCACTCACAAATGAAACTTGCATTTTAGAGAAGTTCAGAGCAACAAAAAGTTATGCATTTCTTTCAGAACATGCATTTAAGATGTTTTTCTGCAGCAGTAAGTGAAAACATTAAGTTAGGTTCTGACTCTTGAACAGAGGATTATGGAATTTAAATGATGTTACACCAAATCTTCTGTAGGGAGAAAAGGGGGATAAAGACACAAGTAATAACTCCTGATTGCACATATAATATACACGTCTTTTCCCTTTTGGCTTGATTCCTTACATCTGTGATGTTTAAGAGATCATATTGTTCATGTATCTTTCAATCCCCCACTAATAAATTTTAACGCACTAATCAATCTCACTGAGTAGTTGATGTTTCCAGGTATTTTATATCCCTACAGGTTTTGTGAAAATTGGCATCTGGCTGGAGGAAAGCAGTCCAGCAAATGTTCTTGCTATCTTATAAACTGTGCTTGGCAGCAACTGGCGACTCATCAACACCAGTGTGCTGGCTGGCTAATGAGCATGGATGTCATTCATCATTACCTGCAGGCATCATAGATGACAGAACGGAAGCTGCCTGTAAAGGAAACAGGAACCAGGTTTATCTAGGAAACAAGTTTTAATTAGTTCTGCTTATTGAATGCCTTCTTTTACAGGACGTTGAAATCCTTGTGGTGTGTCCTGTGCCATGGTTCTTCTAGCATGGGGCAGCACTACCCAGGAAAAGAGGAACAGACACAATGATAAGACACATGGAGTGCAAATGTGAGTCTGGGTAACGGCCCTTTGATAAGGAAATGAGGAAAGAGCTAGCAGCTATTTGTTTTCCAAAACACTAGTTTTCCTTGAAAGAATGAAAGTATATCATGTAAATATGAGGACTGTACAGAGGCCACATTTTATTTGGTTGGTTTTTTCTCCTTGAGTGATATGTTAAGAACTTTTTTTGTGACTTTTTAACAGTTTAGTTATTGCAATAAAAGCCCTGATGACCAGACATTTGCATAGACAGGAACTTTGATGCTTGCCTGGAATGGAAAGGATCGGAGGACTCTCATAGCAGCATAACTGCCCTTACAGAGCAGACGTTTCGCATGTCGCTTGTACCCCCATAGTCTCGGTGGCAAAACTGAAAAATATACCACAATAAGTAATCAACCTGTAAATGTGCTGACTATGGGTTAAAACACATCACAGGAGAGATTCAAGAACATGTGAAATAACTAGCAGTGAACAGTATTTTCTCTGTGCAAGCAGATACCGTATTAAGAATACCTTTGACACAGTGAAACATTTGCTTTCCAGCAAAGGATTTGGTGTGGGTAGTCAGAAAACCTACCTGTGTTTAGTTATAATCCACTCCACCATCTGATTTAGAAGTATTTTATTTGCCTCATGTCCCTGCTGTCTTTAAAGCATCCCAAGCCACAGATTTCCTCCTCAAAAAGAAAAGGGAAAAAGTTGTATCTCAGCTAGTGAATCAGTCGTGGCTTGGCCCTGAATCCAAATTGGATGAAATATCTGCGGGCTGGACACATCCAAATTGACTTTGGCGACAGCAGGGAACTCTTTGCCACTGCATCAGGAGTGCACAGTTCTCTACAGGACAGCAGCTCTCCTCGTGAAGATCTGTTTATAATGGTAAGTTCAGGGGACCATCAGAGCAAGCAAGCACTGGTCATACCACCAGCACTCACTCAGCCTGTACAGCAGCAGAAAACATTGCTCTGTGTTTGGATTTTCGCTAGAAAGTCTTCACATCTCATCTGTGGAGATCCAAAACGTGCAGGTCCAGTGTGGGAGGGGTATATTTTTTCCTGACACACATTATCTGTTTCATATATCATAGATGGAGCAGAAGGTATTATAACTTTAGTTGATTAAAAAAACACCTATCTTGCTTAATTTGCCTTTTTTTTTTAAATGTGTGTATGTGCCAGAACACTAATTTTGCACTTGGTAACACCAGTTTGATCTTTCTTAGGAAAAAAGGAGTATCTGCCATCACCATGAAGAAGGTTTTGACCTTTGCCCATGCAGCTCCAGCAAGCAAATAATGGTTTAATAATCCACAGTGGCCCACAACCCTTGCTGAGGCACAAACTCTATTGCCCTTGGCTGTGTGGCATGCAAAGCCAGGCCTCCCTTGCTGCAGGACCATGGAAATATTGGGCACTGCTAGAAGCCAGCGCATCCTTTGGCAGGGACGGCACAGCAAGGATGCCCAAAGCTTAGTGGAAGGAGGAAGAACGGCACAACCAAGTAACCGAGGTACAGCAGAGTCACTTGGGCACCTTGCTAGCCCTCCCAGGAGCACAATTGCTTTGTACCTTTTAAATGGAAAAGCAAACAATGCCAGCCATCTGTCAGCAGCTCCTTCAGTGAGGCAGCGCAGAGGGGTTCATTAAATCAGAAAGGGCTTAAAAAAATAAACCCACCAACAGCCTAATACAGATCAAAAAAGATGATGATCTCAAAACACACAGGCAAAGATTAATGAGTTGCATACGAAATAGGGGGGATGCAGCAGGGAACCAGAGAGCAGGCACAGGAGATGTATGCCAGAGCCATCCTTGGTGGAACACAGATGGCTTGGGAATGCACCCCAGTGACCCAGAAGAAAGGTCTGAAAAGACCCAGATGGACTCTGGCTTCCCCACATGAAAAACAAACAAGTGAACTGCAGTAGGCACCTGTCAGCAATAGACAGAGAAGGAGATCCTGTTGCATGGGGACGGTGCATGGGCAACCCAAGTGCCCACACACATACCTGCTCCATGTAGCCATGAGGAAGCAGGGACAGCTGAAAATAGTAAGTTTTGCTCCAGATGTTGAGAAGACAGCTGCCCATGCTCTTACACCTTGCCAGGCATAAATGGTGCTTTGCTCCGCCCAGGGAAGGGACCTCCAAAGTCCTTCATTCCAGCTCCTGCTTGGAGCAGGACTATCCCCAAACACGAGGTCAGGAAATCCGTGGATTAAATCTGTAGGGTTCTGGCAACTGCCAAGGTTGAAGAATCCTTAGGTCTCTGGTCACCTCTTCCACCAGAGCAGGGGAGAATCAGGTTGCCCTGGCATTTCTTTAAAGCTAGACCCTCAGTATCTTGAAATTTGCTCTACTGTGTATTTTGGAGGAGATGACAGGTTTCTTTGTAAGTTCCGATACACGTTTGAAGTTGGGCACATAGATATGCACTATGGATTAACACATCTCCACCTGACAATCTTCCCAGTCCTGCTGAGCACTGTGACTGAGCCAGCACCCTTATGCAAGAGTCACATTTACAAACGGTGAGAGGGAACTGGAACTGAAACCAAAGCGTGTTAGATTAGGAACATCATAGGTAAGGCAATTTTGGCATTCAAGGCAATAATGGTTTGGAAGGGCAGTTGAGATGCCAGCCTTCATAAGGGACAGTGTTGAAAGTAGTCTCACCCTCTTCCAGTGCATACAGTCACCAGCCAGTGGCACTTGGACTTCCTTTTAGTTACTGAAGTCTGAACCCACTCAGTGCCACAGGGTTTTAGATTCACCCCTTGTACAAATTATCACAGACAGAGGGTCTTACAGTGCAAAAAACCATTTATGTAAATCATATTATAATATCCATATTCAAACAAATGTATTCCTATCATCTATATGAATAAAATTTGCCAATGGAATAAAGGTGATAACAAATTCATAAAATCGTAGAAATTATTCTGGACCAAGACGTCACCAAATGGGAGAGCTGGCAGGTGGAAGAAAGAAAGCTTCAAGAAGGGCAAAAGCTGTCTTTGAAACAAAATGGTGAAGCTCAGTCCTACCACGTCCAACAGTGCTGCATTCAAGTCTTCTCTCCACTTCCGCAGACTTTCCAAAGATCAAAAACTACTCGATCACAAGAGAAAACAAATAGAGGGAGAAGGAAATACAGTGTCTGAAAACACACCTTGAAAATGAAAGGGTAGGATACGATTGCCATTAGAATATATGGCAACAGGAAAAACTCTTCAGATTTTATAGTCAAGAAAACTTCTCTTTGTTTTGAAGGCCAGGCTTAGGCTGGCAATGTTGCCCTAGCTTTGATTCACATCAACGTTGGGTTTAGGCATCCAGCCCAGCTAGACCATCGTTAGCATTTCAGTGATGGCTCAAATGAAGCTGCCTTGTACAGAAAAGATGTACATGGCACCCACAATTCGAACCCCCAATTTAATTCCAAAAAGACCAAGACCAGGAGCACCCAACACAACTGTCAGAGGGATAGCCTGCCTTTTCCCTCCCTTCTCAGCTGAGGAGGAAGGAAACTGAAAAAAGTTATGGGATGACATTTCACTTTATTATTTCCCATGCGCCTGCACCCAACACAATAAGACCCAAACACATCTCCAGGCACAACTGCAATGTAAATAATAAATTAGCATAATAATACCAATTACAGACATTGCTTTAGGCTCTAGTCAGCTAATATGGCAAATGTGAATTTTTCATAAGATCATAACAATCCTGCCAGTCTATAACACCCTTTTCTTATTTTTTGCTGAAAAGGTATGAACATCTACAATTCCTTTTCAATCATCGTCACATTCTGAAGGAGTTTTTATTACCTCTAGTAATGACTCATAAGAGTGGGAAACAACAGTTACTCCAGCTCCAAGTATAAACAGTAATGACTTAAAATGCCTTCAGTTTCTGTTTTCTGAACTGATTCTCAATCAATTGGAGGATATCAGAACATATTTACTCTGAAGAAAAACAGACGTTTTCATCTTAAGTTAAATTTAAACTCAGCATCAATCTCCCAGAGAGAAATGAGATAACACGGGATCTCTTTCAGTCTTTCAGATACGCCAAATTATCCCTGAATAAGCAGATCAGAGCTGGGCGATGGATATACCTTGCCAGTTTAACTAAATCCATTTCACTGCAGGACTAGCAGCTGTGTGTAGGAAAGCCCTGAAATAACTTTTTTTTCCTAAATTAGATGTTCCAAGACAGATGCAGTACCGCTCAATTCAGAACATGAATGAATTAATATGCTTTACCTGATGGGAGCAACATTTGCCCACATAACATCCTTCCACTACCTTCCTCCCCCGTGTTCCGTTGCTCATGTGCCCTGCACCACGGGGATGCACACACCCAAGGCTGTGTCTGTCTCCTGCTGTGGGGACAGGATAAATTCTTGCTGCCATTGTGTACATCATGTTAGAGCTGGGTTGGGGATTTGCTCTGTGTTTAAGGAAGATGCCCCTGAGTCCACGAATAGCCCGGTTTCATATACCGCAGCTGTGAATTTTGTAGCAAGGGCTATAAGAGACCGTCCAAGCCCAGAAACTGCCAAGAAAGCTTACTTTCTTGGTTCTTATCTGGCAGTTTTCTGTTTCACATCTCTTTGTGAAAGCACCCTGTAGTATTCCTACTGCCAGGGCAAGAGGGGCATAAATTGCCAAAGGCTACCTGGACAAGATTTTCTGCTCTAGGATAAATTCTACATCGCTAGCACAAACACACAAAAGCAGTGGGGAGGTGGAAGGTGGGGAATGCGTGGAAGCACAGAGTCAAGGTGGGGGCACTGCATCACCACAGCCAGCTCAGGAAGCAGCAAAACTTAGGGCGGAAAGTCAGACATTGCAGATCTGTTTTCTGGGCTTTGCTCAGCACTTGGGCCTTGGGCATGACATTTCTTCATATCACGGAATCATAGAATGGTTTGGGTTGGAAGGGACCTTGAAGATGATCTAGTTCCAACCCCCCTGCCATGAGCAGGAACACCTTCCACTAAACCAGGTTGCTCAAAGCCCCATCCCAGCCTGGCCTTCTTCCTCACTTTTCCTCCAGTTCACCTCTGTTCAACCTCCAAACTCTTCAGGTCAGGGACATTTTCTCCTGAAGGCACCTACAAGCTGACCCAATGCTCCTTAAGGTGAGGAAAGCTGTACCTCTCCCCGTGTACTCGGGGAAGGTGTATTGGGACAGTTCAGGCACTGGATTAATCACAAAACCACATTGTTGTTGTTGAAACCTGACATGTTTCACTGAGGGCTGTGTAAGTTTTGTGACTATTCCTCTTCCCATCCAGCGCTGACCTTCAGCCAGTGTTCAGCAAACTTCTCTCTGAGGCAAGGCTGGCATTAAAGCTGGCAGCATACAGCTGATGTCCCCAACCCACTTCATTCCTCGTGGAGCTGGCAGGTCTCCCACAGCCCACTGCTTGGCTGTCCCCACCCCCTGGGGCCCTTCACCACTGTCACCCTCTCAAGATGGATGGCTAACAGCACACTCAAAGTAGGTCTGCTGGGCACCAGGAGATCTACCTGACCAAAACAGCCGGGCACACAACAAAGGCCAGGACACAAAGCCTTCACCTCCAGGCCCACAGAAGCAGTGGGGGACATGAGTGGGACACCAGGGCATGGAAAGCCTGCACGGGACAGAGCCTGCACCCCACGGTGGAAGAGATTTGAGCAGGCTAAAACACTCAGCCCAGCAGATTGCAACAGGTCCCTGAGCAATACATACTTCCTAGCGAACAGCATGTCCCCTCCTTCTCCCGAGCTTCTTGCACCTGGTGGAACCAATGCAGCCACACAGAGAGAGCTCCGGTTCAAGCATGTGAACACCCAGGTTTCCAGCTGTGGGGCCTGTGAAGGGATATTCCTGGAGAGAGACACCAAGCCAGCCTGTGGAAGTGGCACCAGGCTGCTGAACTGCTCTGCTCGGTGGCCAAGCTGCAGGAGGAGGTGGGCAGGCTGAGGAACATTCAAGAGTCTGAGAGGGAGATGGATCAACGGAGCCGTACTCCATCATCTCTGATGCATGTAAGCCATCTCAATGTGGAAAATATGGAGGAAAATGTGTCTTTGAGCTTAAACCTGTGGGACTGAGAGAGACCTTTAAACTAAAATCAATGGGGGAAGATGCTATCAACAGGATTGCAGTAGGTAAGCCAAGGGTTGTTGTGGTATTTCCTGAGGATGACAATGCTAGTGGGAACATTTACACTCCTCCCAGGAGCACGGAGGGCTCAGGAGCTTGTCTGAAATGCTTGTATGCCAACACATACGTTATGAGAAACAGGCAGGGTGAACAGGAAGTGTTGGTCAGTTCCCAGAGCTATGGTATCATCAGTGTTAGTGAGACTTGATGGAATGAGTCCCTCAGTTGGAGTGCTGGGATGGAGGGCTACAGGTTGATCAGGAGGGATAGGAAGGGCAGGTGAGGTGGAGGTGTCCTGTTGTGTGCAAGGGAGCGGTTTGATGCTACAGCCCTTATGGTTAGTGATAATGTGGTTAAGAGCCTCTGGGTGAGGATGGGGAGGATGGAAAACAAAGGAGATGTTGTAGTTAGTGTCTATTACCAATTGCCCAGCCAGGATGTAAGCACTGATGAGTTGCTCTACAGGTAATTAAGAGAAATTTCTGGGTTGGTAGCCCTTGTCCTTATGGGAGATTTCAACTTCCCCGACTTTAACTAGGAATACCATACTTCTGTGAAGAGCAGGTCTTGGAAATTCTTGAAGTTTGTAGGAGATAACTTCTTGTCACAAGTACCCAGTGAGGCAACTGGGAAAGTTGCCCTCCTGGACTTGCAATTTGTGAATAGAGAAGGACTCGAGGGGGATGTGATGGTAGGTGGCCGTCTTGGTCAAAGTGATCATGAAATGGTTGAACTTAAAATTTTCACTGTAATGAGAAGAAAGACCAGAAGAGTTGCTACCCTGGACTTCAGGAGAGCAAACTTTAAGCTATTCAGGGAGCTATTTAGCAGAGTATCCTGGGAATCCAGGTACTTTTTGAGGGCTATTGCAGGCTTAGGAGTCAATGAGTGCTGGTCAGATTTTAAGAACCACCTTTTAGAAGCACAGCAACAGGCAATTCCTTTGTGTCGCAAATCAAGCAAGAGGGGCAGGAGACCAGCTTGGCTGAACAAGGAACTCCTTGTGGAGCTCAAGTGGAAAAATAAATTGTATAATCTCTGAAAGCAAGGTCAGGTTTCACAGGGAGATTGCAGACCTGTGGCTTGTATATACAGGGAGAAGACACAAATGGCAAAAGCTCAATTAGAATTGAAACTGGCCAGTGTTGTGTCAGATAACAAGGGGGTTTTGAGTACATACAAGGTCTAAAGGAAACATTGGGCTGATACTTGATGGTCATCTGACTAACAGGGATGGAGAAAAAGCGGAGGCACTCAATGCTTTTTTGCCTCAGCCTTTGATAATACTGATAGACCTTGGTCTGCCCGGTCCCCTGAGTTGGAGGACCACGAATGTGGGAATAGTGAATTTCTGTTTACGAATACTGAAATTGTAAGGGATCAGCTGTATCAGCTGATTGTTCACAAGTCCATGGGGCCTGACAGGATTCATCCTACAGTACTGAAGGAGCTAGCAGATGTCATAGAAGGATCACTCTTGGTGATCTACCAAAGGTCTTGGAGCCTGGGGAGGTCCCTGCTGACTGGAAGCTAGCCAGTGTTATTCCAATTTACAAGAAGGGTGTGAGGGAAGATTCGGGAAACTACAGATCTGTTACTCTAACCTCAGTTCCTGGAAAAATTATGGAGAAGATTATACTGGCTGTTGTTGAAAGGCATTTAAAGAACAATGCAATCCAGTCAACATGGGTTCACAAATGGAAAGTCCTGTCTAACTTATTTGATATCCTTCTGCAAGAAGGTCACTGGCCTAGTGGGTGAAGGGAAAGAGGTGGATATAGTTTTTCTGGATCTTAATAAGGCTTTTGATACTGTCCCCCACAGAATCCTTCTGGACCAGTTGTCCAACTGTGAGATGAGCAGGTACATGGCGAGCTGGGTGAAGAACCGGCTGAAGGGCAGAGCTCAAAGGGTCGCAGTGAACGGGCTACATCTGGCTGGCAATGTCACCAGCGGTGTTCCTCAGGGCTCAATTTCAGGGCCAGTCCTGTTCAATGTATTTGTCAATGATCTGAATGCAGGAGTTGAACATACCATTAGCAAGTTTGGGAGGGGCTGTTGACTCTCTCTAGGGGCAAGATACCTTAAAGAGGGATCAAGGTAGATTTGAGCATTGGGAAATCATCATTAGCATGAAAATTAACGAGAACAAAAGCTGGATTCTGCACCTGGGATGGAGTAACACTGGACACAAGTATAAATTAATAGATGAGTGGCTGAAGAGCAGCCCTGCAGAAAGGGATTTTGGGTTGCTGGTCAGCAGCAGTATGCCCTGGCAGTCAAGAGGGCAAACCACATCCTGGGATACAATAACACAGCATAAACAGCCAGTCAAAAGAGGTGATCATCCTGCTGTACTCAGCACTGGTGTGGCCTCACCTGGAGCACTGAGTGCAGTTCTGGGCTCCACAATTTAAAAAGGATCTTACCGTGCTTGAATGGATCCAGAGGAAGGCAACAGAGGTGGTGAAAGGGCTGGAAGGCATGTCCCGTGAGGAGTGGCTGAGGACACTGGGTTTGTCTAGTTCCTGGAGAAGGAGGCTGAGGGGTGACTTCATGGCTCTCTGGTGACCTCATGGCTCTCTGCAGCTTCCTGAGGAGGGGACGTGGAGAGGGAGGTCCTGAGCTCTTCTCCCTGGGAACCAGGGACAGGATGTGGGGGAAGGGTTCACAGCTGTATCAGGGTAGGTTCAAAATGGACATTAGGAAGCATTTCTTTACTGAGACCATGGTCAAATACTGCAACAGGCTTCCTAGAGAGGTGGTTGGTGTCCAGCGCCCGTCAGTGTTTCAGAGGCATTTGGACAAGGCCCTTAATAATATGGTTTAACTTTTGGTCAGCCTTGAATTGGTCAGGCAGTTGAACTGGGTGATCGTTGTAGGTCCCTTCCAGATGAAATATTCTATTCTATTCTAGCCAACAGTGTCTCTAAAAAAAACCCACAAAGACTGAGGATGTCAAACTTCCCGGCCATGTCAGGCACAGTCTGGCTAATACCTGCCTGTGTCCTGTATAAAGGGTGGGCATTTCCCTCTGCATCAGCCCGATGTAGGGACTTGGGAGCCAACAGCTCCAGGAAGCTGTTGCAAAGAATAAATTTCTGAATCCACATCCCAAGTTTGCTCCTATTTCCATTATTCATGACTTCATGAGACAAGATCTCAGAACTTAACAATGTATAAATAAACAGATGAACTGTAGGATTTGCTCTTGTATGACTTCTATGAATACATATACCCAGTCTGGCATCACGTGAGTCACAGCTTATCCTATGGATCACAAGTGTCCATGTATCTAGCAAGAGCTCGTGACTTCTAGGCATAGCTGTTTACTTGAGGCACCACTCACCATCTATTCTCTTTGCCACCCTCCAGGCAGTGAGCGGGGATAATGTCACGCAGCTCAGGTAACCAGCAGCCGGGATGCAAACAGCTGGCTGCACACCCACACTCATAAAATGACTTGTCCAAACCATTTAACAAATAAATTCATTCAGCAAACAAACACGGCGGGTTCACTCCTGCAGGAGGAACGTGTCAGCCCTGAAAGGGACCACATTTGCTGATAACATTATTTCTGAAGCCCACCACGCCAAAGCCTAGAGAAAACCTAACAATCTGCTACATGTTCAAGGTTGGCTGAACATTTTATCCCTATTGTTGTCTCAACAGCTCACGCGCTTTCAAAGTTTTGGATATACTTTGGGAAAAGCTGAAGGTTGAGAACTGTTGTGTCTCAGTTCAGTTATTTTTTGCAAGTGTTTCTTGTGCAAACACCATTAAGAGCAGGTACTGAGGCCACACAGAGGTTCTACATTAGCAGTTTCCATTTCAGAGCACAAAACCCAACCTTACACTGGTTGGGTGGCTCATACATACTTTTTTCCTTGCAGGCAACAAATACCAAGACTAACACCACTCCAAAGCAAGCGCATGGAGCATGGGGCAGCTGGCAATCCTGAATCACCAGGGTTATTTGTGCATAACAGGATTTTCAAGGACCACATAAATTTTGATTTCAGAAATACTGTGAGCAAGAGGCCAATTTGCAACCCATTCTTCCTTTCATTTCACAAATAATTCCAGTTGCTACTCTGCACGGCAACTGTGCAGCGGCGATCTTGTCTTCCTTTTCCACTCTGAAATCCCTTGCAGCCTCTGCCTTTGCTTCCTGCTGCTCTGCAGCTCTAAGTGCTTTCGCATGCACACAGTTTAGGGGAGGGGTGGTCTCTGTTGCTAATGAAGATCTTCCTCTTCTTAGCATCTCCTCTTAACCACGCCTAGCTGCTGTTCGGAAATGAATGATCAAAATTTGGAGACAAGACCTTTGATCGAGGTGAGCAAGCTGCTTTGCTGCTGTGAGCTCCTTGCTGCTTTGGGTCCACACTTCTACATTTCCAGGGCTTGGGAAATAACCAGTTTTTCATTCAAGGTGTGGTGAATCGGAGAGACGAGGAAGCCCATTTCCTGTTGCAATATACTGACTGCAATACACTGATTTACTCTCATCAATGACAGCCTGGGTTTCTGTCACCACGGACTCCTCAGAACACTGGTGTGGAGAGGCTTGTGGACATCTACAGGTCAGAGCAGAGAGTCAGCAGGTGGACTTCGGAGGGAAAGGGCACGTGTCATCTTCAGTGGCTTTGAGAATTTGTGTGGTCCTACACATGGTATGAGGATTTGCAAGGAATCTGGGGACTGACGTGCTCCTGAAAATCTTGTCAGTTACACTGAGGGATTGGTTACATAATTCAGATAAATGCCAAGCTCCCTTCTCTGCATTTTCAGGATTAAATGTGTCTGTTCAGTCACAACATTTTCTCCTGTATTTTTCCTGCAAGCTGATTATTTCAAGTAAAGAAATTGCTTGCTATCAAGGCAAAAAATTCTCATCTTACTGATGAAAGTATTATTTCCATTTTCCATTTGCCAAATGTTTTCCTTTCTTTATGGCTTTAGAATCTTCCATGTTTGAAAAAAAAAATAAAAAATCCCACAGGCCTAGAAGGAACAACGGTGATTTCCTAACTGCACTTAACCACGCTAGGGTAAAATGAAAGCCTTCATCAACAAAAATCTCCCTTCTTGCAAATTATGCTGGAAATACTCTGTTTATATTAAGTATCTGGGAGGAGAATAAATGAATAACTGGTGCTGCCTCACTGCAGTCACTGTGCAGCTACAGAAAGTATCACAGCTTCTCTCGCAAAACCAGAGTGAAAAGATATCTGTAAATGGCACATTCTGGACTCATTTCAGCACGAACACTAACATTTTTGGTTTGCAGAGCCTCCCCGGGGTGCAACAGGGAAGGAAGGGCCCGTCCCAGGGTGACTTTCCCACATGCCCCCCTGCAACGCGTCCCCACGGCCACCGTGACAGGGTGGCACGTGTCACAGCCCTCACCTGGAAGCCCCTGCTCGTGGAAGAACCGGTGGTCCTTGTCACAGCTGGCCCTGGTGGTCAGCTCACGGGTGGCCCAGCTCCCACGGGGTACCGGCAGCCATGGATGGCTGTGGCCTAGCCCTTACCTAGACGTGGAACGAGAAGTTCTCATGGCAACATCCTTTCTGTGCGATGGTAAAAATGATTAATCAAGTCATTTTCTTGTAAGAAAATCATACAATAGCTCAAATGACGGAACTGGTGGAATCTCTCTGTGGATGGGGTCTGCATGGCACGCTGTGCCCTCACGGGAGACCCACACAGTGCTGCACAGCTAGGCCTTCCCGGCGTCTGAGTCAAAATTATACTTCACAGCATGTGAATGCCTTTCTTATTGGGCTCATAACGAAGCAGCACCTCCTGGTGCATAACAGCAGGTCAGTCCACACAGCTTCAGCAAGTTCCTCGTGGACACATCACGCTGCTGTGGTCCTGGTGAACGGCAAACACAGCCCCCAGACCTCGCTGACAAAGCAGGTCTCCTCTCAAAGAGGTCTTCTTTCACCTCCATGCCTTCCACGCTACAGCAAAGCAAACTCCAAATTGATAGAGAATGTTTTGGGTTTTTTTTAAAAAAAAGTGTGACTAATGTTTTCAGGGGTGTAAAAAAACCCACCTTTGAAACCATGAGAAAGTTGCCCTGGCAACATTGTTTTCCATTCCTTTTTTGCTCACTGTTTTCTTGTGTCCCTGTTTCTCTAGCTTTCGTTGCTGGCAGTACACAACACACGCAACAAATGCAGCCCTTGAAAGGGAAGAAAATCTGCATTCAGCCAAATAAAGGTCTGTCTTTCTTTCCTCTCACACCGCCAGGGTGGAATACTCCCATCTATGATTAATACCAATGCATTACAAAAGCTAGCTTAGAAATTTTCAAGACCGAAAAAACTTATTATTAAGAAAAAATGCTTTTAATAGCTTCTATAAGACAGATGACCCAGATTATGTGGGAGGGGCAAGCACTGCTCTTAGCCTTTTTTCAACTGAATATGAGCCCAAAAGGAGCTATTACCTCCATGTAAATGCCAATTTTCATTAAGCATACAGGAAGTAATGTAGCAGCTAGGAGGTAACTGGGATATAATTTAAGTTGACAGCCTTGAGATCTCTTCCCTTTGGTCAGATCTTATTGAATTTGGCAAATGGATTCAAGGGCTGTGAGCTTGCAAGTAGACAGGTGAACAGGAAAAAAGAATGACGTTATGTCCTCTGGTTCCCCCCAGCAGAAACTACACTAAAAACATAAAATAGTGTTTAGATAAGCCAGCAACCCCTCCCCCAGATTTCTTGGACTTTCTGCATGTCTCATGAAAACATGTTATTATCATACATAAAAGTAAATGGAGTGCACTGACTTCCATCTAATTCAAGATGAATATTTATGACCACAGCACTATATCATTACATTTACACAGGTCTATTCAGTTAAAAGTTCCATTTTGTCTTCTAAACAGCTCTCTCAACCGTAGTTTTAGAATCCATCCACCCTTGCAGAGGAGCTGCAAGAGGACAGATCTCATCGTTACAAATGCTGAGCCCCATCCACGACTTTGGCCAAGCCGCCTGGGCTTCGCAACATGGAGATGAGCTATTTGCACAAAGCTTATAGCTTCTTGGATGCTCTGTGCTAATGTGTGACCTGACAGCCAAAGTGTCTGCCAGATTCATACCTTTCCAAGTTGGGAGACAGATTGCCTTTAACAACTTCAATTCTTTATCCCGCTCCCCTCGATGCAGCCCACATCTAGGAGTTCAAAAACATTTATTCCTGTCTGTAATTACCTACCAAGAGGCAACTGACAGTGTGTTGACATCATTTTGCCAGAATTAAATCCTTTAGATTTTCTGAGAAAGCATTTAAAACCTTAGTTATTGCTTAGAGATTAGCCAGACTGCCAAATATCCCAAGGTTTCACATATATAAAACTTTATTTTATACAAAGTTTAAAGTGTTGAGTTTCTTTGCCTTGAAATTTTCAAATACCTTCATGTGACCTTGCCTCAGGGAAATAAAAAGAAATAGAAAGTTAATTCAAAACAGTCTCGGTCAGCACAGATACGTTCATTTCCCTGCTTCCTCTAGCATTGCCAGATCTGGCAAAGTTCTCCATAAGAGCAAATAGAGTCATCGCAGGATCTCATTTGTATTGTATGGCTAACAGACCTCCTGTAGTAGCCATCAAAGGCAGATCATGTGACTGTTTCTGTTCAGAGATAGAAAGCATGTTCTTTTCTTGTGATGGCGAGCAGCCCTGAGGAGAAAGACTTGAGTGTTGGTGGATGGGAAGCTCAACGTGAACTGGCAACATGTGTTCACAGCCCAGAAAGCCAACTCCATCCTGGGTTGCATCCCCAGCAGCGTGGCCAGCAGGGCGAGGGTGGGGCAGGATTCTCCCCCACTACTCTTCTCTGGTGAGACCCCACCTGGAAAACTGTGTCCAGCTCTGGAGTCCTCAGCACAGGAAGGTCATGGACCTGTGGGAGTGGGGCCAGAGGAGGCCATGGAGACGCTCTGAGGGCTGGAGCCCCTCTGCTGGGAGGACAGGCTGAGAGAGTTGGGGGTGTTGAGAAGAGAAAGCTCCAGGGACACCTCATAACAGCCTTCCAGTACCTAGAGAGGGCCTACAGGAAAGCTGAGGACGGACTCTATGAAGGAGTGTAGCGATAGGCTGAGGGGTAATGGTTTTAAATTGAAAGAGGGGAGATTTAGACTAGACATTAGGAATAAATTCTTTGCTGTGAGGGTGGTGAGAGCCTGGCCCAGGTTGCCCAGAGAAGCTGTGGCTGCCCCATCCCTGGAGGGGTTCAAGGCCAGGTTGGAGGGGGCTTGGAGCAACCTGGTCTGGTGGGAGGTGTCCCTGCCCAGGGCAGGGGGTGGGACTGGATGGTCTTTAAGGTCCCTTCCAACTCAAACCATTCTGTTATTCTATTATAGTAGCAAGTTGCCACCCCGAAGTGGGGATGGACTGCTGGAGGTCTTTAGTCCAGCTCCCATTTGATACCAGCAATACCCTCTTGTATTACTTGGGTCCCACCGACTGCTTAATGGGAAATCCCCCTTAGAGATAAGCAGAATCCCATATCCTCAGGTGAAACTCTGACAACACTACGACCAACAGAAGAGTGATTTTTCCTTCAAGAGAGGCAGGATTTTGCATATCACTTGGCACACCTGCGACAGGACAAACTAATAAGACTGCAACAGGACCTTGGTCAGACCAATAAAAAGAAAGAGGTGGAGGGGCAATGGCCAGAAAGATGCATGTCTAGCTAGACAAGAGCAGATCTAGAACATGAGGAATAGGAGGCAAAAGTGTGAAATACAACTGGTTGAGAAAAAGTGATGCTGGACAGGAAAAATACATGGAGCCTGATGCCTGGTTTCAGATCAGCATTGCTGTGCCTCACTCTCTGATAACGCCTGAGGGACACTGGCTTTGACAGCCTCTAACAGAGGACTTGCAACAACACAGCACTCCCATTTTCCATGCAGTGGAGATGATGACCATCCTAGGAAATCACTGTTGCTCAGTGGCCCTTACAGCACTCATTTATCTTACTGCAGATGTTCCTTTCCCAAGTGTTCTTGGGCTGGTGAGCTGCAAGAAGACTTGCGAACACACTCGAGTTCTCTATCTCACCATCCCTGCTGCTCAGATTAATTGGCTCTTTTGGAGCTGTTTGCCATGAGAGTTTTGTTGCTCCTGCTTCACTGTTAGCGTTACTTTCCCTACACCTTCAAATTATATCTCAAATTATATCACAATATTCCAGAATACATGGTATAAACACATCTGGAGCGACAGTGGTGGTTTTGCTTTCAATTAACGTTCCTCATGAAACCAACATGAAAGCTGACAGGGAGTTTACAGAGTGTCTTTGGTCTCCTTGGAGTGAGTCCATGTGTATTATTTGCAAAATATCTGTGGATATTTTGATGGACTGTGGATTTCTCGTTGGCTTTGCAAAACTTAGGTAGATGTGAATGACTGAGAAGATGTCCAGCCTGCTGAGGAATCCTGTGGGTCACAAATGAAACAGGCATAGCGGGACATCAGAAGTGTCTAGCTGGGCACAGTCAAGTAGTAAGTGATTTGCACTGAAAAACTGGATTTTCAGTTAAACGGTGTTGTGCAAAAAAGGTCTGGTTTCCAGCTAAACATATCATCTTCATCCAAAGCCAAAGTCTAGCATCTGAAAGCTAAATGGAGAGAAAAATATTGGTAATAGGACATTGAGACTTGTTTCAGACAGATTGTACTGTGACTTCATATTAAACCATGACCTTCTGAATCCCAAAAGGAAGGCAGTTCGAATGGTTTGTGCCAGCCAGGGTATAACAAATTGTGATGTTTTATACCTCCTCAGCAGATTTTTCTGCCTGAGCAGGGCAGACAGTTCCAGTTGTACCCACTCAACAACCTTATAGGAAAAAGCAGTATCCTATGTGGTGAAGCTTTTCATATATTCAAAGGCATCCACATGATCTACCACGCACTTCTTTCCACCTCCTTTCTCTGAAGCACATTTGAGATGTCTCTGAAGGTACAGACACCCATGCAACACAATCATCATGACATTGCAAGTTCATCTTTTCCTCACCAGCAAATCAACTTTATCACCTACCTTGTGGAGATCCCGTCCTTTTGCACTTCTACCTCAGGTTCTTTGGTGACTGCAATGTCAGTTGTCTCAGAGTGCTGACTGACATCCAAACATCTGCAGGACTGCCAAACCTGGGTGGTCATAAGCAGAACCAGAATCTGAGGAGAGCTGAGTGTCCATCACACTGTCATGGATGTTTCCAGAATTAACAGAGCTGTTGGAGACTTTCCCATACACGTTTCTGATCCTATTCGCCTTCAGGACTCATTAATCCTACTCCTTTAGGAATCAAATCACAGCAGTGCCCAAAAGCACTGAAAAATTCCTGTGTATGAAGCACCTTTTTTCCATTTCTCCACTGTTCCTAGGAGCAAAATATTAAACAGAGGCTGTGGAAATGGGATTGGGCTGCTCACTCCAGGAACCAAAAGCCACAGTCATCTGAAGGCTGCCCTTTACAAATTGGAAGTTGCCATTGTGTGTCTCAGTCAGCTGAGATCTGCTCCCCCTGAAGTGTGAATACCTATTCCAATTCATTTCCCAGCTTGTGCAGTGACAAAAAGCCTAAATTGAGGCAAATGACTCTGAGAGGTTTGCATTGGATGTCTTTGCAACTTGATGGACCGTAGCAAGAACTGGAGTGACTGCAGAATATGTATAGAACAAAAAAAAATACATTTTACATGATGGGATTTATTACTGGATTTAGATTAGTCATTTAGTCACTTGCCCTCAGGAACTGGGATAACTTAGAGCCTCTTAAAAGTCACGTTTACCTTTAGCTTAACTCCACATGCTCTACTATCAGTGTTGCTCACTCTGCTGTAAGAGCATCTTTCGTCTTCCTTAACGGATAAGTTCTGCTTCTCCTGCTAGGGTAGAGAGCAGTCCCAGCACACGCAATTAGTATGTTGGCACCAGAGATCTTGTTACTGGCTCATTGAGCAGCCCATTACTGTAAAGGAGGTGTTCCCTTGCGTCTGCTGCCTCCCCAGCAGCACGGATTAGTCACAGCCCCTACCTGCCATTAGAACAGCAAAGAACCCTAGGACATTAAGGCAATTTTTTCCATTGGATAGCACAGCTGCTGTAGATTAACCTCCAGGATCACATTTGCAACCTTTCTAGAAAAGCAGTTCAAATTTTGTACTTCCAAATACTCACAGCTCATTCTGTCAGAACAGGGCAAAGAGGGGGAAAAGGCATGCATCAATCAAAAAAATGTTTTATTTTCCAATGTTTGAAACATATCCAGCTTAAACAAAAATCGAGGATCAATCAGTAAGCTTTATGTGTGTTTAAAACTAATTAATGAAATCACTAACATTTTTCATTCACAGTCCCGGAGTTGACCTCAAATTTCACCAAGGAGCAACATCTAGTCTAGATCATCGGGCCCTCAAACTGCCTGTGCAGAGTGTTTGGTTACACAATTTGAGACTTGGAGCTAAACCTTATTGTCAGTTTTGGGGCTGAGTAAGTGTCTGAAATTCAACAGCTGCAGAAAAAGAACAAAAGCTTCTGGATGAGGCGACACTCGCCACTCTGTCCATAGTGGTGGCCAAGCAGCACACACTTTGGAAAAGCATTGCAAGCTGCACTCTAGCAGTCAGTGAAGAGGCAGAGGAGACATCTAATAGCCACATCAAGGGCAGTTGAGGCAACAATGAGCCATGCTCTTGGAACATGGTGCAACAGGGAGCAGCAACGGAAAGCTGCAGGCTCAGGATGGGCATCCAGAGAACTGTCTTCCCCAGGATCTGGGTGACCAGAGAGGTTGGATGGGGAGAATCTCCACCACTGGAGGTTTTGTAGCTGAGTTCTGATAAAGTTGCAGCCACCCTGGTCTAGTGTTGGTGGTAGGAGGTTAGATTACAGATCTCCAGCAGTCCATCCCGCCGACACTGCTGGGAGGCTATAAAGCATGGCAAAAACGTCGTTCCTTAGCCATCCCACATGCCAGCAATTTCAGCACATGCTGGGTCACAGGATCTCCAGTTATACACTGCGTCCTGAGCAACACGAGACAACCAGAGATGGCAAACTCAAGAGAAACCGACTAATTCAAAATAACACTGTAGAAAAAAAAAAAATCAGTTCAAAGAATAGAGAGGTCTGTTGGGAATTGGGAACAAGCTTCCAAAATTATTTGAAACAATGAGATTTTGTGCTTCTTAAAGGCTTTTCTAAAAGAAGTCAATGCTTTGTTCAATTGGAAATAGGAAGCCTACCAAGTTCTCCCTTAAATATTTTTAAAAGCTTTGTAAATGGATTATCTGAACACAGCAGGCATCATACTTTTGGTAAGTGCAGGATGATATAAGCCTCAGGGAACTTTTGAAGATAGTTCATTCAATAATTCATTCACTTCCCTTTAATACTGTGTTGAAGAAAAGTTAAACACTGACTCTGCTTTAATAAGTGAATGAACACTCCAAATGCAGCTTCCTCATAGGATTAATTCGATTTGCTATCTTCCTCAAAGTAACTCTTCACAAGGCAATATCAGGAGAAAGGCTCAGGAGCAAAGTACTCTGCATGCACCACTAGATAACTTATCATCAACCTAGTGCTAGTCCATACTGAAATACAGATACTGAGTTTGAAACGCAGATATTACAGGTGGTGACACATTTCCATGGTTTGGCACAGCTTCTGGAGCTCTTCTTCTAGACCTGATAGTGTGGTAGAGGCATCTTCCTACATAGGAGGGAAGCCTTTCAAAAAACTTTCAGCAGGATTTTATTTCAGGAGTTGCTTGAGCGATTCTAGGCAAAACTCAAGAGAATGATGTCGGCTGCAGGAACATAGGAATTTGAAGATGGGACACTCCGTTGTTTTAAGTTTGCAAGCCCCAGCAGAATCCCTTGAAGAAGACAGGAGAGGAAAGGATCCCAGGAAAAGGAAAAGCAGGCAGGAAAGCATTCCAGGTCCCTGCCCTGGGAAACAGTGGGGGGTGCACATAGAAGCTGGGGAAGGCTATGTGCAAATGACCTGGAAACTGCCATAAAAAGATAAGACTGATAATTAGCAGGTAAAGTATTTCCAGAATAGCTCCCAAGAAGAGCCCCAAGAAAAAAAATCCACAACATGACCCTACTTTGGGCCCTTTGAAATGGCAGAAGGGAATAGATATATCAGTCCAGGTTATTCAATAATTTGAATGCCCTTTTTCCATTATGGGAAAGAAGCTCCAATTTTCGAGCAAATTAGGGAAGTGCTCATTTTTAAACAGCATGACTTGGGATCTGAATTTTTTTGGGATTCGCCGCTTTGAAGAAGTTGTGCTTTTGGTCATATAATGGCACTTCTCTTCAACCTCTAGTCATTAGATGGCACTTCTCTTCAACTTCCTGGAGCGAGCAGAGAAGCAGCACAAGAAAAGAGAAGCGGCTGCGTTTCCGGAGAAGGAGGAAAGAGTGTGTGAAGGGTCAGAGGATGCGGCAGGAGGATTTATTCCCTGATGTTTGGAGGTTGCTGTCTTCTCATTCTGGGCTTTGAGAGCTCATCTTTCACTTCCACACCCCAAACAGAGCATTTCCAACCTCGCACAGCTGACCAGACTTCAGCTAGTGCCTTTTACTGCACTTCTGTCCTCCTTTAGCTCCCCCAGACATCACGTTTTGGCTGGGCACGAGTTGTTTCAAAAGGATGGTCCACTCCAAAGGCATCTGAGCCTTTTCCTGCACTTGAACTTGAACTTAGACATCTTGATTGTTAAGCTGGCGTAAGTATATCCTCTCATGCCTTTGCCTTCAAATGCACTCCCAAGGAGCCAGTGGCCTCCTACCACTTTCTGCATAGCCCTGCGGACTGCTTAGATGGCCCCACACTGACTTCAGTGAATGCTCACTGCCTTTAATCTTTGGAACACATCCTCTGTCTTTTGGTCCCCTGTTAGACTTCCAGCACTGTGTTTTATTTGCACACCATAATCTTATATTTTCCCCCTTAAAAATAAGACTGAAAATGCTAAGAAGTAAATTAAACAATAAACATACTTCAATGTGCTAACAAGCTCTTACATCTGCTAAGGTGAGTCCATTAAAGCTCCAGAAGACATCAATGTCACCAAAACCCAAAAATTTAGCTTAGCCTTCCCTTCCTGTGGACAGTCTTCAGAACTATGGAGGCTTTGGGAGAGTTTAGAAGGGAAAAAGTGGAAAGAACAGTAAAGCAGAATCTTGTGTGGCACATCCTCTGAGATCTGCTCTCAGGCATTTTACAGACCCCCTGTGCAACCTCCAACATAGTAAGAACTATTAAGAAATACTCGTGGGATGCTTGTGAAGGAAGACTTTTGATGTTCACGTCAGGCTTTATGCAACTGGATGTTTATGGGTTCATTTCTTTTCCTATGTTGGACAGGCCAGAACTAATTCTTTATTGGGATCAATTTTTATTTAGATTTGACAACTCCATTATCAGATGTAACTCTGCTGACATACAGCTGAATAATGTTTGCTATCGTGATTGGAATATTCTTTGCTTTCAAGCTCTGCAGAGCATTCGGGAGCAGGAATGCTGCCGTTCTCATTCCAACCATGGATTCTGAACAGTCCATCATGGCCAGAGGTCCATATTTGCTTTCACTGAGCAAGAGGGATTACATGCATCATATCTAGGTTTATGTTTTCCCTAGCCTAGAACTGAGCTGAATTCGGCTATCTGAGACAGCTCCTGGCCTTCTGCTTCACTCCCTCCACCACCCAAGACAATCAAAGGTCATGAAAGAGCTTTTAGAAAAAAAGTTCACCTAGTTTGAGAAGTTATTCAGGAAAACTTGCAGAATCATCGAGTAACTCAGCTTCAGGTCCCTAGCCATCTCTCTGCTCAAAGCAGGGCAACTTCAAACCAGATCAGGTTGATCATGCCCTTGGCTAGTGAAGTTTTGAAAATATCCAGTGATTACCGTTTTCCTCTTTTCCTGCTTTGCCCCCTTTTTTTGTTTGAATGCAGCAATTTTTTGGGTTATTCCTCACTAATGCAGTGCAAGTAAGCAGAACAGGCAGTTAAAGGGTTCTTGTAGTTCACAGACATCTTACTGACCCTGTGAAAAGTGTTAATTCATTTGTAATTAGTCACATAGTGCTCTCATTTCTCAATTTCTAAGACTGTTTAAATCTAAATGGATGTTAGGAAAGAAGCGTCCAATCCAGTTTTGAGTAAACTAATGGCAATATTCCAATATAATTCAACATGTGTCAGGTGAGTTTCCAACAACAGAAAACCAACGTGGGTTAAAGAAATTCCTTAATATTTAGTTCAATGCCAGAGATTTCTTGCAGTGCACTGAGGAAGGCTCCAGGAAGTCTCAACGTCAGGCTACAGCACATCACTCTGCTGAAAAGACACCATTTTCTTATGTGTAGTGTCTGTCCTTTCTAACACCTGAACTCTGAGAGGTCTTCCAAGAACAATAGATTCCAGCACAGTTTGCTTTGCAGAGTTTGGCACACACACACATCATTAAAATAAATCAAATGGTTAGAGCTGTACCAACAAAACCAAGAAACCTGCTCATTAAGGCCCCTTTCTCCTGACCCACTCTCCAGCGCCAAATCCCAAGTACACCGTCCTACTGTGACTTTCCTTTTTTATCCCATAGGGAAGAGAGAGAAAGCTTTCTGTTCTGAATCAAAATACGATTTGGCCTCTTCTCCTTTAGCAGGTATTTCAGCCATGCTCAGACATCCCACTATCAGCTGTAATTGCAGAAAAGGAAACCGTGGACACAGCGAATGATGAACCAGCAGTTGGGAAGGATGCTCCTAGAGACCTGGATGCATCAGGAAAGACAGCCTGTGTGAAGCAGCCCCCACCGTTGCTAGCTAGAGGTACGATCTCCAGAATACAGTGGGTACTAAGGTACTCTTTCTTCCAGGACACTAAAGACCCTTCTGCCCACAGACAACTAGAAACTGATTGCGCCTTTTTTTGCAATTTTATTTTTGTTCCCTGGCAGTTACAGTGAGTACAGTAAGACAATGGACAAATCTACAGTGCTTGGCACCTTCAAAATTACCCGGCATGTCCTGCTGAAGCTAGAGTTGGGAGCCCAGTATCTGGTAACAGGGCAAATTTTGGTGGCCCTTGTTACATCATTTTTTCCTGATGTACACACGAGTTTCTTGAGACCTTAAAATAAAAGAAATACTCTTGGAAGGGACCTCTGGAGATCACCTAGTCCAACCCCCCTGCCAAAGCAGGTCCACCCAGAGCAGGTCCCACAGGAACACGTCCACAGGGGGTTTGAATGTCTCCAGAGAAGGAGACTCCACCACCTCCTGGGCAGCCTCTTCCAGGGCTCTGCCATCCTCACAGGAAAGAAGTTCCTCCTCATGTTTAGGTGGAACTTCTTATACGTTTCCTGAGTATGCCTCTGTCTTCTCTGTCGCTGATTCATGCTGGTTCAAATCCTGGAGCACTGCAGCTCCAAACGTATCCAGATGCATTGAGGAGATGGAAAGCATATTAAATCGTCTTTCCATCATTTGGATAAAGGCATAATAATACGTACTAGCAAGAAAAATCTAGTAAGGTTACTAAAGGGCAGAGATCTGTGAAATACTGCAGCTAGCTCATTAAAGATGTATGCTTGTTGTTCAGAGGCAGCAGCATGACAAAGCATCAGGTTAAATATAGTATTTGAGAGAGGAAAATCTTACAGTGACAAGAGTAAGAAATCCCTGCCAGCATAACACAGTCATTAAAATGTACACATGCATTGCCAGGGACAGGACACAGCATCTTCCGCCTCACACTGAGCCTTTCACCGGTGGGTGGGAGGAAAAAACCTCCCTCGCTGAAGAAAGAGCATGGCTTCTGTCTTCCAACTGGCAAGCCAAGCACGGAGGTTCCCTCCAGCAGAGGGGAGTGCAGCCTGTGCAGCAGGAGCTGTCAGGAGCTCCAGGAGAAGGGAAGAGCTTGACATTTTCACCAAGCCTGGAATGATGATTTCATCTTGCGCAAGCGCCAGTAGAAAGCACCACATTCCTTCTCATCAACTCGGCACTGGAGGAAAAGCAGTCCAAGATTATTTCAGAGGTGGAGAAGTTTGGAAAGAAGCTGGTGAGAAATGAGAAAACTGCTACAGATCGGTTCCCCGCTCACAAAGGTTTACAAAGAACTGGTCACATATTTCTCTGCTGCGATGGCTGTTTATACTGTGAAGTGAATACTTGGAAAATGTGTTTGCAAACTCGTTTGCTGGGTCAGACCCACAGTTCAGCCTAGCTCTGCCCATTTTACTTCTCTGTAAAGTATCTGCCCTCTACTCTTTTTCTCACATGGATTTTTAATGAGAAGTTTTTATCTACATCCCCGTAATGGATTCACATTTTCCTCTGGATGCTGCTACGTTCCAGGACATTTCCACTTCCTCTAAAAAAGATACTAGACAGCAGAATATACTTTCACTTCCAGCCTTTTGGTATAAGCAGGTAAGCACATCTGTCACAGTACAGCCTTCTGAGAGAGTAATAATCCATGTCAGTGTGGCTGAGGTCACTGCTAAAAGTTTTGCAGAACAAAAGCCAGCCAAAAATGAGAGCACCAGGCACAAGGACACACACTGCACGATTTTTCTTGCAATTCTCATTTCAAAAATTGATTTTCAAAATGTATTTGCTTTAGTATTGAGCTGTATTGTCTCGTTATTGCTCTTTCAAGATCACATTTGTCCATATCAATCACCATAATTGCTATACTGTAAAGAAATTCTATTAAAATTATGTCTGCAAAGATTTCACAGCTCAGTTCTTGAAAGAGCCTGGGCCATTAACAAAGTGTAAGAGTAGTCAAAAATCCAAATGTGTCTGGGTGTAATTGCCTTTGCCTTTGCATACGTTTCATCTGTTAACTCCAAAGGGGAACTGAGGAATCCTTTTCTCCGTGCCAGTGAGATTGGGCTCTTCTTTAAAGTCTCTTTTCTACCTAGCACACAGCATCATGCTTCGGTCCTGCCTTGTTCACTTCCTGACCTGGTCTCAGCTCTTTGCTTCACAAGGCTCTGTATAGACTGGGAAAACCAGCTCGTTCCCAAGGGAATGCAGTGTCAGCAGATTTAGCCACCAGCTGTGGTAACTTGAGTTTCATCTTGCTCTGCAGGACTGGCATCTGATCCAGTGCATAAACATGTTTGCCAGACTTGTTCACTGATGAAGGTAAGAGGAATTGACAGCTCTCATAAGAAATATACGTCAGAAAAGCAGGGATGTTATTAATATGGAAAAGGTAGTAAAAGTAATAAGCCATATGGAACAGCTACCAGACACAAATCAGAGTCCATCAACAGAAAAGCAGAAACAGCACATTTTGTTCCTCTGTCTCCAGGCACAGGGCTCAATAATAAATTATTGTACCATGAAGATAAGAGATATTTAGATATTCTGAAAGTGTTTAAGCTTTCTTATATAGAGAGCATATTTTAAGTCAAATTTCTAACACAGCTTATGGAAAGAGGTGCTATGATTCTTGGCATCTTTCCCGGTTTGGAGTACAACTAAAAAAGTCCCCAGAAATGAGTCTGCAAGTTTTTCCATCACTAAGTTGCCACCTCCCACGTGTATTAGATGGGCTTTGGGGTTTTTTTAAATAAAACATTTCTCTTGTCCACAAGACTTTTTTCTTGTTCAGACCAGACAGATTAAGGTCTCTAAACTAGTTTAAAATTCAACATTCTGCATCGTCCACAATTTTAGATGCTACTTATCACACAGTACAAAGCCTACTTTGCAGGCAAATTCGTTTGTTTCCCCCAGCTCTAGAGCTTGTTGTTACAGTCCTTCACCACACAAGTGCACCTGTTTTCACCACACTACTACTAACCAGGGTGTTATTATTCCCATTTTATCAGATGGAAGCTGTAATAGGGATTCTGCTCCAGAGAATGAAACATGGATTCCCCTTCACGTTTACCAGGAGAAAAAAACACATTTGAAGTGGCACAGGCTCACCTACCCTCACCTCCACATGGTTTGTCTCCTCTTGCTTGATCTCCGTCAGGGTTACTTTGATTCAGTCTTTTGTCAAGCTACCCTCCCTTCAAACTATCCTGGGTAACCCAGTCTCTTCATACAATTGTAGAATCATGGAATCATCTAGGTTGGAAGAGACCTTTAAGATCATCTAGTCCAACCATCAACCTAACTCTTACAAAAAAACCCAAAAGAAATCCATACAAAAAAAACACAACCCACATCACTAAACTATGTCTCTAAGCACCATGTCAGCCCGTCTTTTGAAAACCTCCAGGGATGGTGCCTCAACCACTTCCCTGGGCAGCCCATTCCGAGGCTTAATAACCCTTTCCATGTAAACATTTTTTCCTAATATCCAATCTGAACCTCCCCTGGGGTAACTTGAGGCCATTTCCTCTTGTCCCATGGCTTGGGCCTTGGGAGAAGAGACCGACCCCCCCTGGCTACACCCTCCTTTCAGGGAGTTGGAGAGAGCAAGGTCTCCCCTCAGCCTCCTTTTCTCCAGGCTGAACACCCCCAGCTCCCTCAGCCTCTCCTCACAAGACTTGTGCTCCAGACCCCTCACCAGTTCCATTGCCCTTCTCTGGACCCGCTCCAGCACTTCAATGTCTTTTCTGTGGTGAGGGGCCCAAAACTGGACACAGCCCTCGAGGTGGGGCCTCACCAGTGCCCAGTACAGGGGGACAGTCACCTCCTGAGTCCTACTCCCCACGCTGTTCCTGACACAGGCCAGGAAGCTGTTGGTCTTCCTCTACCCATATGCCTTTTCCCAGCTCTCTCTCCTCGCCTTCAGCTCAAAGCCAGACCCTTCCTTTGCTTCCCACCCAAAATCTTCTCCCAATCCTTTCCCAGGCTGTCTGGCCCATCTCTTTCCCCACCTTTTTCCATTACAAACAGTCTCCCTTTCTCTGGGGGTCTGCCAGGACTTTGTTACCCCTCCCACCAATGCCCATGCTCACGTCCAGTAGCAAGTACCTGCCACCCTAACCAGCCACTGCAGTATCTACTTTATTTATGGATGTGTGTCTCAGTAGCCAGTACACAGCACACAGGAGGGAAGGGGACAGTAAATAAAGACTCGGTGAATCAGCTGGCTTACCCCTACCAGTCCTGGACCTCCTGTTTCTCAGAGAACCAAGTCCACAGATCTTCTACCCTCCCTGGGATTGTCTTCCTCGTCCTGGGCCCCAGGCTCATTGCCTCCCCAGAAGCCCTCTTTTTGGGAGCTGGGAATGGGGCCGTTGACTACAGACATGGGGCAAGTGACTACAGACATGGAGCAGATGACTACGGACATGGGGCAGATGACTATGGACATGGGGCAAGTGACTACAGACATGGGGCAGGTGACTACAGACATGGGGCAGGTGACTACAGACATGGGGCAGGAGACTATGGCTGGTAGCAGAGCTGCTAACCTGCCCTTCCTGCATGACGAAGAGCAGCTCATTGCCAGGCCAAGCTTGGACAAGCCACCACCACTGTCTGTCTTGTTCCGGAATCAGGCCTGACCTCTACCCTGACAGAGCAATGCAGTGCTCTACCGAGACCAGCAAATACTATCACGCATCCAGAAGATGACAGGTAGCCTGGAGAAACTGAGACCAAATTCTTTAAACCACAAACAGTCAGGGACAGCCTTACAGCAGAAAGCACTAACCAATCTGATTTTCACTGCTGCTCATCCAAGTGATTAAAAGGGCAATTGCTTCCCTCAGAACTACATAAGCTTCCACGTTTTGAAAGTCCTCCCCTAAGCTTGGCTTCTCCCAGACTGGAGAAGTTGCTGTAGTCCACAGCTGCAAACTCGACCTTCCTTGTGAAGCAGCTGATGCTGGACACTGAATGATGCAGCAGCTCCATTTGTGAGCTCACCAGCCAGCTCCATCCTTCTCCCAGTTTCCTCTTCAAACAGTCAGAGAATTCATTGGATCCTTGTACGCACTCCTGGCTCATCTGCCACCCACCATGAAGAGCAGGGACAGTCTAGGAGGCATCCCCAATATTTTCACCTGAGGCTGAGCCATGGAAGTTTAGCTTGTACTAAGAAATACCAACTTTTAAAACTTTTCAGGTGGAAGACTAGTAAATATACAAGAGGCAAAATTGCCCATGTCAGGCAAAGGGATAAAATAAAGGAGCTAAGCTTTTTCTCCCTTCCATCAAATTGGCAGACAGAAAATGCTCACCAGGTTTGCTCTGCAAGTGAAGCACTTCATAAAACAGATCAAAGCCCTTCCTGAATCTCAGCAATAGTATGGATCATTTCTGAGTAACACATCCCATGGAGAGAGCTCTTTGCAGGGGCTGCACCAGCCAAAACAGGATTAGCAAGTGGTAGAAATAAAAAGAAATTTTCACACTTTCACTCTAGCAGTGAAAGCAATCACTGCTAGAGTAACTCACAATGTGCAAAGTGCTTTCACTCCGGAAGGTACCCAGGCTCAGGAAAAAATATACGCGATGGGATCCCACGCCACCAAAATGCCACCACTTTTGAGGACAAGCATTGAAACTGTTAAATTACATTTCGCATTCTTGTTTCAAGTCATTCGGGGGCGCATGGAAAATGCTGACTGCAAAATACCTTGTACTTGGGCTCTTGAGATTATGTAGAACAAAACAGACATTATTGTCTCACATATACTGCAAATGTCTGGCTGTCACCTGTCCCTGTATGCTACATCGTCATTATCCTTTGGAGGAATTAGAATGGAGAGTCCAACCGAAACAACGTGCTTATTTCTGTAAATTCATGTAGTGACACAGACCTTCTCTGAACAGCCTGAAAAATGAATGGCAGGAAGAAAAATACACGGTGAGAAAAGTTATTCTTTCAGCAGGTACACGGACCAGACATATTTGTTATACATGTGTCTGGGGAGACACCACACCAACACCTCTTCCTTGCCATATTTGCCCAGCATGTTAGCCCACCATGTAGGCCATAGGCCATAGTAGCTACTATTGTGTTAAGCAACCTTTTACAGATCAACTCTGGAAGAGTTTTCTAATTTTATTTTATTTTTTTAGCTTTTTCTCATTTAGATTTTTAGTCTGTTCAGCATCTTTTGGCAGGGAGCTCCACAGCTTTGCAATGAAGGATTCATGCGAACGGATCCTGTTTTAATGTAGCTTTTTAAAAAAATCTTTGAACATTTTTCAGTTATGAGAAGCAGCATCTGCTATTTCCCTGCTCTCACTCTTATTCATGAACATGGAGGACTTGATCACAGCCCTTTCAGTTGGGGTTTAAACAGCAGGATAACAATGTTGGCCGCTTTCCTCTGGATATCTCTCCTAATAATTACTCACATCCCATTTGCCTTTTTGACCACAATGGGATGTGAATTGATGTTTTCAGAGCACTGTATACAATGTCTCACAAATGCTGAGATCCTCTTTGTAAATGGCACATGATAATTTAGAGATAAACAGCACACAAGCATATTGAAGGCTCCCCCCCCCTATGCACAGATATCATTTTGCAGCTAAATAAAATGTATTTAACTTGCAAGATCATTCTGCAGCTCTTCAGTCAGTTTGGACCATGCAGAACAGGTCTGTATCAGCAGCAAGCTTGGCCACCTTCTCCTCGATGACTTTCAAGACACGAAGGAGATTCCACAGGCAAGCTCTCCCTATGAAGAAAATAACCGTTTATTCCTCTTCTACCTTCTAAAACATTTATTAATATGCTTTCCTTCATCACAACTCCATTTCCTATTGCCATCTCCCCCCTCATTCTGTTCTTCTTTATGATTTCTTACTAATGTGCCTGGTAGATCTAGTCCCTTGCAACACTCAGTGCCACCACCAAGTTTGCAGAACATTTCTGAGCTAAACTGAGGAGTCTGCAGTCTTCAGAGATTTATTCACCAGCCTAATGTAGCTCCATCTAATTTTTCTCCATCTTTACCAGATAGCAGGGATGCAAATTTAGCAACCTGCCAATCATTACAATCTTTGAGAACATTGCCTGAGTTACTAGTGTCTTTATTCCAATTTCCTTCTTAGGTAGGACATGAGAAATCTCATTAGTTGCATCAGTGAAGGCTTCTGTCTCCTAGCATCTGCCCTTCCCCATCCCCACAGATAAGGGAAAATTTAAAAACTTCTCAAAAAGTTAAAGTTCTTAATTAAGAGGGGAACAAAATCATACCATAAAAGTTAAAATGGGAACAGCGAATGAAGTGGCTGCGGTGGAGAACGTATGTTCTTTCTGTGGAGACACTCCAGCCGACGCCAACAGCACACCGGCTGCTCCCATGCTTGTCATAGCACCAGTTGACTCATTTCCAGGCAGAAAGGAAGTTTTAGCAGGATCACACTGCAGTTTAGCTCTGCAACGGAGTTGAAATTATTAAGAATCTGTCACTGCTTCCAGATATACTGGAAGCACAGACATAAAATTGCTTGGATGTCTCTAAACCAGAATCCTTCCACTTCTGGCAACCTTAAGAGCTTAGACCGCTAAGAATAACTACATGGGCTTGAAAAGACAAGTTTAATCCAGAAGACCTCGCTACACTTTAAGCTAAGGCTACAGTTTAAAGTATAATTCCATTGCAAAAAAAAAAAAAAAGCATAGGGTTTTATGCAGATTTTTTTATTATTTTGCTAAATTTATGTCTGAAGATATCACATTTTCTCATCTGAACCAGCATACCTAATGGTGTAGATGAAAACATGCTATGCGGTCATTCAGGTGACCAGGAGGTTTCCAGGTTTCCAGGAGGACTAACCCTTGGTCATAAACATGCTGGGCACCACTGGAGGTCTTTTGGTACCTACCCTCTAACCCAATTTGCCTATGTGGCACTGAATCAGGAAGTCTTCCTGAAAGATGACGGGTCATCAGATACACGTCGTACACTACGTACAACTAGATGCGCTGCAGTTCTTGCACTGTACAGAAGTAAGTAAGTGCTAGAAATGGATAGACTCAGGAACCACACACAGTTTGTATATGTGGTCAAATGCCTCACTAAGGCACCCATTGACCTAGAGACACCATAGGTACCTTCCCACCAGCATATCCAGGAGTCCACCTGGACCAGCCGCCTGATGCTGTACAACAGAGCAGCCAACGGCCTCCACCCAGATGGCCATAAAGACTTAAAACAAGCTACTAAACTCTGTGAAAAGGTGGCCTTAAAATGACAGAAGATATCTAAAAGCCAGATGTTCCAGCTTTTCTCGACAGGCCTCAATATGTCACTGCACTTAATAAACCATGATAACTAATTCTTTCCGTTTTCCTTCTTTGGCGCACATCCATGCATCCTCAGCTGCTTGTGCTATTTAATCTCCTCCAAGTCAGGAGATGACACCAAGGAAGCTGCGGCACAGCAGCACTGTTAACCAAGGATAACTGTGGGGAGTGGACAGACAGGGAGACAAACATCAGACTGCAACTGCTTTGCCAGCAAATAAAAATGCCATCTCTGCCAGCAAGGTTTTTCAAGGCTGAACCAGGCTTTCCCAGACCATACCAGAAAAACAAGGTTAGAAGAAAAAAAATAAAAATGTAAAACAGTTTTGAAGAAATGAATGTTCTCTGGAGATATGGCGGGCCCTTTCTAAACCAAGAGATAACTTTTAGAAAGAGCTTTTGTTAATTAGCATCACCTTCATTGCCGGAAACAACATACCCAGGGGAAGGGTGGGGAGAACACTGGAGGAACCTCATCTGGACGAGCCTCCAGGCTGCAGTCCTGATCTGTGTGCACAGGCAGAGGTACACACAGTGAGACCTGTGCCCATTTCCTCCTTTTGTGCTACATCAGCACCTACATTTGAAGCACCAGATTCCTGCTCCATACCCCCCACCTTCTCTTGCCACATGGCAGAGAAGCCACGCAGTGTGACACCAAGCAAATATAGCTTTGGAAGGTACCACGTCTTTCCTTCACACTCCTACCCCATCCATTCTAACATGCAGATGACCAGGAAGGTAGTAATGGGTCTAGAGACAATGCTTCCTCCTTCCAGGAAACTCTTTGTTCCAGAATTCCCAGTTAAGAGCTTTTTCAACCACTGCGGACAAGGCACGGAAACTCAAGGTCTGTAGCAAAACAGAAACAGAAAACCTATTAGTATCAGGGAGGTTCAGGCATTTTTCTGGACTTTAACGCTCTCTTGGAGATGTCCCAGCCCCCTGCCCCATCCTCATCCTGGGGAATGGAGCAACCCACGGATGAGAATAGGCATTGGCTGTGCAGGGATGGAACTATAGTATATAGACACAACACCACTTCCCATGCAACTCCTTCAACTTCATGCTTCCTACAGTATTTTTCATGTGCTCAGAAGCCTGCCTCAGCCAGCTCCTTCCAACTCTGGGTTGTATCCATCTCTTTGGAGAAAAGGGGGACTTTCATGCCACTTTGCAAATATTATCCCACTGTCCTTGCCATAGGAGAGAGGAGAAAATAATACCTCTTACTGCACTTGCACTGCCCCTCCCAAAATATAGCTGCCTAAAGCTCTCCTCAGGCAGAGGCTCAGCATGGAAAATTTTAGCCCCAGAGGTGAATGTCTCAGAAATTTATAGGGAAATGAAACAAAAGGGGTTGAGTAGAAACTCCTTTGTGACCTCAGTGCCACTGGTTGCTACTGGAGTCCAGAGCAGGGCTTGCTTATGACAGGGTGAAAGCAATATTCCTTGCACCACCCACAAAGATTAATCAAAGACCTTGGAAATTTTGATTTACAGATCTTATATTCCTAATAAGCATGTATTTATTATTATACATCAGAAAACATCCATGACACATTGCTAAACTAGAGCTGTCAGATATTTATTTCTGCAGTCACTAGAAGTAATGTTATTAAATTCTCCAAAAGCAGCCTTCAAAAGCAAGAAAAATAAATTCCGAATTAGTTTAAATGAATGAATTCATAATAATCACTGTTAAAGTATCAAGTGATCAACCTCTGTCTCCACCGCCTTCCAATCCTGTATATTAAACTAGTGCAAAGACACTAATAAAACACAGTGCAAAGATCCGGGTGTCTGTCAGGGGGGTGAATATGGAGCCAGCCCACTCCCATGAAAGAAATGCTCATCTCTCTGCCTCTGCCCTGGGCCTGCTGGTGGGTAAGTGACAGTCAGCAGTCCCTGAAAACTTCCTCTGTTGAAGCTTTGGAAATACAGAGAATCACAGAATAATTGGAAATGGGAAGGGATTGTGGTCAGGCTTGGATGGGGTTGCTCAGGACCATGTCCAGCTGAGATCTGAGTGGTTCCAAGGATGGAGATCCTACACCCTCTCTGGACTTCCATGCCCATGTTAGACGGCTCCCATGGGGAAAGAAGGTTTCCTAACATATCTTCTTGTTTTCCTCTGGCTGCTGACATCATCCCCTTTTCTATGCCTTGAGAAAAGACTCGGAATGTTGGGGGCTGTGCTGATGGTGAAGGCCAGCGTTGTGCCTCACATGGTGAGAGTCTTCTGGGTATTATTACTGATTGGCAGTAGTGAGAAGATGAAAGTGGTCTCTGATGCCCGAGATGCTCCTGAAATGTCCTCTCTTGAGCAACATCTTCCAACCCACAAATCTGTGGTTCATGTCAGATGGGGGAAGCCACTTCTTCACCCAGGGCCAGGCAGTGAAACTTCTGGGTGCCCAGAGGCCACCGTTTAACCAACTCACAAAAAAAGAAGTGGCTGGGGCATGTTTCTGACAGTACAAAAGGAAGCAGCAGGCAAAATCAGCTCCCTTCTTCCCCTTTCTGCCCTTGAACTGAGAGTGAAGCAAACTTTTTAGGCAGACAGCCTTGTGGAACTGAAAAAAATTAGGCAACACAATAAAATCGTGTGGCATGCCCAACGTGGCTGCTTTTCTACAGTGAGACACTCGTGCCTACAGAGAGCTGAGAAACATTGGGCACCATTAACAGAGAGGGGCAGGCACCCCCTGAGAGGCTGTCAGGGTCGGAAGAAGGGCTCAGGCTGCCTTAGGAAAAGCCTTTCCTCCACTAAGGAGTCAATAGCATTCATCTCTGGTGGTGTCAAGAGATCAGATAGCAAGGTCAATGGAGTATGTGCATATGGCATCTCTTGTCTCAAGGGCATTCAGGTGTCACCCAGAGACCTCTCTCCCTACCCTGCAGGTGGGACACTGTCACAGAGAGCCCTGGTACACCTATGGACCATACGAGGTTGACAACACAGGGGAAAGAAACCTGAATCTCTTCAGCAATGTGTGGAAGGTGGTGGAAGAAGCAGTGGGCAGCTGCCAGCTCTTCCAGCACAAGCATTGGGCTGAGTTTTCTGTTTCTGGACTGTCTTTCCTCTGGGAGCCAAAGCTGCTTGCTGCAAGTGCCTGGCCAGAGGACAGCATAAGGGGAAAGGTACCACTGGGCAAATGCCAGGTATGAGAAACATCTTTGCTGGGGCTCCCACAGAGTTGCCACCCCCTCTGACTGCAAGCATGCCCAGCTTTGTGAAGCTGGCATGGAGTTAGTGGATAACACCAGCCATGGATCAAAATACATTTTCCCAGTAAAAGTAATTTTGCTGAATTTAGATTCTTTAATTTTAGCAATACTCATCAGTGTCTCTTCATCCTGATTACAATGTTCATCTCCAAAAGCACTGTTTCCACAGAAATGCTGATTAGTGTTATCACACCAACAAGCTGATGAACAGAAACGAAAACACTCTGGAGAAAAGTAGTCAAAATCCCATCACCCCAACATGACTGCAGAAGCAAGGAAGCTCCTGAGCCACACTCCTCCCACGGGATGGAAAACTCCTTCCTAATCCCAGAAGGCTAAAAATGACCTCTGGAATTCCCAGGATGATGGAGGCCTTCAGATGAAACTCTGTGACCGAGCTTTCTTCAGATAAAACACCACTTCTGTCTTGGCAGCTCCACTGGCCTGGGTGGATCTGGTCATGGTTTCATAGCAGGGAAAGAAACCAAAAGATGGCCTCTCCTGTCTACTCAGGACAAAGGAGTATCAGGCCATCAGTAAAGTGTAGAGCAAGGAAATTTCTGAAATTTGCAATATTCAACCATTCATGCCTTCAAAATTCCCTCTGGCTGCAAAACGTCTGGCAGAGCTGTGCTAGTGACATTCAGTCACGGCTGAACCAAGTCTACCCCTGGGTGTCTGCTCCTGGCTATTTTGCCATGATTGGAAGTGTGCAACTCCATTCTTTCTGCCTCCATCCAGTATAAGACTGTGAACATTTTGAAACCTTCAACTCTTCCATTGCTACACTTCAGTCAAGTTTGCTCATGTTTTCTGGGACAGATTATTATTTAATTTTTTTTTTTGCAATTGCAGTTGTTGCATGTGCCACCTGCTTCACTGGTGAAGAAAAGAATTGCTTTTCCTAGCTGCATTAAAGCCATACCTAGAAACCCAGCAGAATAGGACCTTTCTCTTCTAAGTCCCTCCATACCTCCAGTAACAGACAGAATTTGCCCCCTAAATCCAGAGAGACACAGCAGTGGAAACAAAGTCTTATGATGTCTGTTTTGCACAGAAATGGACCCAGACAGAGAAAGGCCAAACAAGATACCCAGCTTCTGATGGTAATCCAGGCTGATGCAGCCAGCACCGGCTTCTGTGGAGCAACAGGTTGGTCTTCATGGGACACATGGCATGGTTTGTAGGCAGAGGCAGCGAGTTGGATTAAGCAAGCAACGCAGCAGGAAGAGCCATGCAAAAGAGAAGCTCCCATTTCCCACTTTCGTGTCAAGTGCAGGTGGAGAATGTTTCTTTTTGTTTGTCTGTTTGTTTGTTTTTTTGATTACTCGTAGTCATGGAATTTGAGAGAAGAGGGTGGTGTTTGGGCAATAGGCAGAAGTATCAGAGAGGAAGGAGAAGAAGAAGTGGCTTAGACCCCAGCAGTGGTTAAGGAAGAAAAGAAAGCGTGGTGATTCTCTCTGGACCACCGAGGGCCAGCTGGAGAACAGTCCCATGCACTGCAAACCCAGCACCTCCTGTATTCCAGGATCCATTGCAGGTATGAACTTTTGGTGCAAGTGGCATCTTTTGATGACATCAAAAGATCTCCCTTGACGAGACACCCTATGGATGCCTCATCACAGGACCCACAGGTCCCTTCCAACCCCGTGTGATCCTGTGATTCTGTGATTTTGATCAGGATGGGAAAATCAGAAACAAAGGGGATATTTTATGCAGAATGCTCCCTCATTGGTAACCAAGTGTGCTGTCCTTCACAGACTGTTTGTCTCCGTCTGTGCTATTGTATGGAGGTTTCTTGGCTTCCCTCGTGTAGTTTCCGTGGTGCATTGGGTGCCTTTAAAGCGTGTTCTGTTACATAAAGCAGCTCATTTTAACGTCGCACGAATTGTGCCATCACCCCCCCTGCCCTCAGCTTCGGGCACGCAGCAGCTATGTGATACATGTGAGAGATGTGACTGCCACACTGAACTCTGTGCAGGCTCTTATGGCTTTTATCAAGCAAACGACAGTGCTATCAGTGCGGGGACTGATCCTGACCAGGTGTAAACTGCTGCAGCCACTCACACCAGGATGTTTCCAGGAAAACAAATAAATCAAGAAAAAAAAAGGCAGCAGGGCTTTTTCTTCTTTCTTGGCAACCAGCGGTTCATTTTTTTCCAGCTGTGGTTTTCAAGTTTGAGATGACAACCCAAATATTTTCACTGAAAACAAAGCTTTCAGGGAAACCCTCTGTCTCTCTTAGTTTATTTCCGAAGGCAAAACTTTCCTTCAACAAAATTGCAACCAGTGTTCAGACACTGCCTGGATCTTCTGCTGGTTGGGAATCTGGCCTGTTGAGACCTGATGTTTCTAGCAGAAAATCTCAAAATTGTCATCTCTCTGATGTTTTAAATAAATGTAGCCAGCTGTCTGAGCCATCCGTCTACCCTAGCCAAAATATTGTTCATTCCAAGTGGATTTGCTCCATTATAAATTGTCTACAAATAATTTAAAAAGCAACAGTGTTTCTTAAATTATCTTATCAAGCTCTTTAAATATTGAAATGCATCAAATATTAATGCTCAGCAATTCAGGGTATCCTTAGTCCTGGTTACTGCAGTATTCTGCTCGGCATTAGAGCCATGTTCTGCCAGCCCCAGGATCTGAAGAAGCGCTACTAGCTAAGGGAAGGGTCATCTCCACTGCCTCCGTGGGTGCTCAGCCCCAGGGGTGTTCTTTGCAGGAGGGAAAGGTGGGAGTCCAAAGGGCTAGGGTGGTTTCAGCAGGAGTGGAGCAAAGGAGTTAGCAGGCACAAGCAGAGACAGGAGCAAACGTGCGATGGTGCGTGCAACATCTAGGCGTGCGGCTGGTTCCGTGCGTGGTCTCCAAGTCTTTTCTTTTGGAAGCCAAAGGAGAAGGTCCCATTGTGCCGACTGAAGTATCTCATTTGAAGTACCTCATTGATACGGCATTTTGCATGCGCATCCCCAGGGCTGGCGTCCAGTGGGAGCTGGGAAAATGAGGCAGGATCCCTCATTTCTGTATTTATCACTCCCATTTAAGGAACCAGGAATTTTCAGGACTCGCCCACCTGCATGTTGTCTGTCTGACAGATTGCCCCAAGATGATTGCAGCCAGGCAGATAAATATGCAGGGGATCAGCAAGAGGGTTTTGATGGATTCCCTCTTTCCTTGCTCCCACCCACCCCACCTCAGCCCACCATGTTGTATTGGAGATCCAGCAAAATCAACATGTTCTTATGGAGCATTTCAACTTTGACTAATCGGGAGAGTTTCTGACAGAAAAATGTTCCACTGGAAAATTTCTGACCGGCACTAATTAGCATTTTTTCTATTAGCTTTGTCCTGAAGGCACAGTAATTTATGCCTCAGTGAAATAAACAGTCACTTAATGATCACTAAGAATTGGACACTCCCCAGGTTTGAAGCACAGTTGCTTACCCTAAACAGGAAAAATCTTATTCATTTGCAAAGCTTTACATACTTAACACAAGGAAAGAATGGCTGCCTGACTTGTGCTTTACCTGGGCACCGACCCAACTGCATTTTAATCACTTTGCTTTTAAAAAAAAGGGGGAAATGGTGGATTTTTACTTGCAGTGCAGTAAGGTTTAAGCAACATTGGAGACAAGTCGCGTGTGTGGAATGAGAGATGGACCGTGCTCAAAGAATTTGTAAGATAATCCCAAAAAAGAACAGGAAGACAGAAAATGTCCCGGGTGCCCTGGGAGTTCAGATTTCCTTGCTATTCCTCTGCCATATGACTATATCCTAAACTGAGTGTCTCACTAAATGACAGGATAATTTGGGTTGTGAGGCACCCCTGGAGGTCTGATCCCTGCTCAAAGCTGGGCTGACTTCCACAGTAGATCAGGTTGCCCAGAGATGTGCCCAGCTTCCACTGCGCGTAATGCCACATCAGTGCACCTGAGCAGCACATCGGAATGTGTTGAAGACATCAGCTGCAGTCTGTCCCTCCGCTCTGTCTGCCCAGCCAGCCTTTATTTTGGAACCCCGTGCAAGCCAAATGCAGAATAAGAACAAGTCCCTGGTGGTCTCTGGGAAAGGGCTGCGGATGCTGGGCATATGGTTCAGCTGTCGCTGCGATGAGAATACAGCTACAGGGTCTCCCAGGAAAGCAGGCAGCTATTTTTAAGTCACTCTTGTGAAATTCACATTGATATTCACGCAAGACACTTCAACACCTCTTCGGTGGCTTGAAGCCGCAGTGGACAGCACGGGAAAGAGTTCTGGTGGCTCTGAAGACCAAGACCTCGTTTCGTCTCAAGGCGGCAAGATGGGAAGGATGGAGAGCACAAAGAGAACCATAGCCTCCCAGAACAAAATGCAGTGCCTGGTTCCTGAAAGAAAAGCTGCGGAGGATTTTCCCCAGGAGAGTGTGCATCCCTGGGAGGGGACGGGGCTGGATGGGGGGATGCCCAGAGAGGGACCAGCCCTGAGGGGATGAAGCCAGACCAACCGGTCTGGTGCCAGCACCAGTCCTGGTCTCACCAGCTCACTGCACATCTGTCTGGTGCCAGCCAAAGCAGAGCTGCTGATGTCTCACCACCAAAGATGTGCTTTCTCCCTGCGCTGTCCTGCTTGTTTTGGGGAGGAAGAAGCAAGTCAGTGGGCACGAAGAACAACGGTGTTTTATTTCCACCTCTCCATGGCCCACTGTGGCCACACCGCGCTGTCTATTTTTTGCTTTTGCTTTAGGAAAATGCCTTTCACCTTATCACCCGCATGCCCTGACGTAAACTTCACCTCTCCCAGCGGGGCCGAATGGAAAAGCTCTGAGTGGAAAATATGAGCAGCTCTTTGGGCACTCCATGTAGGGAGCGGAGTTCAAAGAGGGTGGTGTCGCTCCTTCGGAGGGCGACAGGCAGTGGCTATGCAGAAGGGCAGTTCAAAGCCAGAAAACAGCCTACCCCCTTGGCCTCGTGGCTACCAAAACTCTGAATGCAGCATTATCGTGTTATTCTCACAGCCACCTAAGTTTTTCTTCAGTTGTGCACACCAGTGGTTTTCAGCATTTCCTTCTCAGAAAGGAGGATACATGCAATGGACTTGCTTTCCTTAGCCCATTCTGGTTAGCCCCAAGGCTTCTTAGGAGCAATACATGGAAGTCAAAAGGCCCGTGTGAAACACAAATATGTTCGTGCCAAGTCTTATTCAATTTTTATGCTGCTTTGTGGCAGCTTCATGTCTGTGTCTGGACAGCCTAGTAAAGCATAGAGATAAAACCACAGGAATGACCCCAGGGAAGGTAAAAGTATTGTTCAGTATTTCAAATTAAGCGGGAATTTAGGTGCTATGCTGAATCATGATCTTATTTGTTCTAGAGCATAGACCTCCTGAGTCACCAAGCCTGTCTGACAGGCACCAGCAGCATCCTCCAGAAGGGATTTTTCTCCTCCCATTACTTCCCACCACCCCAAACGACAGGCACTGATCATTCAGCTGGCGTGGTAGAAACCAGAGGGTCCCTTTCATACTTACTCATCTGGGGTGGGGTTTTTTTTGGCAAAGGGATTGCTTTTGCTGCCTGTTTCGTGCTTCCATGGGCCCTCTGCTTGCTCTGGGACGCGGGGCTGTGCTCCCACAGCAGCTGTCTTTGTTCTGGATGCTGGATAAGTGCTGGAGACCTCCCAGGCTCCCCATCCGTACACACACACACACACACACACATCCCCTCAAATTCCCGAGACACCAGACAGCAGGAGTCAAATATGCCATTTGAAGCGGTATCGCCAATCGGGCAATTTGTAACAGAATAATAAAATAACGTAGTTTATCATCAATTGTAGAGGTGGAGCTGGCGAGCTCTTAAAAAAAGACTTCTGCCAAGTGTTCAACAGATGTTTAGGAAAAATCTCAAACAATCAGGGTCATTCGTGTGTGGGAATATACAAGGAATTTCCTTCTCCTGCAATGAATCAAAAACACCAAGTTTGAGGATGACAGTTTCAACGGAAACGGCCTGAGTATGGACACCTACAGATATGGACAGCCTCAGATATCTAACTGCCTGAAGATGTTCCTCACCTGTTTTCTTTCATCCAGGGAGCCCCATCTGAAGCAATAGATTATGTCCCTGACATCTTCTTTACTTCTAGTTGCCACTAACACGTAAAATAATAATGACATATACTTAGTCTTGCCCTTTCACTGGAGCCCTCGACGTTCCCATTTGCACAGCAGAGATAACAAAGGGCAGACTTAAGGTTAGTTGTAGGACTACGCTTCCGACCTGTGACACAGGGCTCCTTGTGCATGTTTTTGTCCTTTATCAGCCCTTTCTGAAACTGAAACATAGGAAGTGTGGAAGGCGGAAGGAGAACGAGGAGTGATTTATTCACGAATATATCCGCAAGGAGTTTCCAAACTGCAGCTTCCACTCTTCAGTGTATCGGGCACGTCCCACGGTGGCTACTGTAATATCAGAGGAATGCTTGCTCCTGCTACTGCTGCTAATCTGGGAGCAGTCACGTGGCTCCTCTATAATCTCTCTCTCTCCAAAAATTTGACTCTTAACCTTCCCTCGCTACAGACATGATGTATGTTGCTTTGACATGTTTCCAAGTAGCAAATATGCAAAACCCTGACCTATAAGCAAAGCAAGGGGTAAGGGGGGGGGGGGGG
>JAHREE010000425.1:297506-314812 GCA_033628505.1 Tringa tobata | reverse complement strand
GGGGGGGGGGGGGGGAACCCCGCTATATTTCTAAGGATAAAATTATGTGAAATTGCAGGAAAAGGAGAAGAGAAATCTGCCTTGGTCATCTCTGTTTGCCCTCACCTAGGAATTACTTTGGAAAAAATAACAAAATGTTACTCTGGAGAGAAGGGGGATTAAAAAAAAAGGTGTTCTGAGGTGCAAATGAAAAAATAGGTAGCCAGGAGAAAAGACTAGTATTTATTTATTTTTGCTCATTTATGTGTCAGATGAAGCTGAAAGCTGCCAGATAGCTTCTTTTCGACAGCTTGAAGTTGCCGTTGGGAACAGATCCATGTATGGAAGCAAAAGCAGAAAAGCATAGATAAGCTGAGATCCAGCTATGCAAACCATCTTTAGAGACACTTAAAGGACAAGCACCCCAGCTCCTTTCTTTCTGGTAAATTTAGAGACACTATCATATGAGGGCTTTTTTCCATTCTGCTTTACCCACAACTGCTGAGACTCGGCTGGGGTAAGTGAAAAGCAACTCAAGCACTTTTTGGGAAAATCTAGGTATTTGGTTAGACTGACACCCTGAGAAAAGCCATAAATCTGGGGCTATGAGGAGACTCCAATAGCTGGACAGTGGTTGAGGTCTCCAAGTAAGGAACATGACATATAACAGCTTTGCCGCTGGAGGGACAGAAACTTTCCAAGTGTCTGAAAGAGGCAAGAGAAAAATGTTGGAAAACAAAAGTTTTGTCACTCGTGAGCCAGATTCACAGGCTGACTGGTGTTAGAGCTCCGGCGAACAGAGGGGCGGGAGGGATCGGTTCTGGTTTCCAGTGTCTGAGACTTTTTGTGTTTTGATTTAGAAAAAATCATAAAAATAGTGAAGGGTTTTTTGCTCTCTGGTCTGTCCTACTTTCGTTTTGAGAAACATGTCTCATTTGGGTTGAGCTGACTGGACATTAGGAAGAGCTGCTTGTAAATGACTGCTGTTTTTCTTGGCACTTGAAGGCAGTTTCTCAATGTTTCTCTGTAGATTTGAGGTTGATTACATCCTGTGTAAGGATTTTTGGTAAAGTTTTAACTGCCATTGCAGTGTTGTGAAAGTCGACTTCAGCGAAAACAGCTGTGTGCTATTGTGAATATTTCCAAAGCACAGAAGTAATAGCTCTCCTTCAAACCAGCGCTGAAATGTGTTAGCTCTGTGAGCTGGGCACTCCCAAGAAAGCAGAGTATACCCTTGGCAGAAGGGCTTTCTGCACGGAAGTGTTTTGTTAAAAAGCACACAAAAAAAGCTTTTTGTAGCATTGGCTTAAACTCTTGTTGGTTTGCGGTGCTACGGTGAAACGTGAGATTTTTCCTTAAAAGCTACAGAACGGCATTTGGGTAACAGTTCATGTGCTTTCAGGTGTTATAATACAGTATTCATACTCCCACTGCAAAGTGGTAGGTAAAGCTTTCTCGTTTTTCAGGTGTTTAATAGACTGGAAAAAATGTTAGAGCAGGTGAAGAGAAATTATACAGAAAGAACTGACAATAATATCGGGAATATGAGTGAAATTGTAGGAGATTTCCAGAGATGTGAAGGATGATTGTAAAGGGAAATTACTAGACCACACTTGTCATAAGCATTTCCATTCATGAATGAAAACTCTTTCCCTTGTCATTACATAAAGAGAACATAAGGCAAGTGTTTGCTTGTAACTCCGTAGTAGAGTCTTTAATTGAGGGGGATCATGCATACGGCCCTCCTTTCCCCTTATTTAGCCAGCATTTCCCTCAATATTCCCACATTTTTATACTCAATGAAATACAAATCTTCTCTTTGCTTGCTTTCCTCTCAAGTGCTGAAAAAAAAAAATCAAAATAGAGCTGCAGTTGAAATTTGTGCCAGGCAAACTTTTTTTTGACAGATACCTTTTAAATACATATCACCTGTCTATAGAAATGCTAGTGCAGAAATTAATCTCTAAGTATTTGGGGTCAATAGATAGCTTTTTAATTGCTATTGAGTCGTTAACTTTTTGCTCTTACTGCTATGAGAGAACACTTCTGCATTTCACACTTATTCAGGTTGCTTCTATTTTCTGCTGGTTATGGTTGTGTTAAGAAACGTATAGATGTGGCAGTTCATGCTCTGGGGTTGTTTTTTTTAGTGTGTGTATGGTTGGACTCGATGATGTCAAAGGTCCCTTCCAACCATGAAGATTCTATGACCCTGTTTTGTAGGTTGCTGCAGCCTGCTGATGGACAAAAACCTTTTCCCCAATTTCTCCCCTGCCCCATCATCTTTTTTTGTCTCTTTGAGGCTATGGGCTTCCTGTTCCTCAGAGGCAAAGACCAGCCGATGTGCCTGGTCCCCGAGCAAGGCATTGCCCATCAGTTGTGCTGGTCAGTAAGACAATGGCAGGAAGGAGCTGGAGAAGCTGGGACCTATTTAATTTGATCTTCCCATTTGGCCCAGGGCTGGGGTAGTGTGACCCCGTAGACAAAGCCTTGATAGCAGGAGTCATCACTCAGCCCCCCGGCCCCAGCACAGACCTGCCCAGGGACCTTGTGAATGACACGCCGGTTTTGCCTCCCTCTTTCCGTCAGAAACATTTTCCGGCAGGCGGTGTTATCACAAAAGTTTATTTTTATTATCATCAGAGTATTATCTGTTATTAATATTTACTATTGATTAGTCACAGATGTTGGCAGTGTTTGTTTGGTCCCTCGTGCGGAGCTGATGGGCTCTCATTCAGAGACCCTAGACGCGAGTATAAACAGTCGTACAAAGCGTTAGCGATAGTATCGCTGACATGTCTCTCATAAGTGACTAGTCATTACGAGCACTGCAGTCTCCAAGCATCCGCCACGAGGTCCTCCCACGCGCTCGTCTTTGCCAGAGCGAGGGAGGAGAGGGGGAAGGGGGAGCTCTGCTCTTTATCACCATCTGACAGAGCGGGGCTGCCGAGCTGAGACGGGGCAGCACAAAACCCAGGAGACGACAAACAAGGGCTGAGCCGAGAGCAGGTATTATTCTCGCTGGCCGTGGGCAAGGGCAAAGCTGCCCTCACCCTGGTGGCACTTGGAGCAAGCAAGAACCTGTTGAGCATCTCCTGCAAGGAGCCAAAGGCACACAGGACTTCTAGGTGCACTGGTGGTTTGTGTTCCTAAATCCTAGTGGCTTTCAAAAAAAAAAAAGGACAACACCCTTGATTTTCCAACATAAGGTCTGAAGAAGTCTGCACCAGACATCCACAACTAGGCCCTGAATTCAGAATTTCTTGTGTGTAAGAAAAGACGTGTTTGTGGTTTATAGTGCACCCAAGAAGAGAGCATCCTCAAAATAGTCCTCACACAGAGGAGAGCTACACCCTGAAGTCTCCCAGCAAGGATTTCACAAACCAGCTCTGCCTTGAAGTAAGCCCACTGTATATTCTCCTCCTTCAGACAACTTCAACATTGTTATGGTGATTCCTGAAGGATGAAGTTTGGACACCCTCTGTGTCCTTCCTCTAGTAAGTCAGAAGATTGGAGCAGATTCTGAGGACGCATTGACAGACTGATCCAACTTCTCTGGCCAGATAAATTTTATTGCCTGTGTTCTAGGGAAATGGGCTTTATGTGACAGCTCTGCCTGTTCCCAGCCTAGAAACCCACAGACCCATTTGCCAATTCGAATCTGGTTTGACCAAGGAATCGAAGCTGAAAAATATGATGTTCCAAAAATAAATTCTGAAAATGGCAGCTGTATTCTTTGGTTTTCTTGCTCCCAAAACATCTTCTTCAGAGTAAGGGACAATGGCCTGTTTTGGAAGGGTTTCACCAGAGGGCTCACAGAGACAGGCAGTTTTGTAGAAGGAATAGCATTTTAGGAAAAGTTTGTGTTTGCAGGTTTCAAGCACTACTTATAAACCCTGCAGCACGTACAATGGCGCTTGTTGCTTGCAATGTCGTGTGTAGCAGCACTGATGTGTCCATTACCTTCTGCACACATGTGGACATAATCCTTTTGAGCAAGAGTAGAACTTCAGATGGGAATTGAAAATAGGCTGTGTGTTCAGAGAATCTGTGCTGCCATTTTAGTTTAACTCTGGGCCATCCAGCCTCAAAAACCACTTCTTTATAAAAATTTTGTGTATAATAGCTGACTGCACAGCGTGGAGACATGAGTAAACTACCCTAAATGGCCTCAGCTGGTCTAAATCCAGCTGTCATTTTTGGTCACTTACAGACATGAACTACTCCTAAATTTCCATCCTGTGATACAAGTTGCCTTTAATGCCGAGCTGGAGTCTGGGTCTTACAAAATAGCTCTGGATGATACTGACTTTTTTGAGGTACTCAGCACCTTATTAGCAAACTGAACCATGGTATTGCTGAATTGTGCTCACACAGGAGGAATCCCAATGCTGGAGTTCACAGACAAGGCATTCAGCAAATGGAGAAGGCCTCTTTACAAATGCAGGAAAAAATAATCTGAATTCAAAATTGCATGTCCCTGAGCTAAAAAGCTCAGTTTTAGAGTTTAGGATGTTTTCCCTAAGTGGTTAGCAAGATGTGCCAGCAGGCTGGCTGGGGACATGGCTGCAGACATCTCCCATTCCAGTGTGCTTCAGATGGACTCCAGCTGTGAGTCTCACGCTCCAGACCCACCACCTCCCGATGTGTGCTGCTATGGGGAAAGGCAGCAATGTGACATTTTTGAGCAGTGGTGGTGTTTTCTGTCAATTTACAGGTAAAGCAGACAATTTATGAGTTGACATTCATTTTGGAGTTGATCCTCTAAGATACTCAGTAAACTCAGAAACTCTGGCAACACATGGGGGAAAAACATAGCAACAATATGGTAAATCTGGAGGTCTTCAAAACTTAGTTTATTCTTATCAAGTGCTCCAACCATCACTGTGATGCTATCATAAATGTATTCTTATTGCATGGGGTCACTGCAGGGCAAAGCTGAAGTTGTTTTGATTTCCACACTTCAACATATTTGCATTTCTTTTACATCTAATGCTGAACTTACTCCTGAGTTTGGGATGTTTCTTTTTAGGATCTTTCCCAAATCCTTGGAATGCTGAAAATGTTAGGATTTGGGTAAAGTGGGAAGACATATGCCCCAGGCTACTTTGGGTTCCATTCAGCTTAACAATGACTAATTACTTGTCTGTAAACACCCAATGAGGACAAGCATTTGGGAACTTCTGCCAAGGAGTGTTTGGATATAGATTTTCCCCACCAGGCTGGGAGATGCAGTGCCTGGGTTGTTTTACTCCCTGTGGGAATATACTACATTGAACGATGTGCAAAGCCTTTTTCCTACCCTCATTCTCCCAGTGCTTTCAAGCTCCTCATCCTGTGCAGGGTGAGTTTCACCAGAAGTTTTCCCCTGGGATGTTTCCCAGGTTATTCCACAGACCGCGATATGCCCTGGAGGTTGCACACTAATCCCACGTGACACCACCCCACACCATTTCCTGCTCTTCCAGAGTTGTCCTTCCTTTCATTGGTACACCAAATTGGCTTTTCTTTCCCTCTTATATAAGCAAAAGCAGGAAACTAGAGGAAAATGTGAAAATGGAAAAATAACAAAGCATGTGAAGTGCGGGAACGTGGCCTGCAAAACTATTGGATAGATATTCAGATTGGATATTAGGAAAAATTTTTATACTGAAAGGGTTATTAAGCACTGGAATAGGCTGCCCAGGGAAGTGGTTAAGCCACTATCCCTGGAGGTTTTCAAAAGATGGGTTGACACAGTGCCTAGAGACATAGTGTAGCAATGTGTGTGTGTGTTGGGGGGGGGGGGGTTACGTATGGTTTTCTTTTTGTTTTTTATCAGAGTTATGTTGATGGTTGGACTAGATGATCTTAAAGGTCCTTTCCAACCTCGATGATTCTATGACTGCTGTCTTTCTATTCCCCCCCAAGGCTTCCTTTAGTCCCTATTGGAAACGTCTGCACATGAAATGTTCCCTTTTCGCATTCTTTTCTACCTTGTTACAACACAGCCAGAAAGGGGTTGTGGTCTCCTCTTTGCCAGCCAGATGGATCCCTGCAGACTGCCTGGACAGCAAAGTGCAAGGAGACAAATGGCATGCTGCCATCCTGGGCCGCCTCTACAGCCCCTAACTGTCCGCACGTGGGCTGGGATCCTTTGGTGCCATCTACCTGAAAATGCTCCTCCAGGCAGTCAGGTCTCCCAGGCTGCAGGGACATCTCACCCGGACGAGGAGTTTTATCTGTAACGTTAAACAACCATTAGGAAGAAAAGAACAGCACATGAGCTCAGTAGAGGTGGTGGAAGGGCTTGGCCCACAGTGATTTGGGCAGGGCTTCAGCATGTTGAGCCTTAGGCAGAAGAAGAGTCCTGAAGACTCCTGAAGCAGCTGAGGAGTCGTGTCTTTCCACCTGAGGCACCTCTGACCACTCTCAGGCTTTCTGCAGGCGTCTAGGGCTTAATGGACCAGTCTTCTGTCCTCTTCACCCTTCCAAATCAGCTTGCTTTGATGCCCGTTTCCAAAAGTAGCAACTGTGCATCAAGATTTAGGCTTTAGTGTGGGAACAGGGAGCCCAGCTCTTTGAGGCAGCCCCCTCCCATGCTGAGTCCCGGCACCAGCAGTTGCCGTGTCTGCACACTGGAAGAAGGAAGCAAAACCAAGGTGACACCCGCTGTCCCAGCCTCTAGTTCTCAGCTCATTGCTCTTGCTGCAGTTTGGCAAGCATGACGTTAGAAATACCCCTGGTTATCTTTCTGGCTTACGGAGAGGCTCCAAGCAGAGATCTTGTACTTCTGCTCTGGATGCAGCAATAAACATTTGGATTTGCTTCCAGCGTGTTGAGACCGCCAACATGTACACAGTAAAAGTAAACCCTTCCTGTGGCCACAGACCACAACATGCTAGTGATCCGTGATATTATCCTGTTATTTAGTGAGTCATTGTTGCTGCTGAGAAACACACATAATCGAATAAGTTGCTAACAATAACACTGGATGTGAGAGACAAGTGTTTGTTTTACTCTGGTGTAACTCATTCCATATGCTCCTTTAAAGCATGGTAAATGTTAGGGCGCTTTGGCCCGCCAGCTATTATTTCAAGATGGCCTCGTGGATTTAGCCTGCTTTTCTGAGGACAGCTATTTGAAACAAGGCTCTGAAAGCATCTCCCGTCCAGGATAAACGCCCAGTTCAGGAGCAAGACAGATGTTTTGGATTGCCCTATCTCTAGCTGGATAAGTAGGCCTCCATTTTTACTGGTTTGCCAGCATAGTGATGTTTGCAGCTGCTCTGCTGCCTGCTGTGACACCTTTCAGATGTGAGCCACATGCTATACCAATGTTCTGACACAGGGCAGATCCCATATCCTGACCGAGGAGCTAATATAGGTTTAACTTCTCGCCTTTACCTCCCATGCATGTTTTTCCAAGTTGCTGATGAGCCAAATCTTTGTGGAAACCTTCTAGCAGTTTTTCCAAATCTTCTTGATAGTGTTAATTCATGGGCAAAATACTGCAGAAAGAGAGATATGCAGCTGTGAAAGGTGTCCTTGTTGCACTCTCTGGGTACATTTCTCAAAGGTTTAACACAATGAGCTCCAGCACTACAGTGGACCCTTGTGTGACGTCCAGCTCTTGTGTTCCTGTCATGTCCAGTACTGGGCCTGGTCCACAAAAAATGCATTACAAAGTTTCTCTCATTTTGAAAAACTTTTTGCCACTGATAATGGAAAATAGATGCTCTGAGAAACATCTTGATAACTGAGATATTTGCCTTTTGGCTTGAGCTGATTTGATCTGAAGTGAATTTCTGAGAACAAGAGTAACCAATGCTTAAGAGAATTTTAGAGCCCTGCTGATAAGCTCATCCTTCCCCTGAAGTGTGCCATATCTCCAGCTTAACCTAGACAAAAGAGTTCATCTTGAAGGTTCTCTTCTGTGAGTGTGTATGAGGATCTCTATGATCCTGTGGAGGAGAACAGTGTGTACAGAGCATGCAGGTTTTATTTTTTGAGAAAAGCTTGTACTGCCTGCCATTGAAAGTCTACCTGGTGGGCAACGGTTCATCCATTCAGCTACCAATCATTGGGTACAATTCAGGACAAATCATGAGTATTTTAGAAAAATTAGTCGGTTCCTTTCTAGACACTTGATAAGCTCCATTATACCACCTGAGTATCCATAATTCTGCGAAAGTCCTTGAATTTTTAGAGGGTGGGCCAAGCCTGTCTAGGTGTGCACCTTCTGGAAAGTCCCTTAACGTGTTGAAATGCCTGAAGATATACCTCCATGATAATGCACTAGAAGACTTTTGGCCTTTGACCCTTAATTTCAATGTTCTTATCTTAAAAATAACCAGGCAGACTATTTTTAAGCATGCTTTGAAGCACAGACCTAGAAGAATGCTACAAAACAGGACAAGTTTGTAAGCTTTACAAGCTGTGCCACTACTCATGTTTGGGTTTTTTGTCCCTGTTGATAAAAACATACTCAATTTTAACATTCTTCTCTTTGAAACAGACAGTCTGATTATCTTGAAACGTGCCTTGATGTATGCAGCCTACAGAAAATTACAGAACAAGACAGGTTTGAAGACTCTAACCTTAATAAATCTGATGTTTTGCCAGCACAAACTCCCTGCCTTCATCCTAAGCCGTAACTTCATTTCTTGTCTTTGGAGTGGATTTTATTTGACGCATGTCCTTTCTTCTGTGTCTGAGACTTGTGTCAAGACTTCACTTTAGCTAGTTCTTTCCCCAAAACCATCTGCAAGAAGGCACGGCAGTGAGCCAGGCTCTTTGAAGAGCTGGAGATGTGCTGAATGTGGTGGGGCCTGACTGACTTTGGTGCCACCACATGCACGTGTAGCTCATTTGTCACGTGGTTCCCTGGATTAGTCCTCAGCTACTGAACTCCTACAGTGCCAAAGTCTACACTTAAAAACCTCTGCAGAGTCAATCAGGAGAAATGGGGACTTGAAAGACTGAGTCAGACTGTCAAGGAAGGGAAACGTCCCCTTCAGGGCTTTCCTTGCCAGTCGCGGGGAGACAGCTCTCATTAATCCCAAAGCCCACCAAGTCCCTCCTGACCATGAAGGCAAGTTGGACACAAGAAAGGTGGAAACAGCAGGTTTATTGTCCTGCTTCAAACTGTCATAATTAAGCACAGAGCTGACCAACAGCCCCCAATCAGTCCTGAGTATGTCACTTGTTTTACCTTATATTCTGTTTTTTCCCCATTATTATCATTATTATTATTACTATTATTATTATTATTTTCAGGTTCTGCTTCTTTACCAAGTTTCTCTCCTCCCAGACAAGCCATCCACCTGTATTTACTTTTCCCGTGCTGGCCCCAGGTTTCCTGACTTCACACACTTAGTTGGTACTCACGATATGGTTGCCTTGGTAATTTCTCCCTCAGTCAGCAATTAAGCTAGTACCATGCTTTCGTTACATGCGATGTTTCTTTCTTCTACCATTTTTCTAGTTAGTGTAACTACTGGTCAGGGGTGGTCAGCTGCATATACAGTACTCCTCTTCTTAGAATCTACAGGTTCTGGTAGCTTTTCATCATAGTGTGTCTTATATAGCCATAAGTCAGGGTTAGCTGAAGGCAGTAGTGTTGCAGTCTGATCGGGGACAAGATTTGCCTGCACAGTTCAACTTGCCATTCACAGTGGGACAGGCTCCCAGCACGGCAAGTGAAAGGGACCACCACCAAGGCAGGAGGAATATCTCCAACACAAACCTTCCTGTGCCGCCAGCTCCTGAGAGCATTTGGGTAAGCTTCAAGGTTCCTACGGCCGAGCACAAAAAACACTAGCAGAAGAGGCTGCTAAGTGAGTTAAATGGCTACGAGCCTGGAACAAACCTTGACAGGATGAAACCCAAGTGGGATATACCACGGGCTTCAAAGCAGCAACAAGCTCTTTTCCAGCGTCCCACTGGCTAAATGGCTCACCTACCCAGGAAATTGGCTGCCATCCTGGCACCGAGGTGTGTCTGCTCCCAGGTTGTGTGAGCTTGGATGGCATTGCCACCTAGATCTGCTCTCCCAGCATGGCCTAATTTCCAGTGCTCTGACTGTTTTCCTAGACCAAATCTTTGTCCAAAGCCTAAAGGCAGGCTTTCTTTTCTTTCGCCCAGCTAACCACTACAGTGGTTTTCTTTTTATCACATGCTGAAGGTCTCCTGATTGTTCATCTCAGATACATCTTCCTGATGAAATGATGTTGAGAGCTAGGTCACCTACATCTGATCTGAACTCAACAATTTGCTCAACCTGATCTTAAAACCCTGCCATGGCACAGACTTCTCCCTCTCTGCCGACAGCCCAACTGCCTACCTCATTACTCCCATGGCTATAGAAAGCTTTACCTTGTGCCAAACTTCAGTCTCTCTGCCTGTAGTTTAACCTCCAGACTTCATATCTTATTGACAGTAGGAGTGGGAAACATCTATTCTTTCAGATTTGCGAGGATATATGTCTTCTTTTGACTTGAAAGTTTGCGTTCCTGCACTGTTTCCTCTTGAATCATATATTCCAGACCTCTTACATCTCTTATTTCTTCCCATTGGTGGCTCTGCAGATGTTGCCTGCCTTCCTGATGCCACTGGTCATGTCGATACAGGTGTTAACTCTGGAGTCTACTGATGGCAAATAAAATGTCAGATACTATTAGCAGTCCTGGCACAAATATCAAAATACCACACTGGCATCTTGAGATGCAGTGGCCAGAAAATTTCTTGGTGACTAAGGTGCACATGGAAAGGAGCTGAATGAAGAGGAAAGCCTGCATTCCCACCAGCCCTGCTAAGATACTGGTCTACTAAACATGCAGCTGCCTACACACCAGTGGGCTGGTTCTACTGCCAGCTCTCTGCTCCCTCCCCACATGGCCATGCTTTCCCATCCCTGCCATTCCCTCCACAGCTGCCACTGCCAGAGCAGGAGGCACGGCAGCAGCCGGGGGATGCCTGAACCCCCAGGTCCCTGCTCTGCCCCGTCCCCACGACCTCCAGCCTAGACACGTGCAGAGACCACAGCAGCCCACGTTCCTGGAGTGCCAGCTCCACTCAGGAGATGGTGTCACCTGCTGAAGAGATGGGAGCTCTCACAAGAGCTCCAGAAGAGCAGGAGTTCAGCCGAATAAGCAGAAACACAGAGGGAAGTAGTCAGAGCTTGCACAATCTGCATTAGGGAATACCTGCACACACATACACACACACGCACACACACGCCCCTCCAGCACATACAGGGACACAGCCCCAGAACCTGAACCTGAAATCTTCTCTTCTTATGGGAACAGAGAAGATTTTCATAAGAGACTTGGGGATTTCTAACCACAAGGCAGGTGGCCAAAGAGCGTCTTCAATCATTTCAAACCACCATCACACTCCAGAAGGATGTGAAAAAGCCACCCAGCTCAGAAGAACTTTTGGATGGGCAGTGTTCCAGGGGGCACCTGGACTGGCACGTGACAGCATGGGGAGTTTGAAAGGACACCCGGTCTCACAGACCATGCAGTTTCATTTCTCCAAAATCTCCAGCAAAAACACCAAGCCCGTAAACATTAAGTAATCTGGAAGTTAAATCTGGTTTTCTTATGTTTCTCTCTTTTCTGGTTAAATTCCCCTTACACGCAGGGCACGCGTTGCTGGGCACCACCTCACGGCGGCCTGAGTGTGCAACATGGCGAAGAGGGGTGTTGCGGGCCTACCCATCCTCGGCAGTGCAAATAGAGCAAATCGAGCCGAAAGAGCAAGGCCTGTGCGTGCAGCAGCGGGGTCCCTGTCCACGGGACTCGTGTCCAAGCTGGGGGAGAGACGAGATGAGATCCCCATCTCTGGGATGAGAACCCTGCTGCCACCTCGGCTCTGCCAGGGGCAGAGTCAGCCCGGAACAAGGGCACACACACGTGCTCCATGGTGCCTTGGGGAAGGCCGAGGAGCACAGAAATTCCCGTGGGTCCTTGTGGCCTAAAATTGACGGCTGCGTGCTGACCCGTCAGTGCTGGAGGGACACCTAGGCAGGCAAGGACACTCGGGGGTGAAACACGACAGAGGTCAGTAAAATCAAAGCAGGAAGGAAGCAAGGAATATTTCTGACCACTCATTATAATGAAGACAAGTTTCCCTTGAAGTGAAGTCGTTTCACATCCTTTTGCCTAAGGGGCTCGGTTTTTGCAAGGTGTTCCAGCAGCTTTCTCTAGCGGGAATATATAAATAAAATATAAATAAGGTGCTCTATGCAAGCAGAGGTCGGTCACTTCTCTCTTTTAATAAAAAAGCCTGCTTTCCCTGGAATATTCCGCCTTGCTGAGGGCTGGCAAAGAGACGGTACAGAGGAGGCCAAATTACCTTCTCGAGTCGGGGCTGCAGCCGGAGTCACGCACCACAGGCCATTCACCCTCTGTCTCCTGACGAGAGCAATGGGACCCTTGCACACACAGCGAATGAGGGACGTGGTCTCATGGGACACCAGAGTTGATGAAGAAGCATCACAGTCCTCACTTTGCAGGACACAGATCCCAGGTCTTGCCACATTATCGTGGCATTTGCATATTCGTTTTTTTCTTAAAGTCCCAGCTCCTGGAGTCATGCGATTGCGTATCACTATTTCATCTCTTTCTTTTTTTTTTAACTTACTTCTAGCTACCAAGTAAATTGGAAAACATCAGACCCCTTGGTTTCAAAAGGAGAAGGCAAATCCATAGAAAGCAACATTTGTCACTTTTTAATTCTGAATTTGAGGGGGTTTATTTTTTCCAGGCAAGTTTTTTCCAGGCCAGGGCAGTCATTGGGATGGTGGTGAAAAGAGCTGGAGCGTCAAGTGGAGAGTGCTAACGCCTGCGTGGCTGTCATGCTGCCCCAGCTCTGGCACATTGCAGCTCCGTGGCCTCTGGCAGGACACTCCTCTGAAGGCAGTGGAGTCCCCAGGCTATTGCCTTCACTGGGAAACACATTTCAGTTGACCTTGTATCTGTATTTTTAGTTCCCGTATTCTGCAGTTTTGTAACAGCCAAACAAAGCTTTTTTCTTCTTTTTTTTTTTTTTTTTTTTTGTGGTGGGGCAGCTAAGGCAGTTCAGCAGGGCAGTTCAGCAGGGGACATCTGGTCCTTCATTTTCCAGTGACTCAGGATAGGAACTGGATTTTGCCTGTGAAATGGGGAGAGGAGTGAGATGCTAGTGTTAGCATGCACTGCTGTAGAGACAAATGACAGCTGTCAGAAGGCTTTTGAGTTTTGAGAAGGGTAAGGAGACAGTTTGCACCTTGGACATCTCTTACGCTAAGCCAGGGCACTGAAGTCATTCTGTGCACATACTGAATTTTTCTTGTATATCCCTGATGACCAGAAAGCAGTTTTGTTTCAAAAAGAAAAGTGAGATTTTGAGGCAGAATTTGAAGAGAAGAGTGTGTGGCTTGTTTGGTGGATGGTTTGCAAAATGCATGTAGCTCTCCCCGTTTCCAAGCTCCCCAAATTCATTCCCAGCCTCTGCAACTAGTTCTGCTTTCAACCCCCACGCAGCAGGTGGTTTCCAGTGCAAATACTCTTTTGTGTCTGCCACTCACAAACAGTGCTCTGCGAAATTTGGCCAGTCGATGCTTCTTCCAGGAAAACCCTCTCCCAAGCTGTTAAATGCTATGCTCATCAATTAGAGTTCCAGATTTGTTGCTTAAACCCGCGTAAAACGCAGCACGGGGCAAGCACTTGGGGGAAAGCTTGAAAGCAGCACGGGCACGGGTTCTCCAGTTACCCCTGCGGGGTCCCAGAGCATTGTGGTGAGACCAAACCACGCGCTGCCCGTTTTCCACAGGCATGCCCAAACCTCCCGCTGAGCACTGTCTCTCAGTTTTCCAGCAGCAGAAGACACCTTCTACATCCAAGATCTCTGGCTGGCCAACGGGCAACTCTCATGTGCTCAGACCTCCCTGGGATCATCAGGACTCAAACTGTACCAGCTACTTGGAAACAGCCAAGGAGGCACTGCCTGGAGAGCTCAAAAAAGAGTGTATCATGTCCAGGACATAGGATTAGCCTTCCTATTCACTGCTGTGTCCCACTCCATCCTCCACATTTCTAAATGCCTGATTTATCCTCCAAGCAGGTTTGAAGGTGACAGTGAAAGTGAATGTTCAAATTGCTGGAAACCATGTTTCTGAGCATCTTTTTTAGAAACGCTGCTCTCAAGGATCTCCAGGTCTCTGCCAAGAACATGCAGAGGAAAGCCAGAGAAGGCTTAGTGGGCGCATGCTCAAGTCTGCTGCAGTGAGGAGCAAAGACAGATGGACGGCAAGACAGAGGTGATGTCCCATCTGCTCCTGCAGGATCTCTCTGGCATCTCCTGAGGGACTCAAGGAAAACCACGGCCAGAGATAACTAACCAACGAGGACTCCCTGGTTATCCTCCAGCATTATCTGAATCTACAAAAGCTGGAGCAGAGACTAAAGCATCCCACTGAGGAGATGCTCCAGACAGGGCCAAGAAATGGTGGTAGGACAGCTGCTCGGAGGTGAGCATGCTGGGGCTGAGCTGAAGACTGACCTTGCCCCGGCTACTCGTCCTTTTCACAGGGAGTATAAGGCAGGAATTTTTCAATTCAAGGGCTTGTGTCCCCCTCCTCTAAAATGTGCAGGAGCTCAGATGTATTTTTTCACAAGGCATTGAGCAGAGAATTGGCCTGCACTGTTCTGTCCTGTGCTCGAGATTCCTCCAACTCCATTCTTTGCAGGGAGGAATTGTCTTTCTGCTCTGCGTATGTAGACAATACACAGAAACCTCCTCCAGCAGCTCCAGAGAGATGCAGACTGCTGTCGGGGAGAGCTGTGGGTGTACATGAATGAATGAATGAATGAATGAACCATTCGTTAGCATTGGCATGAAAACCTCCATGATTTTGAGACTACTAATTAATGGTTGTAAGCGCCTTTGCGACGGTAGGTGTTCACCCGCATGACTGCAAAGAGAGGCAGGGGAGGGAAGGTAGCTGGAGCACACCACCTCTGCCAGCACAGCCCGGGCTGCGATGGGGATGAAGCAGGGATGTGCCCACGCTGCCACAAACTTGCTGTGTCAGGACATCGGCAGCGTCGTTGCGTTTGTGCCTGGAGCACCCAGCAGACCACAGGAGCATTTGCTCAGCTTGTCCAGCACGGGCAGATTGCACAGCCCGTGCAGAGCTCCGTGCTGTTACAGCCACCACTTCGTCTGGCTTGGCTGAGAAAAAGCAATGCCAACCAGAGCCACTGCAGGGTGGAGCAGCCCCGTCACACAGTGTCTCTTCTCCCCATTTGGGCTCACTCTCTCTCCTGCTCCCTGACTCCACTCCTTCTTGAGGAGCCCAGCTCCACCTTTCTCTTGGGGACTGGGAGAGATGAAGGTCTGACTGTGCCTGGAGAGGGGTGTGTGAGGGACCGGGCAGTGGGCGACATCTCCCAGCCTCATATCCCTCCTAACCAGTCACTTTCCAAGCAGATGAAAGCTGTTCTTAAGTGCAGGTGGAATAATGCTGCAGCTCTGTTTCACCTTTTCTGTCCCAGTGCCATTAAGCCAAAGGCTTCATTTGCATGGACTAATGAGCATCCCCACAAACGCTGACAAACTCTTGGTTTTTTTTAGCTGCCCTCAAATGCCACAAACATCCCTCAGCTGAAGCAACCTTTCTGAGGGTCTCAGCAGGGGCAGTGGGAGATGGGAAGAGGCACGGGAGGCTGCAGGGAGAGGTGGGCTGGGAGGACATGGGGACGAGCCTGGGTCTTCAGAGAGCAGCTCACCAGTGGATCCCCATTAGCAGCATCAATGTCTTGTGTGCTCCAGAAGAGTTGTGTACCCTACTCAGTGAAGGAGCTGGGAAGTAGGTCAGGAATGTAACTGAGGGAAACGGGGAGCTTTAGGGAGAACTTCATGGCTGACAACTAATTAAAATCTGAGTTCCACTGCTTACCGTTGCAATGATTAGATTTCAGTGTGCAGGGTGAAAAGCACCAGCAGGGATTGTTTGCTGCAGCCGTGCCAATTTTTTCTCCTCACACTATCTGTTCACCACAGCAGACTTGTGCAGCTCGTTGCATCCCTCAGCCCCAGCCCCAGTGATGCACATCCACTGCCCCACGCAGGTCCCGAGCAGAGCACGGCGCTGTGCACACTCTGCACACTCAGGTGTGCTCGTTGTATTCCAATGGCCCTGCTGGGAGAACTGAGTCCTGTCAAAGCACCACACATGGCCAGACACAACACCGCTGTCCCTCCTCCGAAGAGCTGGAAATCGGGAGAGGTGAGACAGTCAATCAGAGCTGGCTCAGCAGACACAAAACCAAATTCTTATTTGGAAATGCCTTTCACCCCATGGGTAGGTGATAAGCTCTTAAATCGAGACTAAACTAAATAATAGAACATGGTGATGCAAAAATATTTAAAAAAAAAAGGAGAAAGAAAGGAAGAAAAGCACAAATGAAATCCAAGTGTAAAACTCTTGGTTGCTGTCTTGCCAGTGGTGACAAAAATTACAGGCACAGCTGACAAGGTAAGAAGGAGAATGTGTAAGAGGGTGCAGGAGGTAGAATAATGGCTCTGCTCCTCCAGGCTTTTGTTGCACCTGAGGATCTGGGCACAGAGGGCTACTCAAGGTCGCTGGGTACTTGCAACTACCAGTGTGTGTTATTAGCTTTGGTCCTATTTTAAGTTCCTAAAGCCACAGAGTTTAGCCTGGAGGGTGGGACAATGGGTTCATCTGCTCCTTGCTGGAGCCAGCGGAGGGTGGAGGAGTTGTTCAGGCATGGTGAAAGGGGAACTGCCTGCAGGAAGGACACTTGGGCCAGCCTGAGGTGCAGCCAGTTCTTCTGTGCCAGGCTGCTGGCTCCCCACAGAACCTCCCCACCCCTGATGACCCTCTCGTGGGGACAGGAGGCTCTGTGGGTTCAGGGGCTGAACTGGACGTCGCCAGATGCAGGGGCCGTTCCCAGGAGAGCCGTAGATGACCCATGTACCCCTTGCCTGTCACCCCATGGCCCCCACTGCCCCCTGCAAACACCAGGGTTTGGTTACTGAGATTATTGGTGATGTGAGAGGGAAGCGAACCTCAACCCCGGGGGCCCTTGGGATGCTCCTGGCCTCCTGCCTCCCCACGGCCAACACTGTGGGGGCACAGGCACAGCAGGGCACTCCTTGCCCCCCCTGCCCCGCTTCCCTTCTCGTCCCCTTTCCCAGGGCTCACTCCCTCCTGCAGGGTGCCAGCGGGGTCGGGCTTGTCCTGGTGAGGCCTTCGGGGGGATGCGACCAGTCTCCTTGGGCTGGAGTGGGAGATGATGGGGCATGGCTGGCAGGGGACAGGGCAGGGGACAGGGCGGG
>JAHREE010000425.1:278145-297250 GCA_033628505.1 Tringa tobata | reverse complement strand
CCTCCCCCCCGCGCCGGGCCGGGGTGCGGTGCCTCCGCCCGGCGGGAGCCTTCGTGCCTCCGGGCAGGGCTGCTTTTCCTCCGGCCCCGGGGATTTCTGCCTGGGAACGGGTTTTGGGGGGCGAGCGGTGGGAGGCACCTGCAGCCACGCTGAAAAACCCCGTTTTCCTCTCCATCAGCGTGTGTCACTGAGGGCTGGCGTGAAAGCAGCGCTCATCACGTAGGCTTTGTCTAGGTGGAAGCATGGCTGGGGTTCTTCCGTCATCTCGAGTTTAATTCTTTAATCGTAGCCTTGTTGCTTCCCTCCCTGCCGAGCCACGCTCAGCATCCCCGCTCTCAGCCCCGGCTCAGCCCAACTGCCAAATTGTTGTAGAAATGCAGCAAAGCACCGGGGGGAGGGGGGGGAACCGGAGCCTAAAAACGAAAGCTGTAGTAAAACCACAAGGTCACGGACGTGTGGGTGCAAGTGTTTGATTTCAGGGCTCCTCTTGGCTTGCGCTTTGCAGGAAGCCGCTCCTCCAGTCCCAGATGTTGGAAATCCGCGAGTCAGGCGATGGAAATGGGGGCTGAGAGAGGCTGGGGTTCTCTGTGCTCTCTCCCGACACCTGCCTAGGCATCCCTGTGCTTTTTCTCACCACCACGAAGAGAAGGGGTGCACTTTTATTTAGAAAAGGGAAGCTGGGACACTGGCATGTTGATGTGATGATGGCGGCCAGGGAAAAAAAAAGTGCTGCGCTGCATGGGTTTGGCCGGGGCAGTGGACATCACCAAAGAAAGGCATTTGTGTTCCCTTGGGTGCATCTGATAAATGTGTCTTTCTCCACTTTTCCTTCTGATTGGTTCTTCAATAGCAGCTTTGCCCCCTTTTCCAGCGGAGGCATTTAGCCCAAATAGGGAATAATCTAGCATTTCTAGAGCCATAAACTACCGACCAAGCCATGAACCTCCACCACCATCTCCCCAGGAAAACTGATGCATTGCTTGGTTCCTCTTATCCCCTACCAGCTCTGGAGGCATAAACAGCTCCTAAGCCAGCGCTGGGGAGCCGCGTTGCTCAGAGCTTCCTCTGTACCACGGTTGGTGTTCAAGATATTTGAGGAGATGGGATGTACTCTTCATGCCTAGCGTCCCTCGAATGCCAACACCAAGCGGCACACTTTTAAGCTGATGAAACTTTGCTTGCTTCTCTCTCCCCACTTCCACTAAGCTTTTTGTGGTCTTGGGGGCTGTGAATTGCTCCTGACACTTCAATATTCACTGTCCTGCAGCTGCCCAGGCTGCACTGGGTTTGCTCTCCTGGCACTGCTGTACATGGCACCACATGAACTGGGCTCGTGTCCTTGCTTTTGGGACCTGCCGTGATAGGCACAGCCATTTCTCTGCCTGTTTGGCCCTTTGGTAGTGTCCTGATCTGCTCAGGACTGTCAGAGTTGCAATTTTCCAACGTTGTGTCTAGGGCAGAATTTGGTTTTCTGCCGTGTTTTCGGGTGGGCACAGTCCTACTGGCTTAAGGGGGAAAAGCCACTGCTCTCCAGCATCCTAACGAGACTCAGATCCTACAACAAAACCCAGTGTCCCCACAAAGGAACGAGCATCCCTCGGCAACCAACCAACAGGTTGGTCATAGATGACACAAGTGGTGTGCAACCGTGGCTCTCCTTCCAACCTGGAGCTCTCCCAGCCCTGCGTGTGCCCCCAGCTCACGGACCTCGCTGCCCGCAGCTCTGCGCATCCTGGCTGTGCCTGGGTCTGCTGCAGGGTGCTCAGGGTGCTGAACCCCCGGGACTCTGGCACCCAGCAGGGGTTGAGCCCACTCACCCCTCTTTCCCTCGCTGAGGCTGCGAGTGGTATCTCTCCAGCTGTTTTCAGGAAGCTTGTAGGAACTCGGCTTTCTCCGCTATCTCCATCCCTCTGGCGATTTTAGCTGAAATCGGGAGGGATACGAACAGACAGACAGACATGGAAACTGTGATTTCATATGCCTGGCTTCCTAAGGAAGCCTGGCTACGAATAGAAGCAAGATTTGCTGCTGCAGAGAGCTCCTGGGGAGACAGAGAAGGCGGGGGGAGACCAGGGAGGAGGAAGGGGTGATGAACCTCGCTTTTGAGACAGGCAGCCGAGGGCCGGCACATGCCTGGGCTGGGGCTCCCCGTGCTGAGATCTGGTGGTCTAAAAACTGGGGATCTGCTCGGCACTTGTGTCCAGCTCCCTCTAGAGTCAGCGGTGCCAGAGCTGTGCCTCTGGATGGGGACTCTCCTGGAAGGTGCTACCACCACGGTTAGGCACCTAGCCGATGGATGGGGCATGTCCATTTTGAGCCTCCAGCTCAAAATAACCTGCCCAGCTCCTGTTCAGGACTGTGTCCAAATCACCTAGGTCCGCAACCTACCTCTCCCCTCACCCTTTTCCCACGTGTATTCCCAGGGATGCCTCCCACCCATTCATCCCTGGACGGGTGCAGGGAGATGGGGCTGGGGATTTGTCTCTGCTGCCTCGGAGCTTTCTGCTCCTTCCTCCCGCAGAGCCCAGGAGAGCATCCCGTGGCACAGGGGACCCCCACACAGCTACAAACCCAGTGCAGAGTAGGGGAGGGAGGGGTCCAGAGGGAAGAGAGGCCACGGGCAGACAGAGAAGAAAACATCGGGTCTGCTAATTCCTCCCTCCTGGCCCCTGTGGGACATCTCTGGGCAGGCGCTTCCTCCCCTGGCTGCCCAGGAGCCTCAGGCTTATTAGCACTGTTTTATTCTCCTGACACTCGTGGGAGGTGCTCTTCCCATTGTGCAGAGGGAGACAGGGAGCAGAGGGAAGCAAAGGGCTGCCCTGGGATCATGGAGGGAGTCTGTCAGCAAGGCAGCCCCAAAGCTGGCTCATGGGGACCAGGCAGAGAGACCCCCGACTTAAATCGGCGAGGGAGATCCGCAGGCAGAGGAAGGCATTAACGGCCCAGGAGGAATAATGGGGAAGAGCAGGTGGTACGGATATAGAAATGGTCTGGAGACAGTTATGAGTAGGAGGGGAGATGTAGAAAAAAAAGAAAAAAAAAAAAAACAACCCCAAAAGAAATGTAGTATTTCTCCCTTCCTTCTCGTTTTCTTGGCATTTTCCTTGCTGAGATCTTGAGTCATGGGGGAACGGGAGGACTTGCCGCTTGGTCTCCGTGTGCTAGGAACAAGGCTGGAATCTCCCTGACAAAGGCTTCCAAGCTCAGTCTCTACAAGCTGCCCCCAAATTCATCCAATCTGGCTGAAATTTTATATTGGCGATGTTTTATTTTCTGTATTTATTTTGGAAAGTTGCTGGGGAGATTTGTGGGAGGAGATTGGATGCTTCATTGAAGAGATAGGATACTTGGAAAAAATCAGTTGCAGACTGATAATTGTTCTAACTTTTTAATGTTCTTTACAGAAAACAGGGTGGCCTGATGTGTATTTTACTTGATTGGCTTCACGGAGGGCTTGTGCCTCTGACTATATTTGGAAAGATTTTGATGTTTTTTTGGACTGATGCAATCAGGATGCTGGTGGCCTGGAAATGATTCTCCTGATGTGGAGATGCGGAGGGTCGGTCACGGGCAGGGGATGCCGACGGGGCTGTGCCTGTTTTGGAGCGGCAGAGGTGCGTGGAAGGGAGAAGGAGCCGGGTAGAGCTGGAGCAGGGCTGCCAGCCAAGGGTTTTCCAAGCTGTGTTTAAAGAGCTGTCACGCTGTGCAGCCCTGAGTGGCAACGCAGCGTTTGGACATGGCAGCTTTCCTCCACGGGTCCGAATGTACAGCCAGCGCGGCGGCAGGGTCCTTCTCCTGCTTTGATGGGTAAAAAAATCACAGCTGGCAGGAGCTTCTTTTTACCAAAGCCATGCCGTGGGTCGGCATCACGATCAGAAGAGAAGCCAGGGGAGGCTGTGGCTGCCTAGACAAACCTCCAAACACCCTGTACCTTGCAGGGTTGTTGGCATTCATTTTGTGTCCCTTGGCTGTAGGAAGCTGTACCTAGGCTCTTGGCTGGTTTACTGATTGATGGTCAGAGACCAGACAATTTGTTTAGGCTTTTTTTTTCTTTTTTTTTTTTTTTTTTTTTTTTCCCCTCCAGTCATGTCTTTTCCCAGTACAAGCTCTGCTGGAGCTGCCCTGCTGTGAAGTGGGTTCCTGCTTTCAATGAGGCAGAGGTGTACAGGCTTCAGCAGGGCCAGGAAGGGTTGGGGGGGAGAAGAGAGGCGTGCTAGCCCTCTGGGGATGGGGCAGTGGGTATGCTATGCCTCCCACCCGTGGAGGTGAGGTGTGCTGTGCTTTCATAGGATCATAGAATCATTCAGGTTGGAAAAGACCCTTGGGAGCACCAAGTCCAACCATCTACCCTACTCCACAGAATTCTCCCCTACACCATATCCCCCAGCACCACATCTAAACGGCTCTTAAACACATCCAGGGATGGTGACTCAACCCCCTCCCTGGGCAGCCTATTCCAGTGTCTGTCACCGGCAGGGGGTTCTTAAGTGCTGCTCTCCTGCAAGAGAAACTGGGGAAGGGGTGCTGTGACTTGGAGACTTCAGGTCTGACCTTGGCGTAGGAGCACAGGGCACGTCACTTGAAACAGCCATTTTTGCCAGGGCTGACGGGTTCTTTTTGGCTGGGAGAGCCTGTCCTCTCACTTGGGGGCTTTGTGGGGGGGTTGCTGTCTTTTCACCAGCAACGCTGACAGGGCAGCGAGTAGCTGCCTTGCTGTTGAGGCTCTGTTTCTCTAGCTTGCAGGCTGGCTGTGCCTTCCAGTAGCTACTACCTGCTGCTTGGTCAAAGTTTTTGGTCCCTCTGGCTGAAGGGAGACCATCTTCCTCCCATCTTTCTCCCACCCCTGGCACCAGCAAAGGGGATTTTCATAGAATCATAAAATCATAGAATCATCTAGGTTGGAAGAGACCCTTGGGATCATGGAGTCCAACCATCTACCCTACTCTACAAAGTCCTCCCCTACACCATATCCCTCAGCACCACATCTAAACGGCTCTTAAACACATCCAGGGATGGTGACTCAACCCCCTCCCTGGGCAGCCTATTCCAATGCCCAACCACTCTTTCCGTGAAGAATTCTTTCCTAATGTTCAGTCTAAACCTACCCTGTTGCAGCTTGAAGCCATTCCCTCTTGTTCTGTCATTAATTACCTGTGAGAAGAGACCAGCACCAGCCTCTCTACAGTGTCCTTTCAAGTAGTTGTAGAGAGTGATGAGGTCAGCACTCACCCCTCTTCTCTAGCTCTGGCTGTAGGGTAGGGAAGGGCTGGCTGCCTGGGAGTCCCCGCGGTGTTGTGACACACTCCTGGCTGTGTCCCCATGGCAGGTCAGAAAGCAGAGCTCCTGCTGCCCCCCAGCCGGTCACCCTGTGGGGAGAGGGTGCTGCTCCCACCGCCCGCCTACCGGTGGGCACAGCGGTGGGGACACCCCCTCCCACACAGGCTGGCAGTGACTCCACAGCCGTGGTGTTTGTCATGAAGCTGGTGTCGCAGTGGGGTGGGCACCGTTGGCCGGTGGCTGCCATGGTGTCAACACTGCTGTGTGACATTACGGCTGCTCTGTCCAGGTTTTTCTCTCCAACGCTGAGGAGAGAAAAAAAAATCCCCCATGGGGGATTCACTCTCTCCTTGTGCAGCCCCTCGTTTCTTGTGAGCCCAGGCCATCGCCTTCCTTGCCCAATCCTGCTGTAATGAAAGCGTCTGGGCTAGCACTGCCTTTTCAGTACTCTGGGAAATAATGGTGCTACCAGCTTATTGCAGGTGGTCATAAACCCACGCGTGATGCTAGGCTGCAGGAAAATAGCAGGAAGGGTCTTACAGTGGATGTTTCAAGGGGGAGGTGACCAAACAGAGATGGGACCTTTGGGAGGCTGCTGCGAAGGAGAAGCTGTGCTTTGTTGAAACGCGGAGCAGCTTTCGGGCTCATTTTGCATGCAGCAACCAGCCAGCCTGGAGGAGCCTTGCTGCCAGCGAAAGGTCAGAGCAGAGTCTAAAAGGTTGTTTTCTCCCCATCTGGCAGCTCCTGAGCTGGGGGGGCTGGAGCACGAGCTGGCGGCTGGAGTTCTCTCCTATAGGTTTGTAAAAACTAGAGCTCCCGTGCCCAGCAGGGAGGCAAGAATCTCTGCCCTGCTGTGGGCAGCAGCTTCCCTCCAAGGGCTGGGAGAAAGGCTGGACCAACATCCTTCATCCCTCAGCTGGGAGCTGCATCTCAAGGGAGCTCGCCGTGCAGGGACTGGGCAGCATCTTTCCCCCATGGCTGCCAGAGCCCGGGGGCAGCTCATCTGCGAGGGAAGGGGCACTGCTGTGGCTTCAGGATCTGGCTCGCCTGGTTAGCTCCAATTCCACCTGAAAGCCCTCAGGTCGCGGGGAGTCCCAGCTCCCTCCGTGGTGGGACGGGCTGTGGGGTGCTGCCCCCAGGCGTGGGGCTGTGCTGGCCCGGGGTGGTGGTTTGGGGCTCTTCCCCACACACGTGTGGCCAGCACCAAGCCCGAGAGGAGCCTGTGCCCCTGCCTGATGCTACCACGATAGATCTGACCCGAGGGATGCTGAGCTGGGTGGCAGGCAGGGTTTGCTGGGGCTGCTGACCTGGCACGCTGTGCATCAGCCACCGCATTCCCTTTTATTGTTGATGGCCGGGATGGGAAATGCAATTGAGACACCTTAATGAAAAGCTAACAAAGTTGGGTTTGGAGGGAGGGCTGGCGTTCTGGTAGCCTTGCTTCTCGTTAGAGAATAATACAAATGATTTGTCTGGGGATATTCCTCCCACTGTGCCTGCAGCGTTGTGCTGACCATGGGCAGGGACCCTAGGCAAATGCAGGGTCTCCAGGGGCTCTGGGATTATACAAATAAAGAAATGCTGCTAATTTTATACCAGCTTCTTCTCAGAGATATTTTGAACGTTCGGTTGTGTCTGCGAAACCAGCATGTTGTGGCCTAGCATTTTCTAGCCCCTCATAGCCTGGTGTTAATAACTCTCATCCAATTATTTCAAGTAGGAAAGCTGGTGAGGGTGTGTGACTCTTGCTTGACGACTGCATCCCAAAATGCTGGAGAAAGTCCAACACAGAGTTGCAGGGTGCTTGCTGCTCCAAGAAGGCTCATGGCACGTTGCCACAGCCAGTGGGTTTTTCTTCCCAAGCTCCAACCTTTCCCCACCCATCAGAACTCTCCAGAAAAATTCCACATTTCTTATCTCCTGCCATCTGAGGGAAAAATGGTTTTTGTACTTGGACAGCTGGATGGGAAGGCTGGGAAGATGCTTTACTCAGATGCAAGCCTCTAGGCCTTTTTTCCTCCTGTTTAGCTTAATACGGGACTTTATCTTAAAAAAAAAAAAACCAACACAAAAAAACCAAACCCAAACCAAGAGACCAAAACCGACTTACATTAGAACGTTTGAAACGGAAGAACATGGCAAAGAAAGTTCAAGTGACTTCTTAATCTGATTTAGTGGGTGTCTTTTTTCTGGCTGAGACTTCCAGTGCTCGAATCCTTTTAAGACTGTAGAGTTGGTCCAAAGTGTGATGGGACTCTCCTATTCTTTATGACCTAAATCAGTGACCCAAAGCATAATATTTTCTCTAGAACCATCTGTTTCCTCTTCTTGCCAAGGGGATTTCACAATGCCTGGTTGCTCTGAATAATTGTACATGTGCAAGGATATGACTTGCCACAGGGAGAAAATTAACTGAATAATGGCAGGTGGACGCTCTTGAGTTTTCTGTTGAAACTACTACCCTTTAGAAAGAGAAGGTGAAGAACCATGCTGCTGAGTAATACTTTTTTCCCCACAACGTATTTTTTTAAGCCTACATATTTTTAAAACCCCCTAAAACTACACTTAGGAGCTATTGAGTATAAACAGAGTAGATACCAAGTCAGCCCGTGTGTTGATAGCGCCTTTATCAAATGTCTCCGAAATTTGGTTTGGAGCAGTGTGGAACACAGGAGTACAGATGTTGGGTGACTAATTCATGCCTCGGCTAAACTTCAATGACCATGAGCACACATCTGTTTCAACTTAGCTATCTGCCAAATGGCCTGCCACAAGGTATACTCTTCAAACATCGTGTTTTCACTTTTTACTTCAGATTTGTAAGCGGTGGCCACAGCCTGCATTCTGGGAAGCAGCAGGTACCCAGGGACTGTGATCAGGGGAACAGTGTTCAGGGCTTCTGACTCTGGCAGTAAGAGTTCTTTGCAGCATTAGCAGGATTTCCAACACAAACAACTCCTTTCTTTTAAATCTGTCTTCATACAGGAGACTTGCTTTTTCTTGTTCGTCTTATCTGTTCTTATCACCCAGCTCTCTGACTCGCTCGCTTCCTGCTCTGCGTATCTTTTACTTTTCTTAATTAGAAAATTGGGAGCAAGGGGAGAGACAGACCGACAGTTCCTGTTGAGGAAATGCCGTTTGTATAAAACTGTCTTCATAAATTCTCAGTATTATTCTTCCAGCCCAATAATCCTGCTACAGCATCGTTGCATGAAGGCAGGTGGAGGAGAGGGCTTTGATCCATCGTTGCAATGTCTCTTTGTGAAGTTGATCCCGAAACGCGGCTGCAGGATGGTACCCACTGCTTCCTCCAGCCAGTTCTCCACTTGCATGCAGGCCTGTCCCTTCATAATGACCCTGCTTGAGGGTCGGAAGGCTCTACAGAGGGATCTGGACAGGTTGGATCAATGGGCCAAGGCCAATGGGATGAGGTTCAGTAAGGCCGAGGGCCGGGTCCTGCATTTCAGTCGCAACAACCCCAGGCAATGCTACAGGCTGGGGGCAGAGTGGCTGGAGAGCTGCCCAGCAGAAAGGGACCCGGGAATGTTGGTGGACAGCCGGCTGAACATGAGCCAGCAGTGTGCCCAGATGGCCAAGAAGGCCAACGGCATCCTGGCCTGTGTCAGGACCAGCGTGGCCAGCAGGAGCAGGGCAGTGATGGTGCCTCTGGACTGGGCACTGGTGAGGCCTCACCTCGAGGTGTTCAGTTCTGGGCCCCTCACCACAAGAAGGACATTGAGGTGCTGGAGCGTGTCCAGAGGAGAGCCACCAAGCTGGTGAGGGGTCTGGAGAACAAGTCCTACGAGGAGAGGCTGAGGGAACTGGGCATGTTTAGTTTGGAGAAGAGGAGGCTGAGGGGAGACCTCATTGCCCTCTACAACTCCCTGAAAGGATGGTGTAGAGAGGTGGGGGTTGGCCTCTTCTCCCAAGGGAATAATGACAGGAGCAGAGGGAATGGTCTGAAGTTGGGGCAGGGGAGGTTTAGATTAGATCTTAGGAAAAATTACTTTCCTGAGAGGGTGGTCAGGCAGTGGCACAGCCTGCCCAGGGAGGTGGTGGAGTCACCATCCCTGGAGGTATTTAAGAAACGTGTAGACATGGCTCTTCAGGGCATGCTCTAGTGCCCAAGATTATTGGGTGGGTGTGATGTGGTGGGGTGTTATGTGTGCTGTTGGTTTGGTGTGTGGTGGTTTTGGGGGTTTTTTGGTTGTGTTTTTTTTTGTGGTTGGACTCGATGATCTCAGAGGTCCCTTCCAACCATGATGATTTTGTGATAATAGGCCCCTGCCCTAACTAGGAGAGGTGATTTCTGTGTTGTGGAGGGGAAGGAGATGGGTGGTGGTGACCAGGTGCTTCACTTCAAGAAGGCACTGGTGTGTACCTGCTTAGGAGGGTCAATGCTTCTCCCCAGGAGCACTGTTTGCCTGTGTACTTTTGCAGCCAGCAATCACAGATGACAGAATCATCACAGACTGGTAGGGCTTGGAAGGGACCTCTGGAGATCTAGTCCAACCGCACTGCCCAGCAGTGTCACGCAGAGCAGGTCAGACAGGAACATGTTTTGAACGTCTCCAAAGAAGGAGACTCTACACCCTCTCTGGGCAGCCTGTTCCAGGGCTCTGGCACCCTCAAGGCAATGCATGCAGGGTGTGTGACTGCTGTGTGGCTGGAGAGCCAGCCCGCTTCCCAGCTGTGCCATCCTGTTGGTGAAGGTGTGCTCAGCCATCCTGCTTGGGTCACACTCACTACGAGCGGTCCCAGGTGACAGCTGGGATGCCGTCACTGGATGCAACCTTGGGTGGGTTTGCTGGAGACCCTGCAGAGGGCAAATGGTAAAGGGAGACCTGCCAGGCGCTGCGGTGGCTGGGCTTCAGGAGGCATCACCTGGGTCTCCTGCTTGTGTCCCATCTCTGCTACGGGCCTAGGAATACCATCCTTCTCTTAGAAGTTGGAATCTTTCATGGCTTTTTTTTTTTCCTCATTTTTTTTCTGGTTTATGGGTTTTTTTAAATGAGCAAAACCAGTTCAGCCTTTTGTATTCTTCAGCAAAGTGAAGATATTGACATACTCATTTTCCTCTCTTCATAGAAGCATTTTTAAGTACCGTGTGATTAAATTAACTTGGAATGGAGAAGTGTAGTATGGCAAAGGCTCTCCTTGAGGAGAAAATATAGCTTTAATAACTAGGAATCTGGCTTTTATTGGCTGGTAAAATTGAGAATGTAACACTGAGCATGCTCAGGTTTTTGGACTAAGCATCTCTACGCACTTAAAGGCATCTGTTCCGTGGGTTTATACACTGTTAACTAACTGCAAACCTCTTTAACAGCTCCTCTACACTGCTGGAAAATCCTGAGGCAGGACAAGGGCAAGTCCTGCTGTCACGCCTGGTGACTGATGTTGTAAATGGAGTGAGAAAGGCCTCGAAGGGGAAGCCATCAAAGCTGACCTAGTGGGAAAAGAGCGCAGGGACAGATTTCCTCTCGAAGTATGCCAAGAGAGCCAGGCTTGGATGCATATGGGGCTCCTTCCAGTTTCGGGAAGGTGCAAAGTGATGCGCTGTGGAAGGAATGGCTCCAAAATCATTAATTAAAGACTGCCCTTCTGGTGCACCTTATGACCAAGTTGCTGTTAAGAATAAGGTTCTGCCAGGGCCTGAGCATACTTCGTGCAGTTTTTGGACATGGAGTAGATGCTTGGGAGGACTTTGAGCAAGAAAAGGCTGTGAAATACTTAGTTTATAGTGGCATGTATAAAACTATTTTTTAAAAACGATGAAGGGATAATAGACTTCCCTATCCTCTGCTGCTCTTACCCTGAACTCCAGTGAGTGAGGGAATTGTAATTTTGAAATGGGAAACACTTCTGCCAGCTGTGAAGTAGAATGATGGGCTTTAATTAGATGAGAAACAAGAAAATGCAATTGAACAAATAGGCTTTCAGCGAAGAGAAAGAAAGTGGCATTAAACATCGTAGCAGCTAAAGGGGTAGGTGCTTGCCCACTGGTAGCATCCGAATCTGTTCTTGTTCAGATAACTGAACTAGATGAGTTGTACTTGGAAACAGGCAGTAATCATAACACAAATGGGATCATTAAATGGTCTTCTCGAGTAACAGGGTAACTTGATTGTATGTTTGGGAAAGATGGGAAATAAACAGGGTGTAGAGAAAGATCCACTGTCTCTGGTTGGCCTCACTTAATGCGTCCTTCCTTGTGTCTCTGCAGCTTGAGGACGTTTGGGACCATTTCAGTGGAAGCGGCCATGTCGCAAGCAACTCATCCACCCACCTTCTCAGTGAGCTTCCAACTCCTCGGTGTTGTGCTGGTGTTGCTCTTCCATGCAGAGACCATACATGCGGAGAGCCCCAGCGAACTGCCTGGGAATGACACGGAGGAGTGCGGTGGCTCATACATCTGCAAAAAGGGTGTGATTTTGCCAATATGGGAACCCCAAGACCCCTCATTCGGTGACAAAATTGCTCGGGCAACAGTCTATTTTGTGGCAATGGTGTACATGTTCCTGGGAGTATCTATTATAGCTGACCGCTTCATGTCCTCCATCGAAGTCATTACATCCCAAGAGCGGGAAATAACCATCAAGAAGCCCAATGGAGAGACCAGCAAAACTACGGTGAGGATCTGGAATGAGACTGTTTCCAACCTCACACTGATGGCCTTGGGCTCATCTGCCCCGGAGATCCTCCTGTCTGTTATTGAAGTGTGTGGCCATGGCTTCACGGCAGGGGACTTGGGGCCGAGCACAATTGTGGGGAGTGCTGCGTTTAACATGTTTGTCATCATCGCGATCTGTGTTTACGTTGTTCCAGACGGAGAGATAAGGAAGATCAAGCACTTGCGAGTGTTTTTTGTTACAGCAGCCTGGAGCATCTTTGCCTATACTTGGCTTTACATTATTTTATCTGTATCTTCTCCTGGGATTGTGGAGGTTTGGGAAGGTTTGCTCACCTTCTTCTTCTTCCCCATCTGTGTGGTGTTTGCCTGGATAGCTGACAGGAGGCTTTTATTTTACAAGTACGTCTACAAGAAATACCGAGCTGGCAAGCAGAGAGGCATGATCATTGAGCATGAGGGTGACCGGCCTTCGTCCAAAGCTGATATAGAGATGGATGGAAAGGTTGCTAATTCTCATGTGGAGAACTTTTTGGATGGGACATTGGTGTTGGAGGTGGATGAGAAAGACCAGGATGATGAGGAAGCCAGGAGAGAAATGGCTCGGATCCTGAAGGAGCTGAAACAAAAGCACCCTGACAAGGAAATTGAACAGCTTATAGAGTTGGCCAACTACCAGGTCCTGAGCCAGCAACAAAAGAGCAGGGCCTTTTACCGTATTCAGGCCACTCGGCTCATGACAGGAGCTGGCAACATCTTGAAGAGACACGCTGCAGACCAGGCCCGCAAAGCTGTCAGCATGCATGAGGTCAACAGTGAGGTGGCAGAAAACGATCCCATCAGCAAGGTCTACTTCGAGCAGGGTACCTACCAGTGTCTGGAGAACTGTGGCACTGTTGCCCTGACCATCATTCGCCGAGGAGGTGACTTGACCAACACGGTGTATGTTGACTTCCGGACGGAGGATGGAACGGCCAATGCTGGCTCTGACTATGAGTTCACCGAAGGGACAGTGGCCTTCAAGCCTGGAGAGACCCAGAAGGAAATCCGTGTTGGCATAATCGATGATGACATATTTGAGGAGGATGAGAACTTCCTGGTCCATCTCAGCAATGTCCGTGTGAGCACTGAGGCCTCGGATGAGAGCATTCTTGAGAGCAGTCGTGTCTCAACACTTGCCTGCCTGGGATCACCATCTACTGCCACTGTCACCATCTTTGACGATGACCATGCTGGCATCTTCACCTTTGAGGAACCAGTAACGCACGTCAGTGAAAGCGTGGGGACCATGGAAGTGAAAGTGTTGCGAACCTCTGGTGCGCGAGGAAATGTTATTGTGCCCTACAAAACCATTGAAGGCTCAGCCAAAGGTGGAGGAGAGGACTTTGAAGACACCTGCGGGGAGCTGGAGTTCCAAAACGACGAGATAGTGTAAGTGAAGGTTTTATTTGTTACTTACAGTCTCTGGTTCTCCTGAAATTAAATGCACGTGGCTCCCAGAGCTGCACTGGAGGTGTTTGGGTGCCAGCACGTTGCCATAAGGCATGAATGGCCTTATGTGCTTTGGGGAGCCTGAAATACCGCGTTCCTGCCTCGCTAACAGACAGAGTGATGCCTGCTCAGGGGCACGCCACCCTTCCAGCAGCAGGGAGGTGGGACTCGTTTGAGAGCCCAGCCTCCCACACCCTACCCATGCACTGAGCAGATCTCTATGGGCTCAGCTCTACAGTGGAGCAGAGAACAAATCTGAGCTGGCAGTTACTGCTCAGTCATAAGGACCTTTCTTGTGAAGGGCCTCAACTGAGGGTACGGATTGCAGTATCTACTTCCCTTTGCCTGTTGAGGTTCAGGTCATCCGGGGCTGGGCCCGGATGCTCCACTGATGCTCTGTTCAGGGCTTTCAGAGGAGGTGAAGGTCACTGCACCTCCTCCTCTTCTAAAGGCTGCAGGCCTGGGTCATTGTCCAATGCATGCCCTGGATAAGTATTGTCACGCAGAGAAGCCTCATAGTTAGGACGGAACTTCAGGCACATTTGGCTGCTTGTAAATATAAAAGAGGCTGAAAGCTGTTGGAGGCTACTCCTGAGTGTTGCTGGGTGGATGGTGGAAAAATTATTAGTGCTGTAGCCTTTTTATTACATGATGTGGAGAATATAAATTAGCCCCATAAATCATGGTAGAAAACATCTGTCCTTGGGTATGTCATGAAGACAGTTCTTTGCCCATTTGAGGCTCCGAGAGGTGCAGAGGTTGGGAGTTGCGTTGTTCTGGTCTCAGGCCCTTCCTACAGTGAAGTCTGTGTCTGTAGATCAGTCCCTGCCAACAGTAGACTCTGTAGCACAGAACCACGGCGTAGAACTCGGAGTTATCACTGATAAAAGGCACTGCTGTGTCAAGAGAGAGGGAAATGTTGGCTTGAGTGTTGGATACCATACAACTGGTCTCGTAGGAGCCAAGACGGACCCACGATGGGTGCCGAGAGTGGGCCTTGCGGTCCGTTTGTTATTTGTGTCTGCTCGTGTGCACAGGGGCAATGAAGCGAAGGGGGAAATCACAAAAATTCTTGAAGAAGGGGGAAAGAAAAAAGTGATTTGTGGTTCTCAGACAGGGTATTAGACCAGTTGGTGTTTTGGCTTCTCAGGAAGAACTGAGCAAGAACTTCACAGCCCCAGCAATCTGGAGGCCAGAACAGGCATGTTGCTCACACAAGGGACAAGAGCACAGGATGTGCCATTGTTACTGGCTGCTGAACGATAACTAATAGAAAGGAATGGAGTTATTTCATTATTATTTTTTTTTTCATTTTGGGAGAAGGAGGGAGTTGTCTGCAGAGATGGAATGAACTAGGCTATAAGGATATCCCCCAAAGGCTCTTTACATTCTAACCAGGTCACTCAGCACTAGCAGAACTGGGCTACTGGCAGGAAGACTTTGACGCTTGATCTCAGTTCCCCTGGGATGTGACATGTTTACATGGCAGGCCGAACACATGGCCGCGGGCTCAGAGGGGCCTGGGCTTCCCCCCTGTCCTGGATCCATCGCTCTGGCCAAGATCTCTGTACTGTCCTTCATCAAAGACAGGTAGTGTCACCCGTATTGGCACTGCCTGGTGGTCCTCAGTCTGTGATTGACCAGGTGGTCCTCAGTCTGTGATGTGGGGCTTGCAGTGGGACATCGGTGCCTCCTCCCCGGTGTTGCGCAGGGGCCGGCTGTGCTGTGATGGTGGCCTTGGTGGCCGTTCCTCCGCTGCGGACTTTTGCCAACAGCCCAGGCACCAAGGGCTGTGCTGGAAACGGGCTGACAGCATTCTGCCAGACCTGTTGCTTGGCCTCCCAGGGCGTGCTGCTCTGCCCTCCCCATGGCAGCAAGCCTCCTCCTTCCCTTTCTTACTGGCTCTCGGCATGGGCACAGCAAGCAAGAAACAGGGGAAAGCAGGTTGCTTAGGAACCCAAGTGTGTATTTGCTGTGCAGATGCCAGGGCATTGCCATCCTGTCTCTATTGCCCTTAAACAATCTCTCCCTGGAATCGCAGGGGACGGTACACGGGAAGCCTCACTTTAGGAGTTGTCAGCCTGTTGCAGGTGAGGGTTTGGGGAACGGGGTGGGTGGAGGTGGCAATTGCAGAGCCGTACGTTGACCAAGGGGCTTGCTCCATTCAGGTAGGAGGGGATGTGCACATACCTTATTTTTCTGGGAGAAGGATGAAACTGATTGTACAAACTGCAATGTATTCGTGTGCCTGGAAGGCAGGAGGTATTCATCTAAAACTTAGCTGCCACAGTCCATGTTCAGGTGTTGGATGGTGCAATCTGACTTGCAGAAGATTTCCTGCCCGTGTTTGCCTGGGCACAAGTTTAGAACAGCCTTGCAGCCCAAAGGTGGTGTGGTCCTGGAGCTCAGGTGGTGTTTAGAGGCATCCTCCCTCGGAAGAATTCGCTCTAATGGGCATAGAGAAAATGTGCTGTCACAACATGTGGATTATAGAGCTGAAACCTGTTTGCTACGTCCTTGCTTGTTGGTGGTGTGCTTCAGCTAAATCACAGCTATGTAGAATGGTGCAGTTCCCCAGCACATTTGATTCAATAAAGTTCTAAAGCTTCAGGTTTTCCCATGGTCTGCTGGCCAAGAGGTGGGTTTTCTGCCCTTTCTGAAGGTCTTTAGTGTCTCTTCACCTCTGTCATTCTAGGCTGCATCAATCAGCTTGAGAAAATCGAGTACAATGTGTTTTTCTGGGGCACTAACAACAAACGTAGGGTAGTGCAGGGGGACACAAGGATGAAAAAAAACTGTGTACAAGCCTCTATTTTTAGAGGGCTGGCTTGCTGGTAAGTCCCAGTAAAATTAGAAAGCACTGGGAGGGCCCTGATCTTCTGGAGAAGACCTTCCTCTGGTTCCCAAGAGGCCCAATTACGTAACGTGTTGTTTGTTTGCAGCGTCCAGAGAGACTTTCCCATTTTGCAATCTGTTGATGTCCCCTTTCTCAGAGCACACAAAATAACTGTATAACTGCTGAAGCTATGCCACTCCTGTGCACTTAAACAAAGAATTCATTCCGATGCTACCAAAAAAGAGGTATAATGGAGATGATGTTGGTCCTCCTATGGAACATTTTATCCCAGCACTGCCTGGTAGCCCCTTGGAGTGATACTTTTCTGCTCCTTGCTCCTGAAGCACAGCAAGTGTGTTCAATGGGTGCATGATGGCAAGTGAAAGAAACAGCAAAATGGTGTTTTGCAAAGGGTTTAGCTGTGTGGGAAAGCTAAAGATGTCTGACCTGGGTCTCGGCAAGGTGAGTCTCAATGATGCTGCATGGGTACCCGGGGCTCTGAGACTATAGGACAGTGTGCTATGATTTAAAGTGTGAGAGCCTTCCCTCTGGGGCCATCCTCACCAAGGTGACTCCCAGCCTTGTCTTGCATCTCCATTAATGATTAAAGCTTTCTTGATAAGAACATGGAGAAGATGTCTAGTTTCAGGCTCTTCCTGCCCACCCATCTACCACAGCTACTGTGATCATAGAAGAGGTCACTGGTTTGTCCAGCCAGTGTATTTTTATCTCTTGACCAAATGCCAAAGAATTCAAAAGAAGTCAAGCCTCTTGTCTTAGAGGAGGAAGCAATCCTTCCCCCAGCTGATAGGATCTCTTCTTCTTGCCGTCTTGAAATATCAAGAGGGGCACCTCTTCCAGACATGATTGCAAAAGTATATGAAGACTGTGTGTTCTTTCGTGTTCAAAAAATAGTAGTTTTTCTAGAGATAACTCTGCAACTACAGATCCACTACAATCTGCATTCCAGACATATGCACTCAAAAGAAGAGTTTTTACTGTTTTCATGAGGAAGATGGTACACACTATTATATGTATAACTGATTAAACTGGTACTTCACCTACACAGTTATGCCTGTGACTGCACGGAGAATCTTATGTCAATAGATCTTGCTGTTCATAAGATATAGTTTAGTTGTTTTTATAAAATGTGTCTGCTGCTGGTTTAGGAAGTGACACTCTTGGCCCGTTGAATTTGACTTGTCCACGCCAGCTTCGGCATTTCTCTGGAAGTATAAATCTAGGAGCCAAATGCTACAGTGACACAAACATAGCTAAATCCTCTGATTTTTTTGGTTAAGTGTCCCCATAGACCACATAGCCTCCCCCCCAAGAGCCCTTTAAAAATGTTAATGTCATTAAATATAGATTGTGGAAGGGAGAACCAAGTTGCAAGTTCTCCTTGTCTTTTCCAAAAGAAGTTGGGAGAGATATTTCTAAAGAAAGAGCAAAAATAAAATCCCGAGTCAGCCTGGGACCTCTCTAGCTCAGTCTCTCTCAGGAGACAGCGAGGAAATACAGACGCCTGGTCTTCACAGACCTCACCTTTCTCCTGCGCCCAGGTGCCTGCAGGGGCTTGCTGTTGCCCTGGGCACAAGACACAGACGTGGTGTGTACTGAAAAAATCATTCCCAAGTGCAATTTCAGGTGCCAAGCCTGCAAAGTGCACGCTCACAGCTGTGTCTGTAAGTGTCCTCTCCTCCCCAAGGCGAGGCCAGTGAGTGTGCTCCTGTGGCGTGTCATCGTGGTGGTGTGGGGCAAGTCCTGCTGGAGCTTGCTTGGGGAGGGTGAGCACGGGATGCACCGTTTGCCCAAATAAGTCATGAAATCTAGGAACTTGGTTTGATGATGTCCCCTGTGGAGGGGATTAGGCAGCGAGGTTGTGTTATTGGATGAAGCAAGTTGTGCCAGCACATCACTGGGGTGAACGGGGGGGAGAAGGGTGAGGACAAGAGTGGCTAGCTCTCGCTGAAGAACTGACACAGTTTTTGTCCTTGAAAAACCAATGTTTCCTTATTTGTAATGAGCTGTTGTTGGCAATTTACTGCTGCCAGCTGCATCTCTGTGGTTGATTAAGGGAGCTTGGATCTTAAATATGTAATAACTCTCTTAAAGCCATTGAGAGGCAGTTATTAGCTTCATCAGGGCCTGCGTACACATCCGCTGTGCTCCTTTATGAAAAGGCTACCTATTAGATGCATTGTAGTAATTTATAAAACACAAGATCTAGGCTTGTTTTGGGAAATTAAAGCAGCAGCCCTAGCGAAGCTTGCAGGCGTGGGAGAGTTATCTCGGAGCGAAGGGCTGCTCCGCAGCTCCTTGCTGAGGAGATGAAAAGTTGGGGGGCAGGAGAAGCCCTGTCCCCCCTTGCAGGCTCTCTTCTTTCCCTGCCGTGTGCTGGAGCACTGCTGGCAGCAGCGTTAGCCCCAGCAGAGCAGGGATCCATCCCTCTCCCTCCTGAGCCGTGGGACCCTGCACTGCGGCCAGTCCTTGAGCAGGGAGAGGTAAATGAGGTAAATTTGGTGCACAGGACCCTGATGCAAGTGCTGAGTTCACGCTGGGCATTGCCTTGGAAACAGGCTTCTTTCCTCCGAGACTTTCCCCCCGAGGTTTGACCCCGGTGGGTGGCACTGGGGAGTGTTCTCCCAGCAGCAGGGATGCATTTGTGGGCTTGAAGCGAGCGCGAGGGAACAAGAAGCAGACAGCTGACCACAGCCGGCATCCGAGCATCTGTGCGGATGGGCAGAGAAACATCTGCTGTCATCCAAAGCCAAATGGAGCCGGACCTGGCAGACAACGGGCTGAGTCAGAAACAGAGCATCCCCGGGGAGGGGGGGAAGGAAGGAGGCCAAGCCCGGAGGCTGCGGGCG
>JAHREE010000425.1:259546-277745 GCA_033628505.1 Tringa tobata | reverse complement strand
GGCCAAGCCCGGAGGCTGCGGGCGGATGGAGCCCCCTCGGCTGGCGGGGCTGCAGGGGGGACGCCGTGTCGCCGTGGCCTTGGCAGGCGGGTGGGCTGGGGGGGAGGCACAGTCTGCCATCTCTGGGGCTGCCCTGCACCCGTCCCTGCTGTCTTTGCTGACACCGGGGACGAATTCACCAGCGAGGACACAGAGGTCACTGCCGCGCAAGGGGAAAGACACCTATTCTGCCCCTCATCCCCACTCCTTCCCCTGTTATCCAGCACCACAGGGGAACGGTGTGAGCTCAACCTTCGCAGTCTGGTCTTGCTGAACCACCTGTATTTCTACAGTACTCTCTCAGATGAGGAGCTTTGATTAAAAGTTAGTCTTTCCTGGAATCGTAGAATGGTTTATGTTGGAAGGGACCTTAAAGATCATCCAGTCCCCGCCCTATCCTGGGCAGGGACACCTCCCACCAGACCAGGTTGCTCCAAGCCCCCTCCAACCTGGCCTTGAACCCCTCCAGGGATGGGGCAGCCACAGCTTCTCTGGGCAACCTGGGCCAGGCTCTCACCACTCTCAGAGTGAAAAACTTATACCTGATACCTAATCTAAATCTCCTCTTTTTCAGTTTGAAGCCATTATCCCTCATCCTATCACTCCATGCCCTTGTAGAATCATAGAATCATCTAGGTTGGAAGAGACCCTTGGGATCACCGAGTCCAACCATCTACCCTACTCTACAAAGTCCAGGGATGGTGACTCAACCACCTCCCTGGGCAGTCTATTCCAATGCTGTAGAAAGTCCCTCTCCAGCTTTCTTGTAATCCCCCTTCAGATACTTCAGATACTGCTATAAGGTCTCCCCGGAGCTTTCTCTCCTCCAGGCTGAACAACCCCAACTCTCAGCCTGTCCTCACAGCAGAGGTGCTCCAGCCCTCGGAGCATCTTTGTGGCCTCCTCTGGTCCCAGAGAGTGTTTCACAGCCACAGTGTTTGTGATGACCAGGTGCATGGCCTAGCTGCACTGGTACTAATGGGTGTGTTCTCTGCCTTGCAGTCTCAGGCATGGATGGAGTTAAGGTCAGCCCCCTCCAAGTCATAAATGCCATTTAGCCCGAGGACATCTTGGGAGATATCAAAAAATCTACTAATAACATTTATGACACTGACATTGGAGGCGTTGCGCTGATTTCCAAGAATGGCAATGCTGGATCCTGGGTGACAACAAATAATAACAGCATGCTCTGTTTTAAAAATATCTTAGTGTAAGAGAGAAAGTATTCCCACTGCTGTGCAAGCAAGAGGGTGACCAGCATGTGTCTCCTCCGTCCAGTCCCTATATGGTTCCATTTCCATAGTGTCTGGACTCCTTCCTACACAATCAAAGTAACAATAAAATGCATCTGGCAATGAGAAACAAAGCAATAATGAAGAACAAGGCACAGATTGGATCCCCATGAACTGGGTGCTGGAAGGAAAGAGATGGAGCTGACAGCATACGCCTGCCCCATCAGAGCAAAGTCCTTTCCAGGGGAAGGTCCTCTGAGTGCAGGTGCTCTGAGATGGCCGAGGACGGGGATGGAGATGGGCTGAGTGGAGTCCAGTGCGGAGATACTACCTTTGGATTCTTTCTAGAGGTGGTTTAAATCTAATGGTATTGTTGTCAGGAAGCTTCTTTGGCTTCTTTGGAGTGCTTGAGTGGTTCTCCTGGTTGTTGGCTCCTGTGTTATTTGCTCCTGGTGCGTGGCAGTCACATACTGCACTATTCTGGGGTCATGCGATGTGGCTCTAAATTAACCACAGGCACAGCACGCCCTGAGGAGAGCTTTGGCCCAGAGGCCAAATGCACTGTCCCCAGGTGACAAAGCTGTTGTCTCACTAGCTGGAACGGAAGAAGAACATGAATTTTCTTGCTGGGGCCAGAAAAAAAAAAAAACAACAAACAAACAAACAAAAAAACCCAACAACCAAATTAAAAGGATTGCTTTGCTCAGAACCTGCTACCCTAGCACTGTGCAGCTCTCACAGCCCTGTCACGCCGTATGAGGCAGAAAAAAATGTCTGTTCTGCAGGGAAACTGGAACAAATAGAGCTGTGATGAGCAGGGGAGAGACACGCTGATTTCATTGAGAACGGGAGCCTGGATCCGCGATGAAACCTGTTGCTTTGGCTCGAGCAGGAAGGGAGCAGGTTTTACCCGGCTCCAGAGTCTGCACAGGGCTTTGTCTTTGCTCAGTTCAGTAGATCTGCATTCACACTTTAGGTTTGATTATCGAACTGTGTACTCCTCCTTAGAATCATAGAATAGTTTGGGTTGGAGGGCCATCTAGTCCAACCACCCCGGCTGTAAGCAAGGACTTCTTCAACTAGATGAGGTTGCTCGAGCCTCGTCCAACCTGGCCTTGAATATTTCTGGGGATGGGGCAGCCACAGCTTCTCTGGGCAACCTGGGCCAGGCTCTCAACACCCTCACACCAAACAAGTTCTTCCCCACATCTCAGCTCCATCTCCCCTCTTTCAGTGTCAAACCCTTCCCCCTCCTCCCATGGCTCCCCTCCCTGATCCAGAGTCCCTCCCCATCTCTCCTGGAGCCCCTTGAGGGACTGGAAAGGGCTCCAAGGTCTCCCCGGAGCCTTCCCTTCTCCAGGCTGAACCCCCCCAACTCTCTCAGCCTGTCCTCCCAGCAGAGGGGCTCCAGCCCTCCCAGCATCTCCGTGGCCTCCTGCTCCAACAGGTCCATTCCTTCTTGTGCTGACAGCTCCACAACTGAATGCAGTGCTCCAGAAGAATCATACAAAAACCTGAAAACAGGTCAGTTTATAAAGGAGGATTGTACCAACAGTGTGGGAGTGTTGGGTCAGAGTCAGGCTGAGATTGAACTGGATGAGAATTAGAGGGGAAGGAGATGTCCTGTCCATGCCTTAGCAGCACAGAGGGAGAAGGGAAGGGAGCTGGACAATAGATTCCACCAAGAAGCAGGTCCCTCTGTGGACACCTGTGTTCAGGAGGCGTGCAGGTGTAGGACAGAGATGATGTAACCTACCTGTCCTTGCTGCCCCAGAGAGCACACTGAGATCTAGCCTCATGCTATTAGGGGAATGCCTCAGGGCCTCTTACAGCTGCTAGCAGCCCCTCCAGAAGGTTTCCTGGGCAATAGGTGAGATCTGCAGGAGCTGTTGTCAAAAGTGGCTCAGCCAGATCAGATCTCCTTCAGTACCTAAAGGAGCCTAGAATAAATCAACACATTATTTGTAAGTACCTCAGAGATAACAAGGCGATGAATAACAGCCAGCATATATTTGTCAAGAACAAATCTTATCAAGCCAACCTAATTTCCTTTCATGCCAGCCTTTTGGGTGAGGGAGAAGCAGTGGTTGTCATATCACCCAGCTTTAGAAGGGCTTTTCATGTAGCCTTCTTCAGTACTGTCATAAGGAAGCATTGGCTAAATGGGCCACTGGGCTGATGGACTCAAACCTGTCTGGAAAGGGAAACCTGGCACTGGATGGGGGTGAAATGGTGTTCAGCAGGTGCTTGTCCTGAACTGGAGCTTGTTGGGCACAGAAAAGAGAAGTTTGGTGTTTAAAATTGCAGTTAGAAAGAGTAGAGAGGCTGGAAGCATTCATTATTGAAGGTAGGATGGTGATTTACAGGGATGGGCTGGGAAAAAGCCTGAGCAGAGGCAAGACACCATAAAGTGCTTGTGCAAGAATAGTCATAAGCACAAATTCCAGAGGGAGGGGAATGACTGAGTCAGGGGGTGCCATTGTGACCCGGCAGCCCAATCTGAGCTTGTATCACACTCTTGCAATGAATGAGACAGACGTCATCCTGAAGGTATTCACAAGGAACGCAGTCATCCTTAGGCTCTCTCTGCCCAACTGTGTCCAGCTCTTAGCACTCAACTCCAGAAGAAGTTGGGGAGAGTCCAATGGAAAGCACAGAACATGACTGGTGGTTTGAGAAATGTGGCCCCAGGTGAAAGACTGTGCAAACTGGGGCTGTTCAATGTAGAAAGAACAGGCGTAGGGAAGGTCTAAACTTTGTACCTTTACCTTTTGTAAAGGGCAATAAGATGTTCTCTGTGTCTGCAGAGTCTTGGGGAAGCAACAGAGGCAATCCAGATTATACAGGAGGGCAAATTTCCTCCTAGTACGGATGGGTCCACCCGGGACCAGCTCAGGGTGATCTCTACCAACAGCAGAGGAAAACTTAGAGACGCTATTCAAAAATTTACCAAAGGTATCAGGGATGTTGTCTCTTTTAGGACAGGATTAGGTCAAATGAGGTCTTTAGAACTCTTTCTCTCCTGTTGTTATGTGCTAGCCAGGCAAAAGTGTTCATCATAGGAGTTGTACTTCAGACAGGCGGCCTCTGTTCTACATGGTCTTCTGCAAACGTGTGATGGGGTAACATGCAAAGCAACTGACAAATGGAGCAGAAAGACCAAATGCATGCACACACATCCAACCTACAGAGCTTCCCTGTGGCCACCCAATCTGGGCTTTTTGCTCACAAGGGATATCTGGGACAGGGCCAGTGCTCACCTACTGTCTGTCTCCTGTGCTAATAATTAGATGCAATCCAAGCTTCCCTGCAGGAGAGCCCTGTCCCCATGGGGGAAGAAGCAAGGCTGCACAGATTAAGGAAGCTAATTAGAGGGGAAGAGAGCATTGGTACTGAAGCCCCAACAGTAAACTTTGAAATCTAGATAAGGGAGCAGTATTTAATTATATACAATTAAAACACCGCACTTCAGCCCCCTGAGAACCGGCAGTCTTGGAGGGCCCCGACAAAGGTGCTAGTGCACGGATCTGAAGGCGGTGGTGGGCCAGGGGCTGTGCTTATTACACTTCACCTGGGAAACACGTCTGAAAAGAGCTAGGAGAATTCCCTCAGACCACTGGCTCCTTATATGTGCATGGTGTCCTCCCTCTCCCAGAGCAGGTGAGGGGAACCCAAAGCTCTGGCGCTGAAGGGGAGACTGCTCTGCTCTTCCATGCCCAGACCATTGCAGACACCTGTGCGAGCAGCGGCTATCCTGAAAACCCAGGGGAAACTGGGGAGGGTTGTAAACTCTTGCCCTGAGAAAGGGAAACAGTCTTTGTGCCCTTCTTTCCCAGTGCACAGAGACGAAGCTCCTGCCCCCGAGCCTGCCAGCCGAGGACTCCTGGTACCTCCAGGGAGCACCATGCCCATGTTCCCCTTTGCTCCACAATCTCGCAAAGTTATCTTAGGTTATTTTCCCACAAGTTTGCTCTAGCCACTAAAGCAGCTACTTCCCCTCCCTGCTCCTTTGCCACAGCACATACATAGCCCCTGATTTCTGATCCTTTAGCCTTCCCTGTGGTGCTGGGGGATATGGTGTAGGGGAGGACTTTGTAGAGTAGGGTAGATGATTGGACTCGATGATCCCAAGGGTCTCTTCCAACCTAGACGATTCTATGGTTCTATGGTTCTATTTCCCTGTGAAGTGCCTGCCTTGTGTTCAGACATTGGCTGCTGCACTCTCCCAGCTGAGACAGCAAGCTCTCTGGACTGCAGCAGTAGCTTTTATCCCAGAGCTGTTTCTGGGTGTTAATGTAGTAAAACCACGATGAGGGAAAGCTTGGACGGATTCATATAATCTGGCAGAGTGCAGAAGTGCAGAACCAGCCTGAAGTTTTCCAAAATTCCTCTTCCTCAGCAACTTCAAATCCTTAAGGAAGGCTTAAGTTCAGCCTTGGGTGCCAAAGAAGGTGGTGCATCTTTTAATTTGTAAATATAAAGTGCCAGAGGACTTCTACCTCCTGCAGGAAGTAACTTTGAAAAGCACAAGCAAAGGGCTAGAGTTCCTTTTCCTGCATCCTTTTCCTCCTCCTGGTATTCCTCTTTTGCCTGGTCTTTGCCTCAACTTTCTTCTAGGTCCATGTGCACAATGCCTGAGTGGCATCTGCAGCGTTGTCACAAGCGGCTTCCCTGGTGATTCAGCTGCTTCAGGTGTCTGACCTGAAAGTGATGCCAATGCCATTGAGGTTCATTTTGTTTGCCTGAGCCTTTCTGGTGATGTTTTTCCTCTGCCGTGCCAAGAGCTAAAGCCTCAGGGGGTTCTTCACTCATTGTGTTTCAGGTGAAAATTAAATTTCTTGTTGAATCCCAGAGCTCCAAGAGTTGGGGTTTTAAGAAAAATGCTGACTAGCATCTAGAGTGCCCTGTCTGGTTCTTGACATGCCAGGGGAGATTTTGCCAAGCTTTGGGGGTAGAATTGCTCTCTATTGTCAGTCCTGCAGAGCTGGCAGGGAAGATAGGAGGCTTGGGTTGCTTCTCGGTTCAAGTCTTCCTAGACCTAGCATGAATGAGCACGTTGGTCTCTTGCAAATACACAAATAGATTTCGACAAAGCACTTGCTAATGAACCAAACCAGCAGTTTGTCCTTTCAGTGATTTGTGGGGAGCCAGTAAAAGACTCAACCTGGGGAGCTCATTACGCTGCTGAAGTAGTGCATTTTCAGTGTAGCTGCTGGGAAGCCGTTAGCTGCTGGCTGTGATGCAGGGTGAGAGGCTTGGCAGCCCTGGGAGGGAACCTGTGAGAGGAGATGTCTATCACCTCTGTGGGCACAAGCATGGGGCTGCCTCGCCATGGGGGCGAGGTGGCTGGGATGTGCAGGTGGGGGGCGAGAGACAGTTTCCATCCCCATGGCCAGGCTGTGGGCACAATGATATTGTCCTGGGGTCTCCGGTTGCAGGTGCAGAAGTGGAGAGCAGAGCAGCAGCCTGCTTGGACACTTAGAATCATAGAATCATCTAGGTTGGAAGAGACCCTTGGGATCATCGAGTCCAACCATCTACCCTACTCTACAAAGTCCTCCCCTACACCATATCCCTCAGCACCACATCTAATCGTCTCTTAAACACATCCAGGGATGGTGACTCAACCCCCTCCCTGGGCAGCCTATTCCAATGCCCGACCACTCTTTCTGTGAAGAATTCTTTCCTGATGTTCAGTCTAAACCTACCCTGTTGGAGCTTGAAGCCATTCCCTCTCGTTCTGTCATTAATTACCTGGGAGAAGAGACCAGCACCAACCTCTCTACAGTGTCCTCTCAAGTAGTTGTAGAGAGTGATGAGGTCTCCCCTCAGCCTCCTCTTCCTCATACTAAACAGTCCCAGCTCCTTCAGCCTCTCTTCATATGATTTATTCTCCAGGCCCTTCACCAGTTTCGTTGCCCTCCTCTGCACTCGCTCCAGCACCTCCAGATCTCTCTTGTGTTGAGGTGCCCAAAACTGGACACAACACTCCAGGTGTGGCCTCCCCAGTGCTGAGTCCAGGGGCACAATCACCTCCCTACTTCTGCTGGTCACGCTATTTCTGATACAAGCCAGGATGCCGCATATGTGCATGGCGTAAAACAGAGACCTTCTGGAAAATGCAGTCAGACTCTCGGGGCTTAAAACCCAGGCACTTAATCCCACAGATCAAAGGGAGCGTGGCAGTGCTCAGCCACAGCTCGGCTTCACGGGCACAGACCGTGTGTCGCCTTCAGCTACTGCACAGCTCAGCCACAGAGCTGGTTTGCATCCCTGCCCCTTCCCCTTGGTGTGGGTAGATGGACTTACTCACACAGCAGCTGTAGCCATCTCCAGAAGGGATGCATGTATCTCCAGGTGCCCATATAGCTGCTGTGCCTCAGCAATCAGAGGAGGTGACAGACCAACCAGGGAAGTGCATGTATGGGAATAAGGTGGGGTAAGTTAAAAGTGAGGTGAATGCATGATGAAAATTGGAAAAGAATCATAGAATCATCTAGGTTGGAAAAGACCCTTGGGATCATCGAGTGCAACCATCTAAGAGGAATGGAAGAGGGGCCAAAATCAGAAGGGTTTGTATGAGTGCTTCCTCTCAGCTGCCGGTGGGCGCTTCCGGAGCCGCAACGTGCTCAGGGCCGTGGTGGGAGGTCCCTAGTCCCATCAAAGCTTAGAGCAAGGTGGGGTTGCTCAATTTTGCAACAGGAAAAAAGCTGTTTTGTCTTTTGCTACAGAATGAGTTTGACATCCACCTCTCAAATGCATTGAGCTGATACTGCACAAGTTTCAGCTCCAGCGTGGTTGCAGGAAGAGCCCTGGCTTGGCACTAGAGCCCTTGGCACCAGGCAGCAAAGGTAAAAGCAGTGAGGAAAAGAGAATTTTTCTGGTCTTGCCAAGAAAAATCACTGTGCATGGGAAAAGGAGAATTAAATTAATCTGAATTTTCCTGCTGTTGGCCAGCATTCTGGAGCCAAGGTAGTCACTCTGTGTGGATGGATACGTGCATGTGAGAGACGGAAAGAAAAAAGATTACACAAAGAGCTCCATGTTTAATATTGTGTCAATCCCTTCCCTCCCAGCTAGATCAGTGGTTTAAAATTCCTTTCCTGGACGTGAAGCAAATTTTACTGATCTGTGTGAACACTATTAGGGAAAAAACTTTACCCTTCAGGAAAGTTGCAACTGAATATATTAGTTTGGAAGTCTGAAGAAATTATTTGAAGTTTGGGGTTGTGGGGTTCTTTTACTTCGCAGAAAATTCAAGTTGCATTTTGAACCAAAGTTTCCCTCATTAACTCTGGAAACTTAAGCAGGGGATGGGTTTCAGGCCAAGTGATTTGAAAGCCCCTGCTGACAGTGACTGTGGCAGAAGGTGAGTCAACAACACCTCAGCGTCTCAATCCTGCTGTGCAAGCCAGTGTGTTGAAAAGGTGTGCATCGAGTCAGTGCAACAGCTCTTTGCAAGCAGGGATTTGCTTCTAGCACCCTTAGTTGTGTGACGGAAAGTCCTGCAAAGAGGCAGGTGGGAGGTGCAAGGCCACGTGCCAGCTTTGGGCCTAGGGCTCAGCGTGGTGCCCATCTTCAGGAGCACCCACCAGGAGCGGGGCATAGTGCCTGCCCTCTGGTCCTCACTGGGGTACACCACCCTTTGAGTTAACGAGTTTAATTAAGTTATTTCTTTTTGAACTTGGGCACATGTACTAATTAGAGGAGAACTGGAGAGCTCTGCTAACACATTTGAACACGGGTAGCTTTAGGCTTGCTTTTGGGTCATTAAAAATGAAGTAAAATGGTCTTCTCTTTGCACCAGTTATTGTGAGCAGGGGCCTTGATGTGGCAGCAGTTATCTCCCCAACAGCACTGCAGCAATGGCTTCTATTGCAGAAGGAACAGTGTGTCATTAACATAATGGGGGGGTGAAGCCACTGCATGAAAAGGAGAGGCTGAGACAGACTAGTTTGTGACGAGCTGGTGACAAACATGGACTAACTGGCCAAGTTTAAACCCTTGGGAGGCTGGAAGCCAAAACATTTACTGACCCATGAGGGGAAGCCCTTCCCACATGGACATCCTCCCAAAGGTGGGGGCATGCAGCAGGGTGAGCAAAGTGGGTCTGGAGATGTGCTAGCACAAGCATCGCTCTCTCCTGCTCCTCCCTTGGTTTTCCATCAGTCCCATTACAAAACAGGTTGTGCAGCCCCGGTGCTTACAAGTGAGGGGGAAGCAGCATAAGGGTTTCTCTCCAGGTTTTGCCAGGAGAGATAAAACCCTCCCAGGGAAACCCCAGCTCATACCTCCCGAGCATCTTTTCTGCCTCCTGGTGTGTCCGAGCAGCCCGGGTGACCTTGACTTTTGAGCAAGGTTTGATTCGCTGCCCTGTGGGATCTCTCTGCTGGCTGCTTGAGATGGAGGCCATCGATTTTTAAATGTAAATGATAGGCTGTAAATACAGCCTTGAACTCACAGCTGGTCCAAACTACAAACACAACATGTATGTCACAGCTGCTAGAGGTGGCCTGCAAAGGTCATTTGGCTTACCTCCCTGTGTGACAGAGGCTGTACAGGCTTGTTCGTTGTCATTCCTACAACAGCTGGAACTGGAGAAATGTTTGATTGAGGGCTTTTCCCCACTGCATTTTCTCCTCTCAGTGAAAATGAGGCAAATTGGAAACTCCACAGAAGCGCACCTGTTTTTCATTTAAAAAGCTGGAGGAGGATAAGACACCTGATTTTTAGGGAAGACACCTGGGACAAAGTAAAATGTCAGTCTTGCCTGCTTCAGTCCTTGATGACAGAAATCCACATTGCAACACTAACACTGGGTGATCTGCAGAGATTTACTGTGCTGGGAAGGCCCCAGGCCATGATCCTGCCGTAGGGGTGCAGTCCCTTTGGTTGAGGTTGAGTTGAGAGGGAGGTGGGAGTCTGCTTGCACGCTGTGACCGTGGGAATAGTTCACAACTTTTGAGCTGCAGAAGAAAATTACCTTCAATTTCTTCTTCTGCCTTTCTGTGCCTTGTAGCAGTGGTGGTTGCAATGCAGGCATAAATAAAATTCAGCACACACTGGGACTACATATACCTGGAGCCATAACGGAAACCTTAATGAGTTAAATCAGAGTTTTTATTATCTAATTTCTCATTGTAAACCGGTTTCTCGCATCTCTGTGGCTAATTGATGTGGTGGAGGATAGTTCTTGCCTTCTGGAAGCTGGCTGCCTTTTGAAATGCTCCCATCAGAGATGTGTTTTTCAGGCTTGTACTTCTTCCTTCTCATTATCTTGTCAATGGGAGCTTTCTTTGCACTCTGACTCCACTGAGTGGAGGAAGGAGAATGAATTGGCCGTTTTGGTGGATGTGGGCACTGAGGTCTTGGAAGCAGCTCCTGAGATCTTGGAAGCAGCTCCTCCTGGGTCCTTTCCGCCAGAGGAGTTGCAAGGTTGCCTGGCAGAGGGAAACCAGCTCAGCCATGTCTGTGGCTGAAAATGCCTTGAAGCAGGAGGGTTAATCATCTGGCCACTGCTCCCGTTGGTAGGGGCAACAGCAGCGAAGGAGCTCTTTTCAAATCTCAAAGCAGACAAAGGCGGCGTATTTTTAAAGTCTAGAGGAGTGCAAAAGACTGCAGATAAACACGAAGAGTTTTCCCCAGTAGCTAAATCCCTGGGTAAAATATGTTGAAGTGGCTGAGCGACGGTCCAGCAAATATTTGTAACGCTCAGATTTCTACCGAGGATGCTCTGTGCTCACCCGAGGGAGTGCAGGTGGCTCTGGCCTGTCGGCTAGGGATGTAACTGACTGGGTTGCAACCGCATCAGACTGCATGCAGACACCGCTGCTCACTTGTGGAGTTTGGTCCTTTTCCTTTCCAACCCTGTGGATGGTCACATCTAGCAGACGTGCCTTCCTTTTCAGATCTCTTCTTCCACGTGTCCTATCTGGTGTTGGCAAGCACCACGTGTCTGGTTGTGGCATGCAGGTAACCAGGCTTCTGAGGCACGCAGGGTGAAGACTGACAGCAAAGTGGCTCTGGAGCACATGAGGAAGCTCATGGAAGGGTCAGCAGGCATCAAGGTCTCTCCTCCCCACACCTAGTCCTCCCCTGGGGTTGGAAAACCCCTTCTTCCCACAGAAACCTCTTCCCTTTCCCCGTATTTGTCCCTCTTTCTACCCCAGCCTCCCCTCTGTCCTGCCACCCCAGTTTCTTCTCTTTGCTCATCTTCCAAGTGTTGTGGGCTCAGGGGAAGAAGGCTTGTACCCCGCCTCAGACCTAGTGGGCCTGGGTCATCCTGCCCCAACACGTGCTGTGGATACCTACACGGGCATCCTGCTGCTTCTGGTGTGGCCCCGCAGGCTCCCTGCAGCGAGAACCGATGTTCCACGGGGAGAAGAGAGAGTCTGGTGGGCTTGGGCCTCAGGTGTCAAAAATTAACAAATGACCTGTGTCCCAAACCACAGTGGTCAAGCCTGCATCTCCTTACCCGCCATCGCTGCGAAGAGGTTTGTTGTGCCCGAGGGTTCTTTCCGCCCTGCAATCCCACCGTTCGCCGCCGCTTTGGCACTGACGGCGACCAAAATTTGGGTGGTTGGTGGTTTTGTGGCCGTGCCCTGCTGAGTCACAGCATGAGTTACAGAAAGAGAAACAAAAGAGGGTTTGTATTTAAATAGAAATGGTTCTCATGGTTTTGTCACCACATATGGCAGGGACATATGCAGGAATGAATCCGCTGCTGCTGTTTGCCTGGTAACAACAAGCAGGTTGAGACAGTACGTTAGATCTCACAAAAGGAAACGTGCCTTTTCTTCTCTAATCTCTGTTTTTTTAATTCAGATGCACAGTGCTGTTTACCTGAAACTGAGTTGCAAGTAATGAATTGGGGGTGGGCAGGAAGGCATTCCACTGCCATAGAAAAGGGATAGGCCACCCCAGAGGCACAGCGGTTCCTCTGCCTGTCAAGTGGCTTTATGAGATATCCTCTACAGGGGCTGGTCTCTTGGTGAGGACCAAGCATTGCGAGCTCCAGCTCAGGTTTTACTGTTGGGGAACTCACTGGACTGGTCTGCGATTACTGCTACAGGCGAGCTGTGCAAAGCCTACATGAAACTACCAACACAACTACCTGCAAGGAGCGTGTAGAGAGGTGGGGGTTGGCCTCTTCTCCCAAGGGAATAATGGCAGGAGCAGAGGGAATGGTCTGAAGTTGGGGCAGGGGAAATTTAGGTTAGATCTTAGGAAGAACTTCTTTCCTGAGAGGGTGGTCAGGCACTGGCACAGCCTGCCCAGGGAGGTGGTGGAGTCACCATCCTTGGAGGTGTTTAAGAAACCTTCAGGGCTTCAGGGCATGCTCTAGTGCTGGAGATTGTTGGGTTGGGTGTTTTGTTTTGTGTTTGTTTGTTTGGGGTTTGTTTTTATTTTTGGTTTTTTGTGTATGTATGGTTGGACTTGATGATCTCAAAGGTCCCTTCCAACCATGAAGATTCTGTGATTCTGTGATACGTTGAGCAGACTGGGGGCAGGGATGCCAGCTCTTTGCTTCTGGGCACGAGACCATCTTGGTGGCAGACTACATGTGCACAACAGTGTCTTGGAGAGTGAAAGCACTTAATATCACTGTTCATCAGGTCTATGGACTTGTTTCCACCCCCCCCGGAAGGAAAACCTGCGATGCTGGTTTTCAAGCCCGTGTGTCTGTGAGCCTACATCCCTGCTCTGTGTCTCGGCCAAGAGGCAACGTCCCTGCCCTCCCAACCACCCAGCCAAGCCAGAAGTAGTCACACGGGGAGCCTGAACGCCAGGAGGGAGGCAACAGTTTGCAAGCTGCAGGGGGAGGGCGGACAGAGCTGACACGTGTGGTGTGAGGTTAGCAAACGCTCGGCTGAAAGCAGAGGAGGGCGAGAAGAAAACAGCTCTGTGCCAGCCTGGCCCCAGCTCCTTAATCCCCGGGCGGCGCAGAAGGATCCCGTGCGAGGCCGTGATGCCCCGTAGTGGGGGCACGGGCACTCCGGTGCTGTCACTGCTGCCGGCCGTGGGAACACTTGCAGCACACTTTCCCTCTGGATAAAGCTCTGCAGCTCATTTCCCCCTGCTGTGGAATGACATGGGCGGGGGGGCAGGGATTATAAAACAAAAATTATAATTTTAGTGGAAAATGTGGACTTCTGCTATGAAGAGAACTTTTGCACAAAGTGTGAGCTGTAGTCACGACTAGTCTCCGAAGCAAAGTGTTTCGGTGCCTTGGGACCTTCTAGGCCCGTTTTCATGCAGGAGTTGGTTTTGTTCTCATTTCTGTGAGCCCCGACACCAGAAACCACCGTTCCCTCCCCTGCTCGCCAGTGGGCAGCTTATGAAATGCCCTGCCCCTGCCCGGCGGGGATGGACTCTGAGGGCACCGTGGGTCACGCCCTGACCTTGGGATAGTCAATAATCACTTTACAGTAGTTAATAATGACTTTGCGATAGTGAATAATCACTTTGCAATAGTTATTAGTGACTTTGTGATGGTTAATAGTGACTTTGCAATAGTTAGTAGTGACTCTGCAATAGTTAGTAATCACTTTGCAATAGTTAATAATGACTTTACAATAGTTAATAATCACTTTGCAATAGTTAGTAATGACTTTGTGATGGTTAATAGTGACTTTGTGATGGTTAAGAGCGACTTTGCGATGGTTAATAGTGACTTTGCAATAGTTAGTAATCACTTTGCGATAGTTAATAATGACTTTACAATAGATAATAAACACTTTGCAATAGTTATTAATGACTTTGTGATGGTTAATAGTGACTTCGCGATGGTTAATAATGACTTTGCAATAGCTTTATAACTCAGCCCCGCCGTGGCAGGTGAGGTGAGGTGGGGGGACGAGTCGAGGGGATGCCTCTGCGTTTCCAGTCGCACAGGTGGGGGTGAGCGTGGCGTGGCAGGGGGGACACCCTGGGGAGCGCAGAGCTCTTAGCGCAGCAGTGGGACAGTCGTACTTCAGAGCTGATTGTCGACAGGGGCTTGTTAATTTTACAGAGGTTAACGGATCTGGTTGGGGCCGCCTGTACGAGGCTTGCTAGGGCCTTAGCATCTTTTTCGCGTAGTTCTTTGACCATATATAGCCAAGGTGTCAACTTACAGGCCTGGGGATTTCAGCTTTCTGTTTAGATTTTAGATGAAAGGCTGCAGTTGGAAGCGATTGTTATAAATATTTCCCGCTATCTGGTAGCAGGCTGCCTTCAGTCCCTTCTAAGGAATCCACCGTAATTATCCTTCATAACGGCTGCAATGAAAGCCCTGCTCCCGGCAAGGGCGGGCGACCGGAGGGTGCCCCCCGGCTGCTCTCCAGGCTGGGGGTCTCGCTGGGGCCGAGCCAGGAGTGCGGGCAGAGCTGGTCGGGCAGCCGGGGCACAGGCTGCTCTGTTGCTCTGCTGCCAGGGCAACCCAACGCCTGGTGTCACGCGCGCCGGCAACCTTCACGAGCCAAAGACGGCGCGTGCAAAGGCCATCGGGGATGTTTTTAGGCTCTCCGCAAGCACAGAATGAGGGGAAGCTGCCATTCCCTTTGCAGACTCGAACCTGGCTGGTTGCTTTGCCCCTCGGGGCAGCGTGCTGCCAGCCAGAGCCTGGACATAGGGCTGGTGGGATGGCCCAGTTTGCAGGTTTTTCCAGGTTTGAAATGCAGATGGACCTCCTTTGCCCGTCCTGAGGCTTGCAAAGGAGAGGGAAGCATTCAATGAAACAGGCCACCTGCATCCTCTCATCGATGCTCATCAGTTCTAAAGGGAGGGTGTCAAAGAGGATGGGGCTAGACTCTTCTCAGTTGTTCCCAGTGACAGGACAAGGGACAACGGGCACCAACTGGAACTCAGGAAATTCCATCTGAACATAAGGGAAAACCTTCTTTCCTGTGAGGGTGGCAGAGCCCTGGAACAGGCTGTCCAGAGAGGGTGTGGAGCGTCCTTCTCTGGCAATACTCAAAACTCACCCTCGTGTGCTACTGTGCAACCTGCTCTGGGTGACCCTGCTCTGGCAAGGCGTTGGACTACATGATCTCCCACAGTCCCTTCCAATCCCTGCCATTCTGTGGTTCTGTGATCCTCCTGCAGTTCCTCCTGGTGTGGCCCCACAGGGGACGGGAGATGGGGCTGGGTGCTCTCTCCATTGTGGGAACCAGGGGATTTTTCACCCAGGCTCTGCTCTCTGCTGGTCACCAGCAAAGAGCAACCTGTGTCTGGGAAGGAAGGGGGAGAAGGTCCATCCCGCCCACCATCCGGCTATCCTTACTGCACGGGGTGATGTCTCGCCGTGAGAGCAGCCCGTGGAGGGCACAGGCCGGGCATTCCTGGAGGAAACTTTCTGCAGTTTCCATTTAGGGAAGAGTAAGGAATGTGGAGCATGGGGGGCCGTTGTGGCTCACCTAGAGAAGCCCCAGGGCTGGAGTCTGCGTCACTGCTTTCACTCTCAGAGTTGCCTGGCCAGCTTTTTCCCCCAAACGCTCAGAGTAACAGGGAAGATGAGGGCTGTCACCCTGCCCAGGACTCTGCCTTTTTCATTTTCCCCTTTCTCTCTCTCTTCTGTCTTTAAAAATGTCTTCACATATCAAAAACCCCACATCAAACCAGCCACAGCTGCTGCTCTGTGCAGAAGGGCTAAAAAAGCCAAACAACAACCCGGCAAGATCAGGCAGAAATCCTGAGTCCCGGGGCCTCTGGAAATTTGTGCGACAGAAATGCTGCACTGTTGTGCAATTTAGTGCCTCTGAAGAAGAATAAATCTGCTTTCAAAAAAATCCATCTGCATATTGCATATATTTATAGTTAGCTGCAAGCCTTTCCAGTGAGAACTTTTAGAATTTATTTTAAATTAAAGTGACTAGCGTGACATACCAGTACTTAGCCTTTTAACAAAAACATTTTAGTCGTATAAATACAGTTGCTATTATTAAACTCTAGGGAAAGCCAGCAAGCTGCTCTAAATAACATCTCCCTGCTTTGCCTGTCTGAGCTCTTCTGTCAATACCCAGAGCAGAGGCATTTGAACACCTTGATGGGTGCCAGTGCTTTGGTTTATTTTCTGTTTCCCTGATGGTTGTGGAAGCTTGTTTTAAGCTTTGTTTCCATTTTCTCTCTGTCCTCCAGCACTGGCATCCTGCAGGGAAACCCAGCCGGCTCCTGCTAGGGTTCCCATGCTAGCCCAGCAGTGGCCCGTTGGGATTCATCCAGCCCAGCCTGGCTCTCCGTGCGGTGTCATGATCCTGCCTGTGCTGGGAGCCCCCCGGGACTTGCTAGTCCTCTTGGTTCATGTGGGATCCGTCATACTCTGTGTGTTATCAACTGCCCTTGGGCAGTTTAACCACAGTGTGGGTTCCTGAGGGCACCCAGGTCAGACCCGTGTTGTCTCTGCTGTCCCTCACCTCTTCCTCGACCTGCTTTGGGAGGGGGTTGGACTAGGTGATCTCCAGAGGTCCTTTCCAACCCCATATCATTCTGTGACTCAGTGTGATTCTGCAGCCTCGTCACCATGTGGGCCAGGTGTTTTTGTTCCCCTCCCCACCCTTTCGGGTGTTCTCCATCCTGTGCACCACCTCTCTGCTCCCGCTCTCCCAGCCCCCACAGCAGCTTATTGCTTCATGTGACAGAGCAGCATTTCCACGTCCAGGGACCAAAAGCAGGGCCCTGCCATGCCATAACACTACATCCTGCCCAAAAGACTTTGTACAAGCCTAAAAAAGACCATAGATCTCACCCCTGTGGGTGGGAAAAGGAGGCACAGGGGCCTGGGACCAGCCTGCAGGAACCTCCTGGTGTGGATCGTTGCTCCAGCTCCTCTGCTAGCCAGCGGGCTTTGGGGAGAGCTTGCTGAAATCCAGGAACCCCCAGGTGGGATGACATCTGCTAGAAGGAGAAAACCATCAGCCGTGCCCTGCCCACAACCTGCTCCTGCCAGCTTCAGTCGCCAAGCATTTCTCAAGGGAAACCAACAGACCTTCATGGGTTTTCTAAGCTGTTGCTGGACTAAAAGGCTGGATTCAGCTCTCTAGACTGCGCTTCAGACCTGAAGTATAAGCTCATGGGGTCTGGGCATGGTTTGTTCAAAATAGTTCATTGGGGTTTTTTCATCTTGCTTGGCATCTGCTTCCTCATCAGTCAGGGTCTCTTCATGTGAGGCCTAGTGCCAGCTCCAGTTCAAGAAGGACAGGGAACTGCTGGAGAGGGTACAGCAGAGGGCTACAAAGATGATGAGGGGCCTGGAGCATCTCCTTTATGAGGAGAGGCCGAGGCACTTGGGTCTTTTTAGTCTAGAGAAGACTGAGGGGGGATCTGATTAACGCCTATAAATACTTAAAGGGAGGGTGTCAAGAGGACAGGGCCAGTCTTTTTTCAGTGGTGCCCAGGGACAGGACAAGAGGAAATGGGCACAAACTTGAATATAAGAAGTTCCACCTAAGGAACTTGAGGAGGAACTTCTTTCCTGTGAGGGTGGCAGAGCCCTGGAACAGGCTGCCCGGGGAGGTGATGGAGTCTCCTTCTCTGGAGACATTCAAAACCCTCCTTTTCAACCTGCTCTGGGTGGACCTGCTTTGGCAGGGGTTTGGATTAGATGATCTCCAGAGGTTCCTTCCAACCCCATGTGATTCTGTGATCAGAGCGGTCGGGGGCAGAGTGGCTGGAGCTGCCTGGCAGAAAAGGACCTGGGGGTGTTGGTCAACTGTTGGCTGAAGATGAGCCAGCAGTGTGCCCAGGTGGCCAAGAAGGTCAACAGCATCCTGGCCTGTGTCAGGAACAGCGTGGGGAGTAGGACAGGAGGTGACTGTCCCCCTGTACTGGGCACTGGTGAGGCCCCACCTCGAGGGCTGTGTCCAGTTTTGGGCCCCTCACCACAAAAAAGACATTGAGGTGCTGGAGCGGGTCCAGAGAAGGGCAACGGAGCTGGTGAGGGGTCTGGAGAG
>JAHREE010000425.1:233952-249571 GCA_033628505.1 Tringa tobata | reverse complement strand
TGGGATGTGGGTAGGGAATTTTCCCCAGCTCTCTGTCTGTGTTCTGGGCCTCAGCACACATTTGATGGTCCCGATGAGGTGCAGTCTCTGATCTGCAGGGTGTTGGGGTGCAATGTGTTTTCTGGAGCTGTGGTTTCCATTTTGTCATCAACAAAGAGAAGTCTGTGCAGGAATGACAAGCACTGAAGTGCTGGAGAGGAGTGTCACGGAAGCGACACGGGACGAGTGTTGATATGAAAGTATCAAACCCGGGCTCAGCACGGTGTGGGGAGGCTAAGGGTGTCATCTAAGGGTAGTCCAATGTTGGGCTCCTCCGTTCAGGAAAGACAGGGAAAGACTGGAGAGTCCAGCGAAGGGCTACGAAGACGATGAAGGGGCTGGAGCATCTCTCTTGTGATGAAAGGCTGAGAGACCTGGGGCTGTTTAGACTGAGAGGGGATCTCCTCAATGCTGAGCAATATCTACAGGGCAGGTGGCAAGAGGATGGGGCCAGACTCTTCTCAGTGGTGCCCGGTGACAGGACAAGGGGCAACGGGCACAAACTGGAACATGGGAAATTCCATCTGAACATGAGGAAGAACTTGTTTCCCATGAGGGTGGCAGAGCCCTGGAAGAGGCTGCCCAGAGAGGGTGTGGGGTCTCCTCTGGAGATATTCCAAACCCACCTGGACACGTTCCTGTGGGACCTGCTCTGAGTGACCCTGCTCTGGCAGGGGGTTGGACTGGATGATCTCCAGAGGTCCCTTCCGGCCCCTGCTGTCCTGTGATTCTGTGATCAGAAAGTCTCCTATGCTGTGTGCTGGTTATTTCTGCTATTTTTTTCTCTTTAGAGGTTGCCAGAAACTGCTCTGTGGAAGGGGAAAATATCGCAGCTGCTTTCTTTAAAAAGCCAAGCCTCCTAAACGGCTCCTGTGTCGGGGAGGCAGGTGGTGAGGTGCTCTGAATGCGTCAACACGAAACCCCCTCGACGCCATCGCGATCATTTGTCACTGCCGTCTTGGTCGTGGTGGCACGCTGAGAGACAAGCCTGGCTGGTGGCACCATCCAGGAACCCACTCTTGGCTTTGGAAGATGACTCCTGCCATCAACACCTCCAAAATAAAGCACATGGTTTTGGACACAGTGGGGCTGGATGTGAGGCCACAGCCAGCACCCCCAAGAGAGCTGCCACCAGAGGAAGGCTTCCAGCAGCGGCAGGAGGATGGTGGGCAGACAGGGCTAGTTGACCCCAGGGTTTGCTGTAGGCTGCTACAAATATAGCCAGAGACTGAACTATTAACCAGTGAAGATAAATGTGCTTTTCACTTTCAAAGAAGCATTGCCGGGGCTTTGTCTAAGGCTTTTGCAGGCATCTTTACCTTTAACGGCTCTTGTATTAAATTGGCAGCCCAGCGCTATTGTGTAACCACTTGAAATGAGAGGGATTTCCAAAGAGATCTGGAGCTTTTCCCACCGTCTCCAGCGAGAATCCCTCCCTGCAGCCCTGCACTCCCATCCCCCCGCACCCGTCTCCGAGCCCCAGAGAAACTCCCTGCGCTGGACCCCCGGGTTGCTGAGCTCCCAGTCTAGCCTCCCCCTTCCCGTCTCTTTCTGTCTTGAAACAGGGAGTCATTCTGTTTCAAAATGGTTTATTTTTCCCCTTGTTGCCTTCACCTTGTCCGAAATCAGAAAATACTGGGGGCAGGACTACCTCCAGCAGGGGAGGGAAGGGAAGGGAATCTCTGGCCAAGGCCCAGGAACTGGGGAGGGAGGATGCAGATGAAGACCAGAGAAGATGAGGATAAAGGAAGACGAAGACCAGGGAAGATGAAGACCAGGGAAGATGAGGACCAGGGAAGTGGCGTGGTGAGCAGACCTGGTTTGCAGGTGGAGGTGGGGGAAGGTAGCCCAGCACAGTGCTGGCCGGAGGCAATGTGGCCAGCTTGGCCACAGCCCCAGGCCCCGCTGCCCTCCAATGACCTACATACACACGCTCTGCCGGTGGATGTATTCCCAAACTTTTGAAGAGTTTGCTCCTCTTGGCCTTGCTGGGAGGAGCAAGGGAGGTTTTTTGGGGCCAGGCTCAGTGAGTCTGCCTTGGAAGAGCTCCTTAGCCTGCACTTTTTGCTGTGTAAATAATAAATAGTGCATTTAATATTAAACAGCCTGTGCACTTACCAGACCTTGTGGTGCACGTGAAACCTGGCAAATGAACTTCATGATGGTAGCTTGTCTATAAAGACATGCAGGATTTCTAATGTGCCATCATGTTTTTAGGGGGCAAGCAAGGTTTGTTCCCTTGTTTTTCCCTCCGCTCCTCCAGCCGTACCTCAGAGCATCCTCTTCCGGGCTGAGCATGGTCCTTGGCCTGTCCTGGAGTTCCTCTGCCTTGGCCATCCTGCCCCTTGCACCATGATCACCGGCATCTCCTCATCCCCCTACAATAGAACCTCAGCTGCCTACATGGACACAGCCCCAGGAGGACCATGGACATAGGTGTGGAGGAAACCTGAGGGATGCTCTTGTGATGGAACAGCAGAAATGGTCGTGCAGAGCTTGGTGGAGCTCGGACAAGGCTGGCAGCGGACTCAGCAGGACGCACAACAAGGATGATGGAGCAAGTGAAAATGAGTCATTTGGGGAGGAAGGACTATCAGTACAGTGGGTGACATCTGCCTAATTAGCTCACGGGCTCCCAGGAAGGTGCTGGAAAGCCCATCACCAGAGTGATCGAAACCCCAACTGTACTCAGCCCCGTGGAGAGATCCTGCATCGGTGGCATGGAGCCGGTGTGTACACACATGGGTGCACACATAGGTGAGGTGGTGGACGGCAGCATGATGTATTTGGTTTTTCCGTCCCTGATTTCTATGATTCAATGACCATCGATCATCTTGGGGAGCTAACGACATTACCCTACAGTTTCAGGTGAACAAGGAGCAGGCGCGATCTCTGGAGATGTGGCAGGCTACAAAGCAGGCATCTGCCCGCGAGAGCGTGATTGCATTAGCTGAGCATCCCTGTTTGTGTTGATACATGCCCTGCTCCTGCATTGCTGCTGACAAGCGGGGTAACGCGCAGCAGCCCTGAGACGGGGCCGGGCAACCTGATTAGATTTGGCTGTTTGTTTGCGGAAGAATCATGAGAGGCGGAGGGAGGGAGAAGATCCAGACGAAGATGAAAAATGGTGCTGCGGATAAAGGCTAGCAATGAATATACAGAGATGGTCTTTAATTCAGTCTTCATAGTCTGAAAGCGACACACACGCACTCACACACGCAAAACCCAGGCTGCACATAATGGATTTTGAGAAAATGAGCCCTTGGCTCCCTCCTGCCAGCTTTACTTTTTAGAGAATGCCTTTCCTTCATTTTGGAAATGATTGCATTATCTCAAACTGCTTGTAAATCTTGTTAGCCAAGTAATATAGTTTGGACTAAATGTCTGTTCCTACATGGGCCTCAGGGGAATATGAAAAATAACCAGCGCAGCCCTTGTTGCAAACTCCCACCAGCTCTGCGAAGGAGACTCCTTTTTTTCCTGATTAACCTCAGTTCCTTTCCTCGGTGAGGCAGAGACAGAAGCGGCAAGATTAATGAAAATTAGGTCTATTAAATCCAGTATTATTTTCAGTTGTGTGTGCTGCCTTGCCACGAACTGAACTCATCACCAAATGCAGAATTAATCTAACTGGAGTGCAGGCACTTAGCTCCACCGTGCGCGTATATGTGTGTGTGTGTGCGTGTATATACAATGAGGTGCCGGCACTAGATGCATTTGCAATTGAAAGGAGCAGAGAAACAGAGACGAGATGTTAATTTTCCTATTTATTATTTATGTAGTTGACAGTTTGCACCCAGCAAAGCTTGTGGAGCTTTAACTGATGAGTTAATTGGACACCACACTAGCGTCGCTGGAAGAAGCTGCGGAAACCCGGGGACAGAAATAGTAGCTGGGGCTGTAGGAGAGCGTGTCCAATGTGTGCTGACGTGCATTGGGATGCAAAGTCAGAGCTCCTGCTCCTGCCCACAGCTCCAAAGGGAAGGGACTTGCGATTGTTGGGTTTATTTCCCAAAATATTCCACTGCAGGGTTAGAGTTTGTACAAGGATCAAGATACCTTATATTTAAATCTGTCCAACCCCTAGCTTTGGGGGAACTGCTGGGGATGTGCCAGAGACAGGGCCAGCTGCACTTCTGAACATCCCAGATGAGTGTCTTAAACCCTCAGCTCTGGTACCTTCCTCCTCTCAGCTGCTGCCCCCCTCACCTTTCCCTGCTTTTCTGACAGGGTTTTACGGGATAAGGAGGACTCTGCAGCCACTGCTGGCAACAATTTTCTACCCATTCTTAGACGTGTGACTGTCCAGCTCACCTCCTGGTATGCATGTCCTGTGCCTCCTCTCTGGCCATACAAAACCCAGACCACTCTTCCTCAGTGCTACAGCAGCTCTGAGTTTCCCTTTACAATGAACCATGTCCAGTCTTTCGCCTTGGATCCTCCAGGGACCAGGGGGCCTCTCCAGGCCCCACGAACTGACATGGGGAAGTGTTAGAATCATAGAATCATTCAGGTTGGAAAAGACCCTTGGGATCATCAAGTCCAACCATCTACCCCACTCTACAAAGTCCTCCCCTACACCATATCCCCCAACACCTCATCTAAACCACTCTTGAACACATCCAGGGATGGTGACTCCACCACCTCCCTGGGCAGCCTATTCCAGTCTCTGACCACTCTTTCTGTGAAGAATTCATGTTTCCTAATGGCCAGTCTAAACCTACCCTGTTGCAGCTTGAAGACATTCCCTGATGGAATGGCAGTGTTACAGCCATTCTCCCTGCCCTGGTGCAGGGGTGGAACTGGGTCTCAGCCAGGCACGATTCCCCTCGCCTTGCCAGCAGGGAAGTGGCTCCCATACCCCAGGTATACGCACAGGGGCAATGCAAGGTGGGTCAAGGGGGCTCGGAGGATTCCTCACTGCCCCTTGGTGAAACAACCCCGGGGGGATGAGGAAGGAAAGCCCCCAGCCCCTCTGTGGTAGTGTTTGTGAGCTGCTTTGGGGCTGAAAACCTCTAAACATTTTCCATGAGATGCCTTTGGAAAAAACACCAAACTTAAATTGTGTGAATGCCAGTTTAGGCCTATTGATGACAGGTGGGATGAAGAGAGGTCCAGCAGGAAGAAATCAAGGAGGTGCAAGTTCCCCCTTCCCTCCAGGCATTGTCCCTCTGGGTTGGGGAACCTGGGGTTTGGCGCTGGAGGAGCAGTGGCTTGGAAGGACCAGGGGTCACTCATCTTCCCCTTCAGCTCTGTTTTGCGTCAGTGCTTGGTTTTAAGCAGTGCTGGAAAGCCCTTTGCTGTCAGCAGCACCGAGCTGTCCATCAGGGGCAGCCAGTGCACTGTAATACCATCTCAGAGTCAGAGAATGGTTTACATTGGAAGGGACCTTAAAGATCTCAGAGTCAGAGAATGGTTTGCATTGGAAGGGACCTTAAAGATCCTCTAGTTCCACCCCCTCTGCCATGCCCACTTTCCAGCAGACCAGGTGAGACCCACTGTCCTGCCTGGCTGCCCTGTGCCTGCCCGCGGGAGCGGGGGGCAGTGAAGATGAGCAGAAGGAAACGTGCCCTGGGCCCTTAAGGCTCAGGCATGGTTAGCCATTTGTAAAGGGGAGCGATGTCCTCGCCACACCTGACCTGTGGTACCCCCCACACCAAGGCAGGAAGGGACCATGCGCCGGGTCCATTCGCAGGTCCCCTGCAAGATGGTCCCTAAGCCACTTGCAGGCCACGGGGTCACGGTGTGACTGTGATGGGTGGCTGCTGGTTCTCCCACAAACAAACCATCTCGCAGAGAGCCAGGGCAACCGCAGATCTCCTCCATCTGGTGAACCATGCTGCCTCTGAAAACACAGCAGCAACTGAAAACTGTGCATAGATCTTATCGCTCCTATCTTCTCCAGTATAAAGAGGCTGAAGGGAGATCTGCAATGGAGATTTCCTGCAAGCAAGCATGCTCGAGTGGTCCCTGGAGAATGCTGGCTTTTACATCTCACCCATCTTTTTGCATTGCCCACAGCAGAACAGAAGAGGACCACAGATGGTGGCCCACCAGGGTTACCAAGGTCAGGGCAGGGGCTGTGAATAACATTAGGGTCTTTTTGCCCTTGGTGGGACCATTGAAAAGGGAGCTAGTAACCAACTCTCATGACCAGGAGGCCTCTGTGCACCCCTTCTTCTGCTCCAGGCATCGCCTTGCCCGGGCCCAGGCTGCACATTTTCAGTACCCAGCAAAACTCAGTTTTGTTCCTGTGCGTGGGAAGTCCCCAGTCACTGCTGTTCTTGCTGAAGAACACACCTGGGACTTTGCAGCAAGGAGGTGGGCAGAGCCCACAGAGCACCCCCAGGCCCCGTGCTGTGCCCGTCCCGGGTGCCGAGCCACAGCAGCACCAGGGCAGAGTCTCGCTCTTCGTGCCATGCTGCTCCTCGACGATCCCTCACCCCAGGGCTGCTCCGAGTGAAGGATTGCCAATGCTTCCATGGCGTAAGAGGGTGCATCCGATGCATCCAAGCGCCTGTGAAGCTGAGAAACGAAGCCCTTTCACTCTGCAAACATCCCCCCACCGTGGCAAGTGGTTTGCCTGGGCTGGGTCTGCGGATCCTGCCTCACGGAGCTGGAGTTTCCTTCCCACTGGAAAGCTGAGCCCACCATGGGGAGGTCTCGTCCCTTTCTGTATCCCCACCACCAACACGGAGCAGCCACTTTGCTTGCTTTCTGACTGAGCAACACCAGCAGGGCCCCAGCAAGGAGCGAGGAGAAAGCCCTTTGCTCCCTGCAGCATTTTTCTGTCTGCAGACATAGCAATTTTTTTTGGTTCATCTTGCTTATTTGCATGGATTTACACATGTTCCAATAACCATCTGGATTCCTCAGGCTCCTTTTAGCACAGATCATGCTGTTGGCCATTCAGGTTAGATCAATCTCTCCCACATGAGCAGAAGGATGCCTCCCTGTTCTGGGTCCGCTCTGCCCGGTGAGCTTTCCAGACCTCAGCTGGTCTGCAGCCTTAGTCAGGCCCTTTGGTGGCGGTACTGAAAAACGGGAATTGGAAGGGACTGAAGTAATAGTCTCATTGGTGCGGGGCCGTGGTGTCCCTGACTCCCTGCCACAAGCCAGCATCTCCCTTTCTGTGCACCCAGCTCAGGACACAGAGAGCTGTGGGGGGCAATCTGCACTGTTCCCAGGATCGCTGCTTTGGGGCTGTGAACCTTTCTCCAGCACCTTTGGACCAATACTTTATTCCTAGTTGTTTGACCTGGACTGAAGGAGAAAGCATATTGTTGATAAAAACACAGGGGGTTGCATGCTTTGTTTCTAAACTTTCAGTTAAAGTAACTGTATTTCCCACCTAAACATCTGATTCTGTCTTTAATCGTACTAATCTCCAGAACCTCAAAAAATACTTTGTCTGTTACTGCCAGAATTTGGCGTGCTTTGTGTGAGAATACAAAAATCCTTTTGTTTCTTTTAAATCCATTGCTTTTTAATTTCACCGAGAGATCACTTGTTCTCGTGTCAAGGAAGGATAAATGAGAGGTGTCAGGCAGACCTCTTATATATTGCTTTATCTTTAAGCTAAACAAATCCACAGTGTGCAGCCTGGCTTACTATGGAAATCTCTGCACCCCTTTGTCAGTTGTCACCCTGTTACTTGATGTTCTCCCTTTCTGGAGTGGAGTGACAGAAACCGCGTATGTGCTCTTGCTGCAGATTTACTGGATGTCATTGTGCTGCTTTGATACTATTTTTTTCAAGCTACTGTTTACATGTCCAAGGGGTTTTTTTTTGTTTCCTTGATGTCAGAGCAGAGTTCTCCACCGGGTTGACTGCTGCAAAGTCCTTTTCACAAGCAGCTACAGCTGATTTATAATGCCGGGCATGTAGGAGTAGTTTGGGTTTTTTCCCATCGATGTGTGCGTTGCTTTGCATTAATTTCTTCAGACTTCATCTTCCCACTCCCTCAGCCTTCTTGGGTGCCTTTGAAGATTCACACAGTTCTCTCTGAGCTTGAGTCAAATATGCATATACATGCATATATGCATATTTGTGCGTGTATACGTATGTATACATATATGGAGGGATGGGTGTGTGTGTGTATAGGCTTTTTTCTCGGACTGTTAAAGAATTTCCGAAGCCCTTTGTATCCTGCCGTGCGAGCGTTTGGCACCCGGCTTATGAGCTTCTTCCCTTGAAAATTGACCATTTATTCTTCCTCCTTGTTTTCCAATTCTGAGTTATTTTCAAAGCTGCGACCTCTCGGATGTCTTAACCATTGATCACTGGTCATCCTCGTGTGAGGCTTGGACTGGGTTGAAGCCATCTGAACCAGGCGCAAGAGCGTGCTGCACAGAGTGCTCTTAGATGCTTATCCTCAAATTTCCTGCTCTGACACCAGACGCCTCCGGATGATGGCTCACTCTCCCTCCAAATTTAATCTGGTTACTCTATAAAGCCACTCTGTACACTGAAAAAAAAGAAAAAAAAAAATTGGAAATTTTTGTGCCACGTGAGCTGGGGGCAGGAGAGGAAGCCAAAATGTGGATGGTCTGTTACTACTCTGCCAGCAGACCAATGGGGCTGAGCAGACCCAGGGCTCAGAGCTGCACTGCCTCCTATGGTTATTGGATGCCCAACCCACAGAGCAGCTTGAGGCACCGAAACCCAAATAAGAAAGCATACAATCAGATCTGTTTCCCATCCAGCAACCCACCCAGGAGCAACCAACGAGCTGCTCATGGGGTGTGAATCACCACTGTGGGCTGATGCCAACGCCAAGATCCGTTTTCCAGGTGGGCCATGAAGTGGTAACACCACTGCAGCCTCTGCCAGCAGGGGAGAGTGGACAGCATCTTTGGGAATCCCTAAGGAAGCCAGGAACAACCCAAGCAAGGTTTACGTAAAGCAGTGGGGATGTCTGGCAGTCCTGTGTCCTGAAATTAGACAAGTGGTCTCCCCTTTGGTGAACACGATGAGGGCTGCTCCATCGCCCGCCTTGTGTTGCAGCCTTCCAGCTTCAGACGCACCTTGAGAGGAGCCAGAGTCCTTCATTTTAGGAAGTTTTCAAAAAAAACTTACGCTAACTTCGTGTTCAGCAAGTCCCTTTGGGACAAATTGGTGCTGGTCTCTTCTCACAGGTAGTTAATGATAGAAAGAGAGGAAATGGCTTCAAACTCCAACAGGGTAGGTTTAGACTGAACATTAGGAAGGAGTTCTTCACGGAAAGGGTGGTCGGGCATTGGAATAGGCTGCCCAGGGAGGGGGTTGAGTCCCCATCCCTGGATGCGTTTAAGAGACGATTAGATGTGGTGCTGAGGGATATGGTGTAGGGGAGGACTTTGTAGAGTAGGGTAGATGGTTGGACTCGATGATCCCAAGGGTCTCTTCCAACCTAGATGATTCTATGATTTTATGATTCTATGAAATTACCCGGTGACAAGCCAAGGGAGGAGTGTTTTGCTCTAGCAAGGTCTGGTGTCTCATTCAGCACGAGGAGTTCCTCTCTTAATAGTTTTGTACGTAAGCCACCGGTTCACCATGCTGGGAGAAATGGAGTGTAACACGCATGCTGTTACCAAGCCATTGTGAAACGATGTTAAACAGTACAGAGGGGAAAGAGAACATAAAAACAGACTATGAGAGTTTTTTTTATCCCAGAGCAACGTTGCAATGTGGGTGTTGGGGGTGGAATTCAGAATTCTCACATTTCAATAAAGTCACGTTTCCCTTCAAACTGGAAAACCAATCCCAAAAATAAAATTAAAAAAAAAAAACAAAAAAACAAAAAAAAAAAAACAAACAAAAAAAAAACAAACAAAAACAAAAAGCACCAGGAACGCTGTGAACCATTGGCTTTGGGAGCAGAGATCCCTACAGCATCCCAAAGTGACCGGTCCTCATCAAGCTGCCTGTTGAAGCGGTGGAGGAGAGGGCCGGTGCGGGCTGCAGTCTGGGGACAGCTCTGCGTGCCGGGCGATGCGGCTGCGTGCCCTGCCTGCCGGAGCTGTGTTTGCCTTCTCCGAGGGGTGCAGGCAGCTTTCCACTGCTCCCACAGGTCCCCGTCTCAGCCAGCCTAGAAAGAAAGCAAAAACCCTCCTGTGGCTGCCGTTCTGCCTTTCCCTCATGGGTACAAACGCCACGCTGCTCTGTAGGGCCGCGGGGGTTTTGTCTTTGAGAGGTGACTAAAGACCCCTGGGTTAGATGTAAAGATCTAAACCCTCTCCATCAGGACGAAGCCCCAAGGCTGTGTTTTCATAGGATGGTGGAGGCAGTGCTGGTTTATGCTAGCACATGGTCTGGTTCTTTGTGCTTTTCTTGCTGAACCAATTCAAGAGTTTAAATGGTTTTGAAGCCCAGCTTGTCATGAGTTGACATCAAAATGTAGGTACGTGTGTGAATGTACATTGTTCTAATGGCTGTGTCGAGTGCTTATGGTTGTGTTAGTGCCCTGAGTGGGGGGACTCAATTAATCTTGGCCAACGTCACTGGGTGAGTTTACCGAGGTCCATCCGTTTTCTCATCATCCTGCCAATTCTTCCAGCTGGGAAAGCGACAAAAGGCCACGTCTGCTCCCACAAGACCAGAAGAATAAAGAGAAATGTGGTTGTTCCTGGAGCGGTGTCTAATGAGGCTGCTGTTTCAATGAGGTTTAGGCAAAAGTGAGTCCTGGTGTGTGGTAGCCCTGATCTGTCATGGGAAAATGAGGGTGCAAAATCCAGGTGATGGTGAAGGGTCCTTCTCCTGCGTGATGCTGTGCCTCCTGCATGGGGCAGGTAACGCTCCCCCCTCATTGCCCTAGCACTATAAACAGCTCTGCACAACTGTGTGGGAATTCTTCAGCTGCCCTCAGGAATCCCGGTCTGACCATGTTGGGAAGCAAGACCCCGTCCCTGACCCATATGTGACTTTTCTTTTACTGTCAGTGGGGCAGTGGGGTTGCAAATACCAACATTAACGCTTGGAAGTCTCCTGTGGTTTAAGATCTGAGACCCATGGTCTGAAATGCACTGAAATGAAGGCTAGTTCAAAGGGGAGAACTTGGCCAAGATCCTGACGTGTGTCTGTGTTTGTGTGTGTGCACATGCAAAAAAACAAGTGAAAAAAACCCGCTTGGGTATGATTCACGCAAATATTGTGTGGGGGAAACATTTTCCAGCAGGGAGATAATTGCTAATTACATGAGCGTGAAGCAATTTGATTTACAAAGTTTTGTTTGTTGCAGCCTGAGAAACCTAATTTTGCAGGAGCTGAGGTTACGGGTATTTAGGCAGCGGAGGTATTGGTGTTTCTGTCAGAGCCCTGAGTTTAAGTTTTCAGGAAAGCTGCTGCCCTTTAAAATAACTTTGCTTTATTTATTAGCTCAAAACTTTCCCAGAGCGAATGACAAATAAAGCCCGTGGTATTTTTCCAGGGCTTATTTTGAGATAAAAGCTATCTGGTATAAAGGGTTCCTTTGGCAGCTGGACAAGACCGACCATACATCAGCCTCAAGGAGCAGGGAGAGCTGCCCTGACAGGCGCGGGATGCGCCGGAGGGTTTCTCCGCTCCGGATGATCCAGGGTGAGAGCTGCTGGGGCCGAGGCGGCGCAGAGGTGAGGGGAGCTCCCTCCCACCTTTGCTGCAGCCAGGCAGGGGGCAGAGAGCTGTGGGGCTCACCCCACGGCTTCTGACCCCCCCCCAGCCACGGGGACCATCTCCCCGCTGCGCCGCCGGGAGAAAAGAGAGGGAGCAGCGCGGGAAATACCCTGTCCCCTGTGCTCCCCCGTCCCCTCCGCCGTGGCTACCGCATCAGCTGAGCATCAGCCTGGCCACGGGGCCACCACACAGGGGTGGCACGTCCCTGTTGCGTGGCAGCTGCCGGGGGGAGGCTGGGGGCTGGCGGGGATGATGCCGGTATGTCATCAGGAAACTGAACGTTTCTGCTGACTGTGGTGGCAGCAGGAGTATCTTGGTTACTCCAGTCCATGGAACTGCTAATTAAGAATAATGAGCTCAAGCAAACGCAGCGGTTTTCTGTGTGCCTGTCTACAGAGAAATCATCCTCCCCTTTTGAGTCCTTTAGTCCTCGCAGCCGGTACGTAGCCCGAGCCCCTCTGATTTCTCCAGGCAGCGCTGAGAGGTCCTGGGGTGGCTCCCGGCAGATTTTGTTCAGAAAGGAAAAGATGGAGAGGGCTTGGGTTGCAAGAGCCGAGGAAAGCTGAATGAATCATTAAACGCAAGATAAGAACCTAAAAGCCTCCCCCAAATGCCCTTATTAGTGTTGATTTGATTGTTTATGCCACTTGACAGGGATGGAACCAGAGGCAGATGCAACAACTAAACACTGGGTCACTGCAGCATCCTGCCCGTGGTGCCTGCCCTTTGCTGGAGACCTCCCTTGTGCATCTGGACACAAGGTTATGTGTTCGGGAGAACAATCCAGCTTTCCCCTCCGGGGTTGGCTGCTGGAGGGCAGGCAGGGTGCGTGGCCACCCAGACGTCTGCGGCCACGTGCCCTGCACAGTGTCTCTGCAGCAGCAGCCTCAGGGGCAGCCACCTTCAGCTGAGGAAGCGGCAAGCTCGCCCACCACCGATGTCCACTGGGCTGGGGGTCTCCTGCTGGGGGCCAGCAGCTGGGGAAATGATGGCTGTCCCCCAAAGGCTGCCAGCGGGGACTTGGGGGCACTCACCTGCTGCCCCTCCTGTGTCCTGCAGGCTTTTTGCTGGCAGCCGAGGAGGGGACAATAAAGCAGCAGCTTTTAAAACACCAGGGAGAACATGAGGAGAGAAGAGGACCAAAACAAAGCTCCTTGTCCTTGCTGCTTACCCTAGGGTGGAGACGGTCAGACTCCGGAGCCAGCGTCATGGGTTGTGAGGGGAAGAATGGGGTCTGGGCAGCCTGGAGGGGAGGAGTGGAGGGAGGACCTCTCCCACCCCAAGGACCCATGCACGCCATCCCCATCGGTTCCCCACCAGCTCTCTGCAGGCAGCAGCAGCTCACTGTATCGCAGAGAGCTGGTGAAGATTGTGAGGCACTCTAATATCACAGCAAAAGTGATGAATGTGGACAATTTCAAGCAGATTATGTCTGCTAGATAAGCTGTCGGTACCTGGAAGACACACTGCAGGACAGCTGCTGCGCAGAAGCAGAAGACCTTTCCTTCTCCCACTGCTCCCAAGGAGGCAGCTATGAGTCTTCTGGCCCCGCTTAATATAAGTGGTTGAATTTAGGTACAGTTGAGCATCCAGAGCGGGGGGTTTCAGTGCATCCTCATCCAAGCCTGGAGATGCTCCAACAGGGAGCAACGCTCTCCTTGCTTTGATGCTTCACAATTCGAATCAGAGAATTGAAAGCCTGGCCACCAACTTGGCCATGAGCAGCTCACCAGAGGGATGCCTTTGAGGCTGCGTTAGGAGGGAGCTCTGAGGGTGCTGAGCTCTGTCCTGACCCCAGCAGAAGACCAGTGGTGGCTGTGTCTCACGTCTCCTCTCTATATAACAGCGTTGCTCCACTTCACAGCAGTGTGCAACAAAAGCATGGAGGGGTTTTAGTGAAAGGCCAAGCAACCACCGTGACATCCTCTGGGAAGCCCCCTTGGCAGAGGGCTTGTGAGCATCTCTGCAACCTGCGCGGGTATCGCTGGTGAGGCTGGAAGGGCTCGGGTGCTGGGAGCTGGAGAGCTCGTAGGGGAGCAAAGTGGTCCTTTTTTTGGCATAGGTCTTCAGCATGTCCTGCACCTTCCTGTTGGTGGCAAACCGTGTCACCACCCGAGCCAAATCCATCCCTGGTAGCATTGCGAGTGAGTTGCAGTATAATTTCTGTCAGGTCTTGCCACTTCTTTAGCTGCCTTGGGTGGATGGGCTGGCCGCTGTGTCAGCCATTTCCTTGCAAGGTAGCTGCAGTTGGCTGCACGTGGGTTTTGCCTCCCCCAGGCACATGCCTGTTTCTTTGGCTTCAAGGACTGAACTCCCAGTGCTTTTCATAGCATTGTTCTTGTCTGTGTGCTTCCTCCCGTCCTCGGAGCGGGACACGTTTCCTGAGGATAAAAGGCCAGAGCCAACCAGGGTGAACTTAGAGCTGCTGTGTTTGTGAAGTGCAGCCGATCTGGATTTAGATCAGCAGAGTTCAGCTCACAGCACAAAAATAGACAAAATTCTTCAAGGCATCCCTTAAATGTTAGCAACTCTTTAAAAGGCAACTCTTTCAGTCTGTCATCCTAACTTTCTTCCTAAAGCCCTGCTTGTTGCACAGAACGGGCCCCTTTTTCTCCCAGCCCTGCAGATGAGGTCTGGGGCTTTGCTGGCGTTTGGAGATGGTGCTGTGGAGGGTTTCTTGGGGTTTTCTCACCATCCATCACATGTGCCATGGTCTCACTGGGAGCTCAGGGCCCGGGGACATTTCTGTTCTCTGGTGGAGAAGGTAGGTCCTTGGCAGGGCAGGGGGGTGGCTTTCCGGTCTCAGAATGCATCGGAATCCAGTCTCATTGCTTCCCCCAGCAAATGCATTGCTGGGAGCTGGCTGCACACACTCCTGAGGACACGTGGCTGCATCCCACCACAGGAAGGGGCTGCAGGAGGCAGAAGCTTCCCAGGGGAGCCAGCTCTCACAGCTGGGTGCAGGAGAGCCCAGGCAGCCCTGGTGCTGCAAGGAATCTCCCGGGTGAGAGAACCCCAGAGTGAGACAACGGGTTTGGTGAGAATGGGGGGCTCTCGTATTGGAAATGGGAGCTGCCAGGTGGTACCCAGTTCTGACTTGCAGCTTTCCATCTGCAAGTGTATGGGGTGAAACTTGGTTACATTTGAAGAAAAACGCAGCTTTTCCCACGGTCCCCGGGCTTGAGGAGACCAGACCCTTGGGAGAACGTCCCTTGGCACAGCACAGAGCCTGCCAAACAAACACTGGCTGCAGCACCATGCCTTAGGGATGGGGCCCTGGGCATCCTGGGCAGCATCCTGCGCTGAGCACCGCTGCTTTTGGCTTGTGAGGGACCACGGGTGACCTCTAAAGGGGCTGTGAAGATTACTCCACAAAGCTCGAATCTGTTACCCTCAGGGACAAAAAGTTGTTTGAAGTTTGAAGCTCCTGCCTTAGAGGAACAGAGAATACGTGGTATCAGCTGCTAATGTTGCACAAGAGGCCATCAGCAGGTCCAAGTGCCTTAAAGCTTTGTCACCCTGCATTGGAGGGTTCAACATGTTTTGTTGACCCTCCCCTGATGCAAGTAAAGATCCCTTGGTGTTAATGCCACGCCAGCCCTGATCAGTAAATGCCTGGATATTAGAATCATAGAATCGTCTAGGTTGGAAGAGACCCTTGGGATCATCGAGTCCAACCATCTACCCTACTCTACAAAGTCCTCCCCTACACCATATCCCTCAGCACCACATCTAATCGTCTCTTAAACGCATCCAGGGATGGTGACTCAACCCCCTCCCTGGGCAGCCTATTCCAATGCCCGACCACCCTTTCCGTGAAGAACTCCTTCCTAATGTTCAGTCTAAACCTACCCTGTTGGAGTTTGAAGCCATTTCCTCTCTTTCTATCATTAACTACCTGTGAGAAGAGACCAGCACCAACCTCTCTACAGTGTCCTTTCAAGTA
>JAHREE010000425.1:160861-233856 GCA_033628505.1 Tringa tobata | reverse complement strand
CATCCAGGGATGGTGACTCCACCACCTCCCTGGGCAGCCTATTCCAGGGTCTGACCACTCTTTCCATGAAGAATTCTTTCCTAATGTTCAGTCTAAACCTACCCTGTTGCAGCTTGAAGCCATTCCCTCTCGTTCTGTCATTAATTACCTGGGAGAAGAGACCAGCACCAACCTCTCTACAGTGTCCTTTCAAGTAGTTGTAGAGAGTGATGAGGTCTCCCCTCAGCCTCCTCTTCCTCATACTAAACAGTCCCAGCTCCTTCAGCCTCTCTTCATATGATTTATTCTCCAGGCCCTTCACCAGTTTCGTTGCCCTCCGCTGCACTCGCTCCAGCACCTCCAGATCTCTCTTGTGTTGAGGTGCCCAAAACTGGACACAACACTCCAGGTGTGGCCTCCCCAGTGCTGAGTACAGGGGCACAATCACCTCCCTACTTCTGCTGGTCATGCTGTTTCTGATACAAGCCAGACGGCGAGAGGTGGTCGCCTTGAATTAACAGCGGTTGCTGTTTAAAGGTCCTTCTCTGCCGGGACTCAGCTGCCCCTGGCACACTTGCAGCTGCAGTGATGAGCGTCTCCAGGCTCAGCCTTGCTTCCCTCATCTCTGAGGCATTGCCTGCTCCATTTTTCTTGCTCTCTTTTTTTCCTTTATTTTTTTTTTTAAATTTATTTATTTATTTCCCCCGCTCCTGCCCTGTGCGTTTTTAATCACATCTCAGGGCGGCTGCAGCATCTCGGCTTATTGCATTTGCATGTCTGCAGATTGTCCACACTTGCTCTCCTCGCAGCTGAGGAAGCTTTTCAAAATAAAAAAATCCCTCCCTCGCAAGTCCTCGCAAGATGAAATATGCATTTCTTGGTAAAATATTAAAACAAATCTCTTCCACGCAGGCAGAAGCCATGAAGATGTCTTTAAAACACACAGGGAGGCATGGATGCAATATTTACAATCTTGAGCAAGGCAATTTATAATCTGCCTGAGCTCCCCGACGTTATTTGAGCAGTTTTTTCTGGAGTGTATCAGAACAAATTAATCAACATTTTCCTTCTTAACTATATGCAAATGGACTTCTAAAATTTCTGGCTGTAGGTTGTAGCACTAATTGCTCACTGGGCTCATCCAAGTGGCTTGGATTTGATAAGCAGAAGAAAGCACCAGACATTCAGTGAATTTCTAACACAAACTGACCGGCCCATTTCCCCTTCTGCAATTACTAAAGGTCAGCACAAAATGAACCAAGGAGGCAGAGGGATCTGGTTGCCTTTTGCTTTGATGCTGGGATCTTGTTTCTCTTCCTTGGATTGTGGTTGGGGGGAGGAACTACCCCATCTCCACTTGTACCCCTGTGTCTGTCCTGGGCACGGAGCTCCATCCACGAGGGCTGGCGAGGGGTCTCTGACACCACTGCCTTCTGCTCTGCTCATTTGCACCCCCACGAATCTCCCCGTTAAAAGAGGGATCAGATACACTGCTCCACTCGCTCATGAGCTCAGCTGCCATGTGCCAGACCATTTCTTATGGCAAAACACAGCTCCACCCACCTGCCAAAATAGTTACTTTTGTTATGGTGGTTTACCAAAGAAAACAAAAAAAAAAGCAACAAAACCCCAGGATAATAACAAATGTAAAAAAAAAAAAAAAAAGTCAAATTTTACCTCCAGGCTCTTCTGGAGCTTGAGAGAGTCCCTCTTGCCACGGTAATAGCTTGCTCCTTGCCTTAACACTGGCCCCTTGGGTATTTCATCTCTGCACCACCTGTACCCACCAGCGCAGCAGGGGCTGGAGCAAGGTCCTGGCTTTTCCAGGCGGAGTGGTTTGAAAAGGTTTTCTCGGGGACCCTGCCCTCCCCGCAGGCGTGCATGGCTTCCCGGGGATTATTTCCACGTGTTTCCTGCTGAATCTGGGCAACATTTGCGTTTCCATGTGTGTCTGTATGATAGATACAACTGGGAGAAACTGGCAGGAGGAGAAGAAGGATGGGAGGGATACCCAAAGCGTTTCCATGCATCCCTTGTGCTGCCTCACCTTGCAGGGTACTCGTGGCCCACGCTTGTACATGGGCTTTGTTGGTGGCCTGCAGTCTGAAAATACCTTTGCCAGCACCAGCAGAGCAACACTGTGGGTGCACTAGAGTGGTTTGGCACTGGGAGATGAATGTTTCCTGCAACAGGGTTGCAGGAAAAACAAAATGGTTTTCTGTGTTTCTGGAATTTGGTTGCTAAATGGTAAGACATGCGGTGTATCCTACTAGCTCCCTCCGACCAGGTGGAGCTGGTGAGCTCCAACATCTCATCTGGAGACCCAGAAATGCACAAAGCTATGATGAGGCAGCTCTCACAAGGCAGGGCTGGAGTCAGAGCAGACCTGGACTGGGACTGTCACCTTAGATCAGCACTTCTGCGTGCAGAGAGAGGCTGAGATTGCTCTGGAGCAGGTGACACCACCTGCATACACCCTTGGGACCAGAGGTTGCCGAAGTCCTGGTGCAGCTGCAAAGCTTTGGGCACAAAGCAGGCTGCTTTACAGAGGTTCGGAGCCTGCTGATCACTGCCAGAGAAAACCAGCTCCTGCACATACAGCATCTTCCAGCAGGAACTGCTGAACCCTTTGCACCCAACACGTGGAGCTGATTTTCTATTTGCAGCATAAATTAAGGCAGGTCCCAGTGCGGGGCTGAGGACTGAGGTTGTCCCAAGCAGCTCGGTGTGTCTGGTGGCCAGAAGGAGAAGCTGGACCAGGGAAGCTTTGCAGCACTTCTGGCAGGTTGGCTCTCCACTGCTGTCCCAAGGCACTCTCCCAGCAGAGCTGGGTTTCTCTTCTCTCTTTAGGGAAGGAGCTGGGACTGTTTAGTATGAGGAAGAGGAGGCTGAGGGGAGACCTCATCACTCTCTACAACTACTTGAAAGGACACTGTAGAGAGGTTGGTGCTGGTCTCTTCTCCCAGGTAATTAATGACAGAACGAGAGGGAATGGCTTCAAGCTCCAACAGGGTAGGTTTAGACTGAACATTAGGAAAGAATTCTTCACGGAAAGAGTGGTCGGGCATTGGAATAGGCTGCCCAGGGAGGGGGTTGAGTCACCATCCCTGGATGTGTTTAAGAGACGATTAGATGTGGTGCTGAGGGATACGGTGTAGGGGAGGACTTTGTAGAGTAGGGTAGATGGTTGGACTCGATGATCCCAAGGGTCTCTTCCAACCTAGACGATTCTATGATTCTATGATTCTAAGTCTGACCAAGGCCAAGATGCCAAAACGGCGGCAGATGCTGTGCTGATGGGACGGGGCAGAGCTGGGCTGCGGCACTGGCCATGCCAACGTTGCAAAGGGGCAGCGATGCGGTGGTGTCCCTGCTGCAGACACAGCAGCATCCAGCAAACATGGGCAGGTGGAGCCTTTCCAGCCATGGCATCGGGGCTCCGGGAGATTTGTGGCTATGCTTTTGGCCACTGGCAGTTTGTAGAGCCTGTTTGAGTGGCCCAGCCCCGGGGTTAGGCTCCGATTGTTCATCGCCAGAGCTCAAGATGTCCCAGTCCAACGGCAGGTGCCCAGCTGAGCACTGTTATTGCTATGTGAGTGAGAGAGGCTGGAAGCAGATAAAGGTCTCTTGAATGGTGTCGGTGTGACTGGAAGGGGGGGCTGGCAAAGATGAATGTCTGGTCCCTGAAGAAGCTTGACAAAAAAGTTGCACATGGTAAATCCCTGCTCCACACGCCCCTCATGCTCTTACCATCTAGCTACACATCAGTTGCAATGTACACGTGGACACATTATTCTTGCAGATAAGGCTTCTGGGTGCTAATTTGCTAATGATCCTCCACCATTTGAACCTTTCGTGCATGGCCTGCAGACCTCAACGCTGTTTATGGAAAGCAAAGGGTGAGGAGAAAGCTGCATTAGGGCCACGGCACCTGCCAAACGTCGGGCAGCAGGCTGGCACACAGGAGGGGTGGGAGAAGTAGATGTGTTACGGCTGTGGGGTGAGGGTCCAGCCTCACTGGAGGGTGTGGGGAGGGCTTCCCGGCACCGTTGCATCCTTGGTTTCACCGACTTTGCTAGAGCAGACCCTGGCAGCATTCTCCCTTTTACCCTCGGCTCGGGAATTGCCACTTCAGAAGGTGCTGCTGAGGCCAGTTGTGTCAAACAACCCCCGGGGGGAACAAAAACCCATCCTCCCCATTCAGCAACGGCAGCAGAGGCTGGCGTTGCAGCTTGCCTGGGCAGCAGAGTGTTGGCACAGGCTTCAGGAGGACCAGGGTTTCTCTGGCTGCCCTTGGAGCGTGAAGAAGGTACAGCAAAAAGCTGTGGGCACTTGCCCGTGGTGCCGCCGGCAGCCCTGCATCCCACTGGGAACGGCAGGGATGGGAGTTTGGCACTCAGGGCATGGGCAGAGCGAGCAGAGACATAGCTCAGGGGCTGCTGAGAGCCCTGAGAGCTCCTGAGTGGCACCGGGAGGACACCAGGCATTGAGGTGTCTCTGTAGAGCCAGGAGGGCAGCTGTGATGTTACAGCTGTTAGCAGGGGGATCGCAGAAGCGCCGAGGGGTGCTACCCCCTGAGACCCATCTCCCTGCACGTGGTACTTCCAGGATCCCTCTGCTGGGTGCCCAAGCTCCGTGACAATTGGGAGAACCAAGAGGTTGAGCAATGTGGTGAATTTGTTCATTATTCATTTACCTGATGTGCATATAATGCCATGCAGCAAGTGAGCAAGTGCAAAATTAAAAACCGAAATGATGGATGCTGCCTTATGAAGGGCTCTTCATCCCACTCTTGAGACTCATTCAGCTTTAAATATTGATGACGGATCGCCTGTTGGCAAACAAATATGGTGTAAATCTATCCCTCTCAGCTGCCACGGTTCAGGAGGCAGAGGGCTGGTGCAGTTGCAGCCCCATGGGCCGAGACGTGTGGTCTGTGCTGCCAGGGTGGGGGGAGAGGGGCTCAGAGTCCCTTTAATTACCTCCTGAAGCAATTCATCTGTGCTTGAGTACTTACCTACCTGGCAACTGCAGCCTTTAATATGCTGGTCCTTACAAACCACATCCCTAAGAAGCAGGGGAAGCCTCAGCAGGGGCTGCAGCAGGTCCTGCAATCACAGGGTTCCCACTGCCCCTGGTACTGCTTGGGTACCTGGGGGCTCCGCTTGCTGTTACTCTACATCAAAACCTGCCAGGCACATATTAGTATGGAGGATTAGATTAAAAAAAAAAAAAAGGCAAATCAACAGACCCCCTGCTGAGAAAGGTGGGGTGATGTCAGAGGAGCTTGGGGAGTCACTGGGTTGAGGGGTTAGCACAGTGGGAAGCAGCTTCCCAAGCTGGCACGGTGTCTTCCCTACTGCCCAGGGCAGCCCCACTCAGTCTTTTTAAACACATGGACCCGTAGGACCCCAAATTTCCCAGATGGATCCCACCTCTGGCCCCCCAGGCCACCTCGCCCCCGCAGCTGGATCCCCAAAACCAGCCTCGAGCCCAGCAGACCAAGAGGGGCTCTCCACAGGAGAATAAATTTGAGGCTGTTCCAGGTGAACACCAAGATGTAGATTTGCTTTTTTTCTCCCCCAGCTCCCTCTCAGCCTCTTGCTGGGCCTGTCCATGTGGCCCGAGCTCCTCACAGGAGTAATTCCTGAGATGAGATGGGTTGGTGCTCAGCTCAGCAAGGCAGCAGGGTCCATCCACAACATGGAGCTGAGAAGCAGAGGCACTTACAAGCCAGATGCTCCCTGTGAAGAACTGTCAGTGTGTGAGCTGGCTGCTTGTCCCCAGCTCCTTTAGCTCCCCCAGCTGTGGTCTCCTTACCTCCTGATGCACAGTGGTAGCCACAGTCTTGTGAATGTTCAAACCATGTTTCACACCATCTTCCTCCCTCCCTTTCCCAGCTGTTGGGAATCTGGAGAGGGACAGAGGGTTGTGCACAAAGGGATGGGGTTTGTCTGCTCCTCGGCAGGCTGGAGCCACCCTCGGGGCCAAGGTGGCAGATGGAGGGCCCAGGGGAGCTGCCAGCAAAAGGCATGCTGGAAACATCTCTCTGTTGGCTCTCCTGAGCCATAGGCACGCGGAGAGGTGCCTCTCTGGAGACAGTGTCCTTGCACGACTCCAGGGCTAATTTCACTCCGTGTGGCAGCGTGACTCCCACGTGGCATGCTCCCACGTGGGCATGCTTCTGCCCGCTCCTGCCTGCTCCAGCAACACTCTGCAGGCAGCTTGGTGCTTTGCAGGGCTTTCAAGATGGCAATAAACAGCAGGATTTCATGCTGGCAGGGTTTGGAGGGATGAAGCAGTGTGCCTTCGGGGTAAAGGCCTAAAGGATACGTGAGCCTGAGAAGCAAGTGCCATCAACCCCTCTCTTCCTTGCTCTCTGGAAGAAAGAACCAATATTCTTTTCACATTCAAAAAGCTCAAGACAAGTATCTTAAACATGGAGCATGGCCAGTCCAATTACTTGTCTTGGTCTCAAGCCCAGGGTTTATTCCATGAAACATCTCCGTGACAAATGTTCTCACTGTAAGAAACTTTCTAGTACTTTTTTTTTTCTTTTCCATTTCTTGATGCTGTATAAACTTTTGCCAGAGGCTGCCCGGAACCAAGGTGTAATTCTGACCCATCCACACTTCTGCAGAGTGTGGCTGGAAAATGTATCAGCAGGGTGATAATCGCTATGGCCTTGAGAAACAGCTTTGTATAAACGAACCCAGCAATTTCTTTTGTGGGAATAAACTTTCCTTGGAGATATTATGTCCTTTTCCTCCCTTACTCTTTTCCCTGGGATTTCCATTTCAGCACCCTAAGACCCAAGCAGACCATACTGCTCATTTTCAGTCTGTTTCAGGCTCGGATTAGTTGCAAATTCCCAGCTGCCTGCCCTAAGTGGCCGTATCACACCGTCCAACTAAACAACTGACAACCTGAGCCCATGAAAGCATGGCTGGATAACGTTTCTACCACAAAGAAAAAGTCCTGCTGGCAATTCAGGTCTAGACCTTTTTCTTGCAGAAATCAGTGCCTCTCTGTTTAGCATGATGGACTTGGCCATTTTATGCCCACAGAGAACTGCTTTGTGTGTTATTTCCTGCACACATATTGCTTACAGGAATCGTGCAAGAGGATGGGAGAAAGTTGTGAGCTGCAACCTCAGGCAGTTAAATTCTGGGCTGCACAGTGCTTCTAGGCTGAGAGCAGGCACGTGGGCGTCTGGATCACAGCTGGTAAATGGGGAAGAAACCGGGAGACAGCCATGCATTTTGGAGAGGCATGATGGTGCCAGCCCCCCAGGCAGGGTGGGCAACACCAGACGGGGAGGAGCAGCTCGCAGAGCTTGCTGGCCACTCCGTCCTGGCCCTGCTCCGTGTCTCGACGTCGGGGCTTATTATTCAGTGTAGGGCTCTGCAGAAGAGTTGCCAGCTCTGACCTCTTAGCCAAATTAATGGTGCCGAGTGGGAACAAGATGTACTGGCGAGCTTCCCTGGGACCATGCAGATGGCAGCTGCCCCCAAAGGGGGCCAGCGAGGGAGAGGCCTCCTCTCTCCCTGGCCTTGCTCTCTCACAGCTTCAGGAACCCCAGCATCCCTTAAGCTCCACTTTTTGGAGTCTTTTTAATTTTGGAGGAATTAGGGAGAGGTAGGCTGCACAGATGTGCACCTTCTCCATTCCCCCACCATGAGTGGCCCCAGCCCCCTGGCCATGGGGATGTGGCTTGGGGCTTCTCACCCCCATCAGTGCCCTCCAGATATTTCCAAGCACTGATGGCAGCGAGCAGCAAAGTGCCCTTTTTTTGTTATTCCTGCAGCAGCTGCTCTCTGTGACCAGTCCAGCACAAACCCCGAGGCTGTGGCCAGTGGCTGGACCGTGTAGCGCTTCCCTTTGGAAAGCACGGGGCCAAATGGATGCTGGGGAGCGCGCAGCGAAGAAATGGCACTGCATGCAGAAAACCAGCAATATCTAGGACAAAGCAATCCCTTGAAGAGCCCTGTGCAGCGTGCAGAGCGGCTGCTGCGTAATGATGTTAGATAGCAGCAGGCTATTTGTCACTTCTCTCTCTTTTATTTCCCTGGTGAAGCCCCACGTGTTGCATGCACAGTCTTTCCTGCTGTCGTTGCCGGATCTTCACAAATCCATCCCCCCTCCCTCGCCATGCCTCTCTTGAGAGCTCACTAGAAAGCCTGGTGTCTTGGCCATCCACAGGTGCAAAAAAAATGGGAGTTGCCATTCCGAAGCATCCTGGGAGGCCCAGGGTTTACGTGCGGATGAGGGTTCACAAGGCACCACTGGCAGGTACCGAAACAGAGCCCGGGCTTCCTCGCTCTGCTGGGCTCAGCCTGGCCACCCACTGGCTACCCACAGGCAGGCAAGGGCCAGCTGGGCCCTCAGGCATCACACGCTGGCACTCTTCTCTTTTTTAGTGGTTTGGGTTTTTTTTACAAGCCACAAGCTTGCAGTTATTCTTTGCTTGCCTACAGCTCTGGTCCCCAAGTCTTTCCTAAAGACTTACAGAATGGAATGATACAATCATTTTGTTTGGAAGAGGCCTTTAGGATCATCGAGTCCAACCATTCCCCTAACACTGCCAAGTTACCACTGGCCCTCAGGACCATGTCTACATATCTCCAGGGATGGTGACTCCACCACTTCCCTGGGCAGCCTGTTGCAATGCTTGACATTTCTTTCAGTGAAGAAATTGTTTCTAGTGTCTGTTTCCTCTTGTCCTATCACCTGGTACTTGGGAAAAGAGACCGACCCCCCCTGCCTGCACCCTCCTTTCAGGGAGTTGTAAAGAGTGATGTGGTCTCCTCTCAGCCTCCTGTTCTCCAGCCTGAACACCCCCTGATTCACAGAAAATTCATTTTGGGATCTCACAAAGTTTCAGACTTGCATGGGAGCTCTGTTTGGTCGTTAAAACATTCGTGGTATCACAGCAGCTTTCACTACCAGCACTCTGGCAAAAGAGGTTTCAGAGAAGGTGAACAGTATCCTCTACACCTGGTGCAGCAGGACCCACCAGAGGACTGGAAATCTCCTCAAACCAAATGCAATAACTGAAATTCAAGGCATGATGTTGAATTTTTTTAACAAAATGCTGTCGTTATCCTAAATATAAAAATGTTTGATTCCAAACCATTTTTCATAGTAATATTAGACAAAAGCATCTTGTTCTAAACATGTCACTTTCAACAAAACCAGCAGCTTTATGGCTGAAAAGAAATACTTTGAGAATAAATCTGTATGGCAGTACTAGTGATAAGTCTTTCATTTCATGCTCTAATTGAACATTGGCTTTACAACTTAAAAGCAATCATCCTAAATTGCCTTCTGCTAATGTTAATGCTTCAGACAAAGGGTAACAGCCAGATGATAGGTTCGTATATTATTCAGGCAAATCTGGGTTCCTCATACATCACTTTTTAAAAGAAAATTAATTTTTCCTGTGTCAAGAATGGGAATAGTAATAATGGATGATATACTTACATCATCCTGTATTGCTGAGATTGGCAAGAACATCACCTCTGAGCAAAGTGAGTGGCAGCCAGCATGCACGCCCCCATGCCAACCCAAGCGGGTAGACGGGCAACCTCAAAAATGCCGCTGTCCCGTGACTCAAACCCGTATTTCTTCCAGTGGAGAGACTAGGTCTCACCCCCTGCACTGATAAGCAACATCCCCTCTATCTCTTTAATAGAGATCATCTATTCAAAATCACAAAATCACGGAATCACAGAATCTTCATGGTTGGAAGGGACCTTTGAGATCATCAAGCCCAACCATCCCAACCATTTCTTTTCCACACACAAAAAATACCCCAACCCAACAATCTCGGGCATGCCCTGAAGAGCCATGTCTACACGCTTCTTCAATACCTCCAAGGATGGTGACTCCACCACCTCCCTGGGCAGGCTGTGCCACTGCCTGACCACTCTCTCAGGAAAGTAATTCTTCCCAATATCTAATCTAAACCTCTCCTGCCCCAACTTCAGACCGTTTCCTCTGCTCCTGTCATTATTTCCTTGGGAGAAGAGGCCAACCCCCACCTCTCTACACCCTCCTTTCAGGGAGCTGTAGAGGGCAATGAGGTCTCCCCTCAGCCTCCTCTTCTCCAAACTAAACATGCCCAGTTCCCTCAGCCTCTCCTCGTAGGACTTGTTCTCCAGACCCCTCACCAGCTTGGTGGCTCTCCTCTGGACACGCTCCAGCACCTCAATGTCTTTCTTGTAGTGAGGGGCCCAGAACTGAACCCAGTCCTCGAGGTGAGGCCTCACCAGTGCCCAGTCCAGAGGCACCATCACTGCCTTCCTCCTGCTAGCTACACTGTTCCTGACACAGGCCAGGATGCTGTTGGCCTTCTTGGCCACCTGGGCACACTGCTGGCTCATGTTCAGCCGGCTGTCCACCAACCCTCCCGGGTCCTTTTCTGCTGGGCAGCTCAAGCCACTCTTCCTCGAGCCTGTAGCGTTGCCTGGGGTTGTTGGGTCCAAAATGCAGGACCCAGCACTTGGCCTTACTGAACCTCATCCCATTGGCTTTGGCCCATTGATCCAACCTGTCCAGATCCCTCTGTAGAGCCTTCCGACCCTCAAGCAGGGTCATTATGCAGGGACAGGCCTGCACACAAGTGGAGAACTGGCTGGAGGAAGCAGTGGGTACCATCCTGCAGCCGCGTTTTGGGGTTGTTGTGACCGAAGTGCAAGACCTGGCACTTGGCCTTATTGAACCTCATTCTTTACTTGGAGGGTGCCTTTGTGGGTTTGCAATGACTTGCCCCACCACGAGCAGAGCTGAGAGCAGAGATACCAGTTTCCCTGGGTGCTCTTCCCCAGGAGCCCTGAGCTGAGGTGTCCCCAGGGCCTCCCTCTCCCCCTCTCCACTGCCATCTCATGCACACCCTGTCTCCCAGGCCCCGGAGAACACACACTGCCTTCCTGCATCTTCCCTCTGCCCGGGCTGGGCAGCAGGGATGGGTGGAAGGGCTGGGGGCTGCTCCGTGGTGCTGATGGGGCCGTGCATGGGGAGGGCGGGTGCATGGCAGGGTCCAGGCAAGTGACCCAGCAGGGTCCAGGCAGGGCTGACGCTGAGCCTAGATGGGTGTCAGCCACAGCAGTAAAAGTCTGGCAACAGAGGCAGGGCCTTCCAAGGGGAAACAAACAACAGTTCAAGCCGGAGGCATCAAGTGAAGCTGCAGTGTCAGGGCTGGACCAGCCCTTGGTGTGTTTGGATTGTCCCCAGGGTGGTAATCACTGATTTTCCTCCTGCTTCCTCCCAGAGCCTCTCATTTCCCAGCCCAGCTGCATCTCAGGGATCACAGTGGCTCTGCACAGCAGCCCTGCAGGCTCCCTGCTGTTCTGGCCATGCCGCCGGAATCCCGCTCGTTCCCGAGCACCCCACGGAGCGGTGTGTGGTGAGCTCTGGGTGCCAGAGCCAGGTGTGGGCCTGGCGGTGGGGCCCTGGCTGCTGCTGCTCCCGCCATATCTGCTGCTCTCCATTCGCAAGCTGCTGCCACCACAGCGCTTGGCGCAAATGGTGCCCTTGTCTCCTCACTCCGCAGCTTCACTAATTCACACCTTGTTCCCTCTTCCAGAAGAGAGCTTTCCAGAGCCCCTTGTGTTTGCCCTGTGGTCTAGGGTTACATCCACCTGCCATTCTGACCCTCTGCTCCAGCCCAGCAGTTTCAGGGTTTCACCAGCACCTCAATTGTTGGAGGGTGTCATTGCCCGGGGTGAGCCAGGCCTTGTTGTGAGCTGGGGGTCACGGCTGGATGCAGCCGTCGCATCAGCGCTGCTGAATCACCCCTTTGCTCTCCTCCTGGCCTGGGGGGGCTACCACACGCTCCTTGGGTCCTTCTGCACCTCCTGCAGGAGGTCTGTGGCCCTGGTAATGCTGGTGAGAAATAAAGCCCCCCCAAAAAAAGCTGTGGGGGAATGGACGCAGCAGACAACGGAAGGCACTGCCTTCAGACAGCGCTGCTTCAGCCCACGGGTGCCTTTCTCCCTCCCTCCCTTCCCAGATGTGGAAACAGCTGTCCAGCAGATTGATGGCTCCTTGGGCAGAGGCAGAGTGGAAAGTTCTGCGATCCGCAGAAGCATTACCTAGTAAAAATAGCAACCCAGTAAAAAATAGCTGGAGCTGGGAGCTGTGCCTGGCACCGGCGAGTACGGCCCCAGGCGGGGAGGCGTCCCTGCGGGCAGAGGCTGTGACGCCACGAGCGGGCGCTTGCAGGACGGAGCGGTCCTTGCCCTGGGTGGGAGCAAAGGGCACACGCAGCTCTCTCGAACCTTCAGTGCGGGAGCTGAGGCTGCAGAGAGAGCTAGGAGGGAACACATCCCAGCTCAGGGCTTTCCTCTTGAGATCAAGCTGGTTGGACAAGCAGAGAGCGAAGAGGAGCTGGAGCCCCAGGGAGTGCACTGTGCACGAGGATGAGCCGGGCAAAGGACTTCTCCTCGCTTGCAGAGGGGCAGCTGATAATGGCAGGGCTGAAGCAGTCAGACAAGAAGCATGCTTAGGCTCTGAAGGCCAAAGCTCAACTGGTCATGCTGCTGTCCACATCTCATACTTAACCCAAGGAAGGCTTACAAAGGGCAACAGATGATTAAGGGATTGGAGCATCTCCCTTATGAGAAAAAGCTCAAAGAGCTGGGACTCTTCAGCCTGGAGAAGAGAAGGCTGAGGTACTTATTAATGCTTATAGGTGCCTAAAGGGTGGGTTGAAGGAGGATGGAGCCAGACTCTTTTCAGTGGTTCCCGGTGACAGGACGAGGGGCAACAGGCACAAGATGGAACAGGGGAAGTTCCATTCAAATGTGAGGAAAAAATTCTTTGGGGTGAGGGTGGCAGAACCCTGGAAGAGGCTGCCCAGGGAGGGTGTGGAGTCCCCTTCTCTGGAGATCTTCAAGTCCCGCCTGGATGCCATCCTGAGTGATGTGCTCTGGGCAACCCTGCTTTGGTAGGGCAGTTGGACTGGATGGTCTCTAGAGGTCCCTTCCAACTCTGACAATTTACTCATTGGTGTAAAACTGCAGCAGCTTGGCAATTTGCAGCAACCTCGACAGTCTTCTGCAGCGCTTCTAGCTGAGAGATCCCCAGGTGCTTCACAAAGCCCAACTGGTATCATGCTGTTGTAGAGGTAGGGAAACTGAGGCACAGGAAGGTTGAGACAGGTGATGTGTGATGGATCAGACCATATGGCTGAGTTTTCCAGCACGTGGCTCACGGTTTGAACACTGCCCCGTGGCTGTGAGCAGCACTTTGCACAAACACTTGGGGGTTATCTGCTTTATGTTATTTACTCCTCAGTTGTCAGTCTCCTATTAAAAGTAGTACAGTCTGAAAACGCCTCTTGTTAATAGCTTGTTATCAGGACAGGTGCCGCTACGTACAAGCGTTATCTCCTTGATCCCATCTGTCTCAGGAAACGCGGACGAGAGGAGTGCAGGGATAGAGCTCGGTGGCTGTGGGAGCCTGGCAGAGAGACCTGGAGAGCCCACAGTTACACTGTGACCATCTCTAATTCATCTCCGCTCAGCAGAGCACTTAGAAGTGTCACTGGGGAGCTGCAGTGGCTGTGATTGATCATGTCTCCACTGCATGCTGACGGAGGAGAGCAACTTCAGCAAGAGGAGACCTTGGCTCCTGCGCCTTCCCTTGAGGTCTGGGAATGAATTATGCAAACTAATCCATCCCTTGGCTCCTCCAACAGCTGCTGTCTTCCTGACACCTCCTGCCTTTACCTCTTTTTTTATCTCCGAGCAGTTTTAGAGATGTTGAGGCAACACATCCTTTCATCTGGTGTCCACGTGTGTCACAGGATGCCTGTGGAGGTCAGGGCGACTCATGACCTGTTGTAGGATGTTGTCCCAGATGCAAAGCTAATGGCTAAACTAGCCTTGAGCAGAGCCTGGTGGACTGCTGGGCTGCCCCTGGGCTCATAAAAGACAGGAGGGAATCATAACCCATGTTAAAATATAATGGCTTTCTTCTGGCAGCTGGCAGGCTTTCAAACGCTGCTGCGCACCAATGGCACGGCCAACCTCACCGTGCTTCTCCACCCGGCCACTTCCGGCCAGTTTACTGCTAACTAATAGTTATTTAAGGGCTACTGTGCTTATTGCAGGCTGGGGACAAGTTATTAAGCTCCCTGCCTGGACTGATCCTGTCTTCAGTGGTGGGGCAGAGAGAACGTAGGGATGAGAAGCAGGGTGATAAAGAAAGTCATCTGCACAAGGGTGTTTGGCCAGGCTGTTGTGCCCATTCCCTGCTGTGGAGGGGATTTGATCCTCGCTTGTCCAAGCTGAGCAGATGTCCCCTCCTGACAATGGTGGCTGCTGCACCGGTGGCTTGCTGGGATTCTGGTCCCCAAGAGACCTGGAAGCTAGGGCAGACAGAGAGGAGGGCAGGAGAGGAGCCAAGTGGGAGCATGGTGGAGAGGTGGAAGGAGAAGGTGGACGCAGGACCCCTGCCAGCACTGGTACCTCAGTCACCCCTTTGCCACGTCCCTCCTGCTGTCCCTCTGGCCCTGGCGTGATGTGCAGGGCACGGGAGGCAGGGGGCTGCCATGTCCCCAGCTGTCCTCCTGCCCCACGGAAAGCCACATCTTATTTAAAAGTCAATTGGCAAATAGCCCATCTCATTTTGATTCAAAAAGCTCCTGGAGAAAGGCCATGAAGGTGGCTGCTTTAATCTGTCACTTGTTGGCAGATGGGGAATGTGCTGACCCCGGGAGAGGGAGGTCATCAGCTTTAGGGGGATTAAAATGGGAAAACACTTTTTGTTAGGAGTGTTGGGGAAACCAAAACCAAAACAAAAACCAACCTTCTAAAATTTCACAGAAGCGGCTCCTTTTGCTGCCTGTAAGATGGAAGGAATATCTCCTTTCTCATGCTCTTTGTCTGTGCAGAGCAGGGACAGGCTTTTATGCCAAGATTGTCAGCCAGGAAATGGGTTTTAGCTGTGGCTGAATCTTGAAAGTGCCACTGAGCTCAGAACGCTCCCAGTGATGGCAGCTCAGCCTGGAAATGGTTTAAAAGGAGTTGTTTTGCAGGCACTCTCTGCGGAGCACTCGGGTGTATGTGTTGGCCCTTCTCCCGTGTGGTCAGAAGGATGTACACGGGCGGTACCATTACGTGTGGCTGCTGGAGATGCAGGATGTGAACGCCGAACTTCAGATGCACCATCGCTTGCGTTTGTGAAGAGTTCAGGTCGTAGGGACAGCCTTTGCTTTCCTGCCCATAGGCAGGAAAAGCCCACAGGCTCAGGATGTAGCTCTCGATGGGCACGCCTGAGTGCCATGCAGCTACTGCCAAGCCACCGAGAATGCGGTGTGGGACTGTGAGGGGGCTTGCTGGAGGCAAGGCAACAACTTGAGAAGGTGGTGGGGTCAGAGATGATGTTGTGGCTCCGTAAAGTCACACCGCCTTGCTGCTGGGCACCTTTTTTGCAATCAAAGCATTAAATACCCACAAACCGCACTTGCCAGCAAGCGGATGCTAACGAGTTGACCCTGCAGAAGAGCTGCTGAGGGGATGTTGGGACATCATGCTTCAGAACAGCTCGTTTAGGCTTGCATTTTTAGGATGCAGGGTTTTCATTTCGGCCTGCGCATCAGCTATCTGGAGGGCTAAGTCTTCGGCACATGAGATAATGAAATCCAATATGATTAGCATTTGTGGTTTGCCACTATTTGCAGAAGAAAATAATAGCTAGCTTAAATACCTATTAGTCACCCATGTCTGCACTGTACGTTTAGAAAGTAGATGCAATTTAGCCAGCTAGGGGGTTTTTTTGAAAGAATCTTTTAAAAGTGCACTTGTGAACAATTAGCTTTTAAGTATGGGAAATTTGATATGGCTGGGCAGTTCTCACCGATTAAAAAGCCAGTGCCCAAACCCATTTCTAAAGTGCTAGTAGGAAACAGAAATATTTCCTGGGGAATTTAGGGCCCAGCTGAACATAGGCTTCAGGAAACAGATGCAAAGTGCTGCATGTGGTTTTTTGTAGTATGTTTTTTTTCTAAGGGTAGTTTTGTGTCACTGGCCTGGGCAGCTTAGCTAAAAACTCACCCTGTTTGTGTGGATCTGTTACCTTCACAGCGCTGTTTAGTGCTGCTTTACAAATGAAAGTATCTCCCTCTGAGCTAGGGAGTCCCAGAGCTATTCCCCGTGCCCAGGGGATTTCTGGCAGTCTCTTTTCAAAGGCTTTGGGGAGGAGGCATGAAATAACCACAGGGAGCTGGGGACCCTCCTCCCCAGCTTTGCCTAGAACAAAATCCCAGTGAAGTGACGGCAGATGCTCATTTTGGCAGTTGCTGTGTCCATCAGAGCAACCCTGTACCACAGCCTGCCTGGCCAAGGAGCCCAAACCTCCTGGCCAGACGCATGTGGGGGTAGGTTGGTGGGGAAGATGAATCCAGGGAAGAGGGAAGAACCAGAGCACCAGCTGTGACAGGCTGAACAAGAACCGCTGCCTTTGCACGGGGAGCATCCTCAGAGGGTAGCCACCCTGGACCAGTGTGGGGCTCACAGCATGGCTTTTCATAGAATCATAGAATTCTTCTGGCTGGAAGAGGCCTTTAAGATCATCAAGTCCAACTGTTATCCCAACACTGCCAAGTCCACCTCTAAACCATGTCCCTCAGCACCACATCTGCCCAGCTCTTCAATACCTCTAGGTATGGTGATTCAACCACATCCCTAAGCAGGCTGTTCCAATGCTTGATGACCCTTTCTGTGAAGAAATTTTTCCTAATATCCATCCTAAGTCTCCCCTGGTGCAACCTGAGGCCATTTCTTCTTGTCCTATGGCCTGTTCCTTGGGAGAAGAGACTGACTTCCCCTGGCTACACCCTCCTTTCAGGGAGTTGGAGAGAGCGAGAAGGTCTCCCCTCAGCCTCCTTTTCTCCAGGCTGAACACCCCCAGCTCCCTCAGCCTCGAAAGGCATGTTCTCTCACCAGATCTGTTGTCCTTCTTTGTCACCCTTTTTGCCTCTGGCAAAGGCCATCAGGATCCCTTTGCAGAAGCAGAGCAGGGAAAGGCTTCTTCTGTTGCAAACTGGGACAATTCAACTGACCATGCAAGCATGCTGGAATCCCTGCACCAGCCCAGAAATCTCCTAGAGAAGAGACAGACCCTGCGCCCTAAGCCTTTCCTTGCGGGAAAAGATGGTGTGCGTTGCTTTGCTGCTGATAAAATTCCACCCTAGGAGACAGAAGGAAGCTGAGCAGATATTCCTGCTGTGCTAGATGAAACCCCCTTGCAGCCTTTCCTGGTGTCAGAGAGGAGCCCGGCAGAGATGGAGAAGCATCGCATTGTGCTCCTCACCCTCACCTGGAGCAGCAGTGCAGCAGGCAGGGCTTTGGTGCTGGGCTGGGGCAAAAACTGGGGTGGATCTGATTTCAGATTGCTGATCCCACCTAGCACAGACCTGGAGAGGAACAAATACCCCCACTGCTCAGATCTAGGAAAATTTGCAACTAATGGGTATTGATCAGAGGAGAAAGCAGATCTGTGGGCACAAATTTGTGTGCGAGCTTGAAAGAAATATTTCCCTGAAAGGGGAACAGTATGAATAATCAGGTTCTAAGACAAATGCTGATTAGCATTACATTTTGCCTCTGAGTCTCCAGACAGGGTGTTTAATCTCTGGAATTAAATATTTCCCTGCTGAGAAGTAAGACAACTTCAAGAGACTCCTGTTTGAAAAATTAAGCTTGGTGTATATTGGGTTTAGATGTCTCTGATCGTGTGGAGTTCAGTCCATCCAGAAGCTAACCAGCCTCCAGACCTTTGAGCAAAACATGGAAACATTCATATCTTCCCCTCTTTATTGAAAGACCAACAGAGAAAGAGTTTTTTAATCAAAAGCTATCAAGGACGGCTTTCAATCAGGCAGAGGGGTTTCCATATAAGAGCCATGGCACAAACATTTTCTCACTGTGAAATATTTTATCACATGAGGGCTCAGATGTTCATTACCTGGAAATGCATCTCCTACAAGTCACATCCTTTTTTCTTTTTTTTTTTTGTAGTCCTTGGGACTACATAGCACTGAATACAGGAGCTGAACTATAGGAGAAGAATGGATTTATGGAGATGTTGCTTTGGACGTTTGACAACTGTCGGTTCAGGCAGTTGATTAATCAATAATTGGTATCCATCCCAGTTTTTCATTGCGCTAGTGATATCCAGTTTAAAGCAGTCTCAGATGGATTAACCTTTTATTATGTGCTCTGGGCTTGCTTCTGAGAGTCTGGAAAGTCTCCCAGATGGTGTATGTGCACAAGCATGCATCTATACAGAGACATATGTACCAGTCAGGCTGAGTTGGGGTTGTTCAGCCGAGAGAAGAGAAGGCTTCGGGGAGACCTTACAGCAGCCTTTCATTACCTAAAAGGGTTACAGGAGAGATGGGGAGGGACTCTGGATCAGGGAGGGGAGCCATAGGATGAGGGGAAAGCGTTTGACACTGAAAGAGGGGAGATGCAGATGAGATGTGGGGAAGAACTTGTTTGGTGTGAGGGTGGTGAGAGCCTGGCCCAGGTTGGCCAGAGAAGCTGTGGCTGCCCCATCCCTGGAGGGGTTCAAGGCCAGGTTGGAGGGGGCTTGGAGCAACCTGGTGTGGTGGGAGGTGTCCCTGCCCAGGGCAACGGGGTGGGACTAGATGGTCTTTAAGGTCCCTTCCAATTCTAACCTATGATTCTGTAAGCTATGATTCTATGATATACGAGTACCCTGCCCTAGCTTTGCGGTCAGCCTTGCTCTGACCAAAGACCCCCAGAGGTCCCTGCCCATCTGGACCCTTCTACAACTGTGCATTTCTGACCAGACTTCAGGAGAGGGTAAAAGTGCTTTCCCAAACACTGTGTGCCCATATATGTGTAGAAATGTATGTGTTACTGCAGCTGAATAATAAGCTGAATCAAGTCACAAAGAAGCTTCACAAAGAGGCAAGAAGGAAAACTGGAGCTTGCTATAAAAAAATAAATCCTTTATTGTAAAAAAAAAAAAAAGTATAGGGAAGGAAGAAATTTATTTGTTCCTCTCAGGAATAAGAGTTCTGGCATTACACTACTTATTTTGGAAATTTCATGACAGTGATTTCATCCTTTGTAGCCACTTGTGGCTCAGTACATTTTTACCATGGTTGCCAAGTAACAATCACTAAGCATTTGTGTCTAGATCAGTAAAGGGGAGTGGAGGGAATGGATAAAATCTATTTTCAGAGGCGTAATCATCAGTGGCTCTTTGTAGGTTAACGGTTAAGTTCACTCAGCAGCGACAGTGTTTTGCTGAAGGCCTTGGGATTTACAAACAGGAAAATAGAAAGCAAAGAGACTAAAGAGGGGGTTTTTATCATTGTTATTACTCTTCCAGAGCAGAGTGGTTTATGAGTGATTAAGGAGGCATTAACTATGTCGGACATCAAGTCCCAGGCGCAACAGGGACGCTATAATCCCCCCCCTGGGGCCAGGCTGCTCCTTTCCCCCCAGGTTTCGCTGTGCCACCGCAGACCCCGCTCTGTGCTCCTGGGGCGGCCGGTGGCTGATGCCAGCAGAGAAGAGGTTCCCCTCACTGCAAAAGAAGCGTGGAGCCATAGGGGAAAAACAGGGAGGAGAGCCAAGAGATCTGGCAGAGGGTACCTCCAGGTGTTCCCCAGGCACAGCGGAGGCTGCTGCGTGGTCTTGGCAGCACAGCAGTGTGTCTGTAGCCTACGCTGCCGTGGGTTCTCCCTGCCAGCCAGCCTCACCTGCCTCTGTGCCAACCAGTGCTGTGGGCTCCCCTGCCCAACAGACTCGCCCTGATCCCCTGAGTTTTTCTCAGGAAAAATTTCCTCTTCCATAACTGGTCCCTCCTGAGCTTTTTTAGCGTCCTCCAACACATCTCAAGGTCACCTCCATCTTCCTGAAGATACTGTGCCATGGATGCAACATTCAGGGCAGGCTTGGAGAAAAACAGTTGCATGCCCTTCCAGGTGGCAGTCCCCTGCCCGTGACCGTGCACTGTCCCCCTTCCTTATTACTGCAGAAACAATTCCCACTGATTCCCAGCAACTTCTCTGCCCTTGGTGTCCTTCCCTGAAGACCTGCTGCCAGTCAGGTGTTTCCTCTGCCCTGGGGATGTTGCACATTCCCCAAAACCAAGACCATGCCTTGGGGGAAGGCTGGAGCAGAGGGTGGGGGCAACTGCATCTCCCAGTGCCTGTTCCAGGGCACCCCCTGATATTGCAGCCCCGTGAGAGACTGGGGATGAGCACCACTCTCTGCTCCATGAGCCTGGGCTGCTCCACCTCCTGATGCTGGGCTCCAGGAATGGCCCCAGGTTTGGCTGGTGGGGCCAGCGCGACTACACAGCTCCCTTTCCCTTTCCTCCCAAGAAGGAAAAGGCGACCTTGGGAAATGGGCCAGGCATGAATTACATTCATAATCCTCTCTGTGGCAGGCTGGCATGTGAGAAGTACCTGGCTCCTTGAGAGAGAGAAGGGCAGCAACGGTCTCCCTTAATTCTGTTTCCTGCATCCAGGGCTTCTCTTGGCGCATCACGACTTGGGGATGGGCCAGGGAGGCAGCTCTCCCTGCTGACTCTGCCGTATTCCAGCATCCCTCCTGGGATGGATGTCGGGGCTGCCCCACAGCCCCTGCTGGGGAGGGAAGGAGGGAGGCAGCGGGAGGAGAAGTGCCATGGAGCAGAGCTGCCTGCCACCCCAGCTCACAGGGCTCAAGAAGGGCACGCATCCAGCAGGGGCTACCCTGCCCCTGGAGGCTTTCTGTTGGGTGCTGCCAGGCGAGCGGTACTGCTCCCCGTGTGGATTGCAGGGGTCAGAAAGGGATAACAAACAGAGGGGACGGGCGTTTTGTAAGGTGACTGACCCTGCATGCTCAGGGGGTGAAAAGGCCCAGGTCTGCTGAGGTCTGAGACGCCCACGGGTGTTGCACCGCTGCCCACAGCCCTGGCTAGAGGGAGGGTGCACCCCTCGGGCAGGACAACGTGGATGGTAGCCTCGGGCGGCCGCTTTTGAGATTAAATGGAGAGCTGAAAGGCATGGGATGGGTGCCAGGAAGGACTTGGGCGCGAGGGGCAATGGCCAAAGCACCAGCAGCACATTCCCCACTGCTTTTGCAGAGACACAGAGATTTCTGCCTGGTCTCCCCAAAGCTCCCGTGCACAATTCTCTAGCCTCCCACATAAAAGGCAGGTTGCTGCAGAAAGCAGACGGGAACGGCGACTCGGGGAAGACAAAGGGATTTGCAAAGTCTTTTTGCAGGTTCCTTGGAGATAGCGAGCGCGGAGGGGATCCGTCTCACACACGTTTTCCCCACGTGCAGGAAGGAGAGGTTTCTATTCCGTTGCGCGACGTGAGGTTGCTGTTTTGTAATGCTTGAACCGGTTGAAAACCAAGCAGGGTTGGGCTAAAACGTGCCAGAGCAGAAACACCGGTGCTTTCCCACCCAGGCCCTCCCCCTTGTAAAACAGCAGTAGAGACAGTTGGCCATATCGTGGAGTTCATTTCACGCTGTGTCTCAGACAGGATCGCTGGGTCCAGCTGCGGTGAGCTGGAGATGTACGAGATGTACGCGGGGTGGAGCTGGGCCCCATCTGCCTGGAAACCCTGGTGCAGCACAAACTGGACGTGAGGAAAGGCATTTGGGTGTTGTTATTCAGGCCAGGAGGCCAAGCAGCTTTTGCCATCTGCGGGTCTGTTGGGCTGGGGTGTGTTAAAATGAGGAACTAAGGAGGTCTTGATTTAGGATGGTGAGGTTGCTTTTGTACAACAAGTGAGAGCTTCAGCCGTTTCGGGAAGGACCTGATGAGGGTGTTTGTAGGGAGACTGTGACCCTTATGTTATGAATGTAGAAAGTAACACTGTAAATGAATTGGCATTTAACCAATAGCATAAGGTACACTAAATGGATCCTAAGGCATAGAGCAGTGCGGCATTTTTAATAAAAATGGAAATTACACATTTTGGGTCATACAGAGCATATTTGAGAAATGGGTCTGTGGTGATCTCACCTCCTTCGGTATCTTGTTCCTCCAGGGCAAAGAGGTTTTGAGGATGGGAGGGGTAACAGAGCCAGTCCAGCCTCTGGTGTTGGTGGAGACATTCTCCCTTGTGCTGCCAGACCTCCCCAGAGCTGGCGGCAGGTGATGCCACCACTGTCAGGCTGAACTGGAGACAGAGCTGAACTTCTCAGCATGCAGCCGTCCTCCCCAACACTGCTCGTGGATGGCCTGCTGGTGAGCACAGTCCTCAGCAAGGCGAGACCAGATGTGTCCATGGGTGAGGGGTGGGCTGTGTGTTACTACTGATAGTTAGTTACTGCTGGGAGTTAAAGCGGGCAGCTTCCTGGAAACTGTGATGCAGATAAGGTTTAACGCTCACGTCTGCACTACGGGGCACCATCTGTGTTCCAGGAAATATTTACCTTTAATAAATTTTCATCTTATACCTTCTGACAAAAAAAAAAAAAGAAAAAAGAAATCCCCATGGAACTGCAGTGGAAAAAAACTTCCTGCTTCCACTTATAAAATGTGGTAGTTAGAAGCAGCTCCCTGTCCAGCAGGACTTGTAGCTCACATTGAAAGGCTTTGGGGTGGGGTTGAGTGTGATTTATTCAGGTAGATTTTTACTTCCAGATCCAAACTTAATTGTCCTCTTCTGGTGGACTGAGATTTGGAAAACAACAGATTCAGACCACTAATAACTGCCTGCGCTTTTAAAGACCCCATCACCCTCTGAGGATCACAAGTGGGGGGAAAAAACACGTGAGTTGTTTTCAGAGCTTTGTCTGGCTGCATTTCATGGAGCAGGAGAGATAAGGAGTCCTGCAGGACCTCCATTTTAAAGCAGGAGCTCAGGGATGGGTTCCACAGCCCTGTATTGACGAATTCCTGCCTGTGCAGCGCCTTTACCTATCTGGGGACAGGCGAGTGGCATCTCTGCCTGGAGTGCCAGCACTCAGCCCTGGAGGTGTTGAGAGAAAGGCAGCTGGGGCCGTATCTGTTTGGCTTCTACCCAAGAGGTCATCAGTTTTCCAGCGTGCTCCAAGCAGATCTGGACATCCTGATTTGCAAGCATCCTTCCTCATGCCACCAGCTGGCTGGGACATTTTAGCTGGCACCTACCAAGGCTGCTCCATCAAATCCAAATCAAACCATTTCTGCCTCTTGGCCAGTTTGGCCCCACCGGCTCTCCCTTCCCTAAAGACCCCGAGTGATTTTGGTGCATGAGCCTGAACAGCCGCTGCTTCCAGAGATGTGTTTTGTCAGTGGCACCTGAGAGGCAGTGCGTGTATCAGTTCGTTAGATTACCAGAGCACCAGGGGCTGAGAGGAGATGCCACACGCGTGTTCGGGGGGAGGTTTGCTGGGAAGCAACCCACTGAGCCTGGCACCCCGGGTTGCTCCTGTGGAACTGCCCCACCAAGGCTTGGAGACACCCGCTCCTTGGCGTGGATGGCGATACAGCCTGGAGCGGGCAGGATGTGGAAAGAGGCGGAAGATCAGCACCACAGGGATGCTGGAGATGGATAATGGATACGGGGACGCTTGTGTCAAATCAGTTTCTGGGCGGAATCAAGCTAAAAGGGTCTGCAGGCAGAGGGTGTAGGGCGGCGCATGGTCGGACTGGTTTTGGAGGCTAAAAATAGCAGCAGAGTGGAGTCTGTCCTTGGTTAATCCCGGTTCGTTAAGGCCAGGCATCCAGATCCAGTTCAGTACTTTCATTAAAAAGGCTGTATTTACAGAGCTGCCGAACTGGCCCATTGCCCACTGGGGTGATACTGGCCACTGGGCACCGGGCCAGTTTGACCGGGTGACTTCAGTATCCTCCTCCAAAGGCTGCGCAGAAATGTTGGCCTGGCTTGTTCTCCTGTGACTTCACGCAGTGGGTCACGAGCAGAGCTGGGATTTCTCTGCTGAATATCTCAGCCCCAGGCTCATGAACCTCCACTTCTGCCCTCAGGAAACCCAGTCACACTGGCCTTGCCCAGAAGTTTCCTCGTTCGGTCAGAACCTCCCATCTTCTGTCTTGACCCGTCAGCAAATCTTTAGAAGGTGAATTGAACAGATTTGCCTGTTTTTGAGGGAATCGGGAAGGAATACCAGCCATCCTGCATGTGCTGGCATAGATGAGGCGGAGTTTGTGATTTGGCTGATTGATTTGGTTTGCCCATGGCTGAGTGATGTCTCAAGTGAATTATGTGGAGGCTTGAGTAGCTCAACCCTGTATTAGACACCTGAAAACTCACACAGGAGCAAAATGTCAGGCACGACCCTGTGGCAGAAAAAACTGCATGTAGAGTTTGCACGTGGTTAGCAGCAGAAAACCTGCTGGCAGGCCATAACTTTCTAATGTCTAATGAGCACACTATGCAAAAACGCATTTTTGAGCATAGGTAAAAACATTCAAGCAGTCATGGACTTCCCAAGGAGAGGAAGGGGAGGGAGGCAGGGCAGGGAAATGAGTGTGTATAATCCTCATCCTCCCAGCAAGCCGTCTATGGTCTCCCCTGGGACACCCATGGTCCCCCAGGTCAGCAATGCAGGTCCCGGAGCATCGTCTCTTCTGAGGGTGCAGGGACAGAGCCGTGCAGATGAGAGGGGCTGCAGCCGGTGCAGTGTGGTTCACATCAAAAGCCACAGTGAGTGTGGCATCAGCAAAAGCTGTCTTTCCTGATTTTCCACACCTCCCACTGCTGTAGCAGAAAGGAGATTTTCCCTGCAGTCAGAAAAGAGATGTAAATCACTGCAAGATTAGTTCTTTCTGGTAAGAAAACTTTAAAAATACATATCCAAAAGTACCAAAAATAGTTACCTATCCAAAAAAAAAACGTAAGCCAAAAAGTAGGTGGCTTTGTAAGGGGCACATGTGTCACTCTGCAGCCTCTGCAGTTTAACAGACAGGCCCAGTTACCCCTCTGAAATCACTGCAATTCACTGCCCACTTGGTGACAGACTGCCTTTATCCTCCTTGAGTGGCCATGGTTCCCTTTTCCATCCCCATCCAAGGGCACAGCACTTTGTCAGCTGCCCAGCTTTTCACGTGGCGTCTTTTGAAAGCCAGGTGCAGATTTCAGAAAGAGCTGAAGTGCAAAGCAAAGAAGGGAAAACCAATAGGTCGGGAGAAGCAGCTTCTGGTGCTCCTGCAGAGCCCACTGCTGGTGACCTGCCCATCCCCCGGTGGGAAAGCAGGTTCCTCTGCAATATTTGGCTTCCCCACAGCCAGAATGGTGTCCCCTGGAGATATCTGTCTGTCCAGTGATGGAAGGGGGTTGCTGAGAGCAAGTCAGTTTTGGAAGGGGCCTGTGCCTTGGTGTCCCCAGCCTCCACTTGCAGGCGTGACCATTGGGATACTGGTATATACTTGACAGTGACAACTGCATGGGTACCACAGAGCATCACACCCCTTCCTTAGAAGAAATTATTGCTGCCAGGGAGAGGGAACCATAGGAGAGCAGAGGGACACTGTCCTGATGGTCGTGGGCTGGCAGCTTGGCTCACCTGGGAAAAGCCTGGGCCATATGAGCAGCAATTTACATCACTCCTGATGCCTTAACAGGAGGTCGCCGGCTCCAAACTTTGTTTGCCCACAGCCAGCTGATTAAAATGGTATTTTCCGCACATTTTTGCAGTGATTAGTGATGAAATGCAAATCATATGCAAATTGGTGCGAATGGCTGGTGTGCACAGCCAGCTCCCAACTCGGACGCGTTCATTTCCTCTGAGGCATTTGAGCTCTTTCAGTATCCACACGGAGGAACGGGACGAACCCACTTGTGATCTGAGCACAGAGCTGGAGCAAACAGCACGGAGAGAGCAGGAACACCTGGATGCACTTACTGAGCGGTATCTGTTTTGGTTGCATCAATGCATGGGATCCAGCTTATGCAAAGATCTTTATTAAATAAATAGCTACAAACCACACAAACAAGCCTTCCACGCACCGCGCTTCCCAGCCTTGTGTCTCTCCTTTCCCAGGGCCTGGCTGGAGTCCTGTTCGTGGAACAGCCTGTCACACTGCAAATCAAAACGCCATAATGGTTGCTGGATAAAGTAAAAAAATATGTTTCTTTAAGCATCGGATTTGGAAAGAAGCTCTATAAACACAATGAAAGCCACAAAGAGTAATTGCAAATATATATATATATATATATATGCATCCATACTTTTAACTTGGCTCCTGTTCTTCTTTGGCTTGCAGACCCAGAGCATTGCTTCAGTCTGAAACTCAGTGAGGCCATGTTTCCTCACTCAGGCAGCTTTGTGGGGATGACAAGGCCAAGATAAACAAAAAAATAAGGGCTCACAGAGTGAAATGTTATATTTAATAAGGCCGATGAATCCTCCTGAAACCCAGTTGTGAAAACTTTAAAAAGTGCCTGTTTCCTGTAGCTATCAACATGCTAGGAGAAGGGAAACCCTACGGCCTGGTCAAGTTTTTCCCAATGGCTGCAGTGACTTTCACAGCTGGTCTTGATTTGCCTGGATATTGCTCATTTTCCTAGTGCTCATAAGAGGCCTGGAATGGCAATCCTGGCTTCCCTGGCACTGGGTGCATCCCCGTGGGGTGCTGGAGGCTGAAGGGTGCCAGCCCAAAAATTATTCATCCCAATTAGCTCTTGGCTGTCCCTGCAGTCTGAGGAAAGGAGGCTGGATTCGTGAATAGTAGAGCGAATACAGGAGGCCTAATAAAGGACAAAATTCATGGTGAATGCAACTCCCGTCAGTCAGCAAGCAGGTTTGCGCTGCTTGCGGCGTTCCCCTCCCTCCTGACACACAGTGTGGACAGGGTTTGTGTGTGCCCATCGGCTGGACAACGAGCCCTTACCTGTGGCTGGGAGCTGGGAGGAGCTGGGATGAAGGGCTGCTCTGGACTTTAAAAGGCAAACCCGACGCAAGCCAGCATTGAGACCGAACGTGTCTGCGGCTGCTGCAGCCCTGCCTGTGTGCCTCCAGGCTGTGCATGTGTGTCTGTGTGCCACTGCCTATTAAATATACATGGCCCTGCTATTTGTGGGACACCATATGTGTACCGGGGAAGCAGCGGGGCTGACGTGTGACTTGCTCTGCCTCTTCGGCAACGCAGAGGAAGCGGTGCCTATACCTAGATCTTATGTGAATTGGACACAAATCTGTCCTGTCTTCGTCTTTCAAACCAGCCCCCCTCTGATGCTCGTTACGGCACAGCTGTTTCAGTTGGGAAGCGGCAGCATTTGTGGCCCCAGGAGAAGCTGTGGTCCTCGCGCCTGAGCGCGCTGCCCAGCCCAAGGAGGTGGTGCAGGGTCCTCTTTGCTCCGCAGATTCAGGAGATCGTTTTTGTTCACTGCTTTTCTGGCAGGGCCCGTCGCACGTGAATTGTCATCCACTTGGAGTACACCATGGGCATTTTTATCTGGGTTTCTGGGAGCTTGGAAGTACACTTTTCTGCCTATCCGCCAGGATTTTGAGATGGAGCTGTTTACTTGAGGTGTAGAAATAGAAATCTCATCTTCACAAGTCACCCTGGAATTTTCCTCCAAAGATCAGTCAAAACAATCATTAATATGGGGCATCATTTATAGCTCTGTGCAGAATAATCCTCCAGGCTCTCTGGCAGCTATGAATTGGAAAACAATAAGGACCATTACTAGAGGGTTCTTTTTTTTTTTTTTAAAAAAAAAAAAAGCAAGGTCTTTGATATATTGTGTAGCTCTCAGAAAAGGAGGCAGCAAATTAAAAATCTCTCTCAGCAAATGCATGCAGCACTGTTCCAGATTCCTAAGCTTTTGTTATTTTTCCATGCCCTGACATCTTCCCTGAGTAGTGCCAATAAAATTAGGGACTTCTGCTCATGTGCTCTGCAAAGGTTCCTCTGGGGAAGCAGCAACTGTAAACAAATGCTCACCTTCGCAGTCGGCTCCGAGTCCAAGGCTGCAGCAGCTGTGCCAGGGGCACCTCGGCTTGGCCAAAGGGTTGAGCCCCATTGATGGGCACACGAGCTGGGACTCACCCTGGGTGTCCCAGTGCTGCCATCCTCCGAGTGCTTCTGGAGGCTCACTCGCTGCTTGCTGCTTACATTTTTCCCGATTCGTTTTGAAGTGCAATCAAAACGTACTGAAAGACGCACTAGGGGCAAACTTTTATTGTGTGGCCCCACAGCTCTTCTGTCAGATCCTCCCGACTGTTCTGCTGCACATGGTGGTACCACCAACCACGTCTTTGGGAATGTTCTTCTTGCAGCGTCAGGCTCGGGCTGGAGACTGCAGATGCGTGGCTAGAAACCTTGACCATGCTTAAGCCCTGCTACAGCTATCATGGCTAGGGTTTAAATTGACCTTAAACACCTAAATAGCTTTAAAAATGCACACTCTGGTGAGAAAATAGAACAGCAACTGTGTGTGTGTACTGGAGGACCCCCACCTGGCGGTAATAAATAAATACGCTCACCAGTCAGTTCGGCATCCTGATATTCAGTCAAAAAATCAATATGATGATGAGATGGTGTAAATTGGTGGGATGAATGATAGCAGTGGGGGCTGCATCGCAGAGCATTTGAAACAAGCTCTTTGAACTGGAGTGTCCTGCTGAGAGTCATTCTCTTCTTCCAAAGCACTAATATCCCCACAAGAGCACCTATCCATGCTTGAAGGAAAGGCTAACGAGTTTCTGAGAGGAAAAGGGGTAGAATACAAAAGGCAGCCTTTGTTTCCTGGCTGGTTGTTTTGGTGAATTTGTTTTCCTCTTACTATGCTTTGCTACACTTCCCTTGAATCCTGACAGACAGTATCCTCGGAACACTCCTTAAAAGCACCTTTTTTTTTTCTTAACAGTGTAATTATCATCACCAGCATGGCTTTCTGGAGCCAAAGGCAATTAATGCTAGCCTTGTTTCCCTCTCTCTTTCTTCCCCTCCCAGGCTTTGTGCTGGAGGACTGTCTGGGCAGCTCTTGTTCCCTGGGCCTCCTCCCTGCTCTCCTTCCACCCAACAGCTCCTAAACCATCCCCGTGGTTTCCACCAGGCCCGGGCTAGGGAGAAACTCCCAAACACAATACTGGGGTGTCTTTCTACCTCTTTGTGCTTTAAATGCTTCTAAGTCTTCTAGTTTCAAATTGCCCTTCCCAGGAGCAGCAGGGTTTTTTTCTGTACCATCACCCTCTCTGCAGCCAGCCACCAGGACGAGCAGGCTGGAGCACGGCCCTACTAAGCTGAGGGCTTTGCGCCACGTGAAACTCTGGCCACGTGCTTCTGGCTTCCCCCAGCAGCCCTGACTCGCTAAGTCGAGCTCAGGATCGGGAGAGCCGAAAAAGGAGACTCATCCCCCGCAGGGCTGAGCACAAGGGTGCGGATCCAGACGCCCCAGCGAACTCCATGGTTTACCCAGCACGGGCTGATGAGGCGGGCTGCCAAACTGACTGGGGAGAACCTGCCATCCTCACAGCAAGCAGGACTCAGGGGGATGGAGCACCTCTGCTATGAGGATAGGCTGAGGGAGCTGGGGTTGTTCAGCCTGGAGAAGAGGAGGCTTCGGGGAGACCTAATAGCGGCCTTCCAGTACCTGAAGGGAGCCTACAGGAAGGCTGGGGAGAGTCTGTTTACAAAGGCCTGCAGTGACAGGATGAGAGGCAATGGTTTTAAGCTAGAGGGGAGCAGATTTAGATTGGAGATTAGGAGAAGGTTCTTTACTGTGAGGGTGGTGGAGCACTGGAACAGGTTGCCCAGGGAGGTGGTTGAGGCCCCTTCCCTGGAGATATTCAAGGCGAGGCTCCACGAGGCCCTGGGCAACCTGGTCTAGTCGGGGGTGTCCCTGCTGACTGCGGGGAGGTGGGACTAGATGGCCTTTGGAGGTCCCTTCCGGCCTGGACAACACTATGACACTATGACTCTCCAGCATTGCACGTGCTCCCAGACATTCCCAGTCAGAGGCCAGCAGTCGGGAGGAAGCGAGGCAGGGAGGTGGGATTTCCCCAGGCCCCGCGGCTGCCCCTACCAGGGGCACCCAGGGCAGCCAGCTCTGGCGTTTCCCAGGGAAAGCCCTGCTGAGGCACAGCCTTGCAAAGGCAGGCTTGGCACCGGGAGAGGATGGAGCATTTCCAGAGCAGATGAAATCTTCCAAGACCTTGAGCTGCCAGTTTGAAGAAGCCTACGCGTTTTGCAAGTTTTTAGAGTCGTAGAACTTGGTCTAATTTAAGCAAATTTTTATGGGATTGGCACATCTTAAGCACTGGAGAGATCCTTCTGCTGAGTTTCACGCTCTGCAGCAAAGCATAAGGAAGAGAGAATTACTCAATATGGTATTTGCGGGGAAAAAAAAAAAAAGTTTGCATGGGCAAAGCAGCATATTTTTCTTCCCCAAAGCTGAGTCTTCCACGTTGAAGACGGTGGGGCTTTTCATAACCCTCTCAGCAGTGGCCACTTCACATGGAAAGTTTCAGTCTGAATGGCTGAAGTCTGGCAAAGTATCAAGCAACTGAAACAGACTCTGAAACAGGGGAAAGTCGTGGGCAAGTTTAACAACAGGCGCTTTGAGATGTTCTGCTTCTAACTCAAAGCCCTGAGAGAATCAGAAATCTGGATGAGCATGTGTAAGATATGAAGATCAGCTGGAGAAGTGACATCTGGGAACTTTTCCCTCTTGTTTTCTGAAGTAAGAATTACAGAGGGTTAGAAACCAGCTCCTAGGCTCTGGTGTTTGTGTGGGAATCACCACTTCCATGTAACATCAGCAGTTTCCATCATGACAGCAAAGCTGGACCTGGGGCAGCCCCTGCACAGCCTCTGAGGTGGGGTGTGCAACCTGTGGGGCTTGAGAGCCCTTTCTTTGCAAACAGTCTGTTGGCCTTTTGGCTTCTCACCTTTGTCACAGAAGCAAATCCAGCATGTGTGTGTCCACGGGGCTCTGCAGTAGGGTTTTCCATCAGGCATTCTATATATCATAGAATCATAGAATCATTCAGGTTAGAAAAGACCCTTGGGGTCATCGAGTCCAACTACCAACCCTACTCTACAAAGTTCTCCCCTACACCATAATATATCCATCAGTCCTCCAAGCTTACAGACAGAGACCATAGCTGCTGGGCTGCCCACAAAGAGGAGTCATTTTTAGCACCACATATAGCTGGATTTAGTTTGCTAGATTGAGGGAGGTCTTCTCTGATGGCCTGAACACAGGCAGGTCTAGGCTGAGGGCACCAAATACTGCGTTCCTGCTGTCATGATTGCCATGAGTGGGGCTGACATGTGGCTGAAGTCTCTGTGGGCAGGGACTTTTCTGTATTGCCATTTTTAAATGTCCCTTGCCATGTTCAGCCAGGTGCAAGTGAACTGAAACATGGACCTTGTCTCCCAGGAAGAGGGGAAGAGCTGCTGGCCAAGCTCAAGCCCACCACAGGGACCCTGCCCAGCTTGTAAGGCAGAAGCTGTCACAAAGCACTCGACTGCTCTTCCACGGTCACATTTCTCTTGGCCACTCATTTCCTCTTATTTTAGCTTTGTTTAAACAGTTTCCTTGGTAACTGGAGACAGAAGCAGAATTCTTTCATCCTCCTCGTAGGGTTGGTTTCCTGCCTATCTTGGCACTGGGAGGGATTCTTAGCAAATATGCATTTGTTTTTCTGCTCCCACCACGGTATCACTGGGGTGACCTGGTGCCTCCTTCAAAGAGTTTTTATACCCAGAGCTTCAGTTGAGAGGGACATATTTCACCGTTTAATTCGTTTGGCAGCAAACAGACGTGTGTCAGTCACAGGGTGTGAAAGGTGGCTCCTGCAATCGCTCACGTCCTCCCGACCTCGAGCGTGTCCGGCAGCGGGGAAGCCCCACCGGAGTGGCCCTTGTCAGGAGGCCACAGCTGCCCCCATGGCAGAACCCTTCTGCAGGGACGGGGAATGGCTCCGTGCTGCAGCAGCACCCTCTGCCCGGGCACCGCAGCCCCGCGCATCTCCTAGCAGCCACCGCTGCCGGGCACACCGCAGCCCAAGGGCCAGGCTCGTCTGGTCTTCCCGGGGCAGTGTCGTAAAGGTCTCTGCGGGTGGGTGGGCATCAATCAGTAGCAGCTCCTGAAGACCTGGAGGCGTTTGAAAAGGCAGGGAAAAAGTTCCATCTCGGCGCCCAGCTGGCACGCTCTTTTCTCTGCCCTCTGAAGGGGCAACTTGTTGGAAAGAAAGGGGGAAAGAAAAAAAATAAGATGGGAACAGCTCCCTGCTCTGAAGGCTTGGCTGTGTTTCCAGCCAGGGGAGGTAAAATCAGCTGCTGCACTTACTCTCTCTTTCTGAAAACAAATGGCATCCAGAGACACAAATTTGAGAGGCACACCAGCTTTCCCCATTGCCCTGTCGTGTTTGGAGCCAAGCCCTGGGGCCAAGTGTGTCCCTTCCCTGTAATTTCCTGCTGGGCTTGGGTCAGAGAGGAACCCCGCTGTTGGTGCTCCACCCCAGAACATGCTCTTTCTTTGCCAGAGCCGCCCCCAAAGGATGGAAATGGCAGCGAGAAAACACCAAGCAGAACATTAGTTGAAATTTTGGGGTCATTTGTTGACTAAATCCTTTAAAGGTTGTCACTGTTTAAGGCAGAAGTGCTGTAGCAGCCCCTCTCCAGGGGTGGCTGGGGAGTACTTTAGGAGGCCAGTCTAAGTTTGCTGGCCTTATCCCTGGGTAGCTCTGTGTCACCTCCCTTGCCCTGTGGCACAGTGACAGCATCACACAGCACTGGGGTGCAGCTCACAGCTTGGGTTATGGTCTTCAGAAATGGGCATCCCTGATGCTTCAAGCCCATATGATGACAGTGTTTCACGTGCGGGTACCCAGAGGCTTCATGTCTTTCATACAGCCAGGTAACCCCGATACTGCACCACCTCACCCCAATGCTGCACCACCTCAGGTGACTTGCCAAGGTAGTCTGGGCCAGGAGCAAACCCACAGCCAACCATTTAAATCGCTAAAACGTGAGCATTGCACTTGAACCACTCTTGACAGGAGATTATTTACAACTTCTTCCAATAAAAGTTCAGCGTGACACTTAGCAACAAGCTCATAAAAGATCAAACGGCTTTTCTGTAGCTTAGGAGCCCATTAGCATCAGCAGGGCGAGCTGGTAGGACGTTTGTGGTGTGCTGTGCTTGCAGACACAGCTCACATCTGCACACACACACACACACACCGCACGCTGAGGCAGATGTCATTTTGTTCAGCAGTTCGATGGCACCTTGTGTGCCCGTGTGTGTGCGGGCACATGTGTTCTCCTGAATTCTTCTGACAGAGAAGCTGTTGAGAGCAGCAGGGCCGGTATGAGCAGCACAGCACAAGGTCTTTCAGTCACAACTATTTTCCGAGTCGAGAAATCAGTCGCTCGCCTCGCTGGGCAAAGGACAATAAACGTAGTGATGGTCAAGTGCTTTTTTTGTGCAACACCATCAGGAGGCCTCAATCCTGCACTTGGGTCACCACTCCAAGAGTTTGGGGGGAGTGTCTTGAAGAGAGGGGTCTGATCTTTGGGGACAACCAGCAAATAACAGGAGTCAGATGCATCCCTGACCGAGCATGGAGGTAAGATGAAGCTGGATACTGCTCCTGAAAGGAAGCCAGCACACTCGACGTTCTGTTTGCCTTTGAATTTCTGTGGCATGCCCTCTGCCACCACTCAGCATCCCCTCGTCCTCTCCTCCTTTCCCCAGGTACAGCTGCTTTTCCAGCATGAGATGAACTGTCAGCGGCCCTGGCAGAGTGGCGGGGCACTACTGAGACCCCCTTGTCCAGTGTCTTCTCAAACAACAAGGGAAAATCACCCTTGTCCTGAAACCCAGGCAAGTGGGATTTGACATGTGCCGTCCCTGGGAGGGCAGCACTGCTGTGGTCAGCGCAGCAGTGGCGGTGCTGGAGCAGCTGAGGCATAGCAGACCTGTTTTGGGCTTCCTTGAATCCCCATTCCTGATGCTGAAGCCATGCTATTAGACATGGACCTGTTATTTGGCATGGTCCCTGCTGTTTTGTTTAGTCAGCTTTAGCTTAGCAAAGTTTGCTGAATGATTTACAGGGCTGCAGCAATGTCCTCTCTGCTGGCAGTTGCTCCTTGAGATTCATTTTGGGAAGTGCCAAAGCCATTTCAATGGAAGTGATGTCTCCTGTTTGAGGAGCATTGACACAACTACAATGCCAGCTGCACACAGGGAAGAGCAACTCATATTTATTTGAAAGGTTAGAGCAATTATTGTCATAAGGGGCTACCTAGCTGTGAAGAAAAGCGCCATGCATATTTGGGTGTGTGGACAAGCAAGAAGCACCTGTGTGAGTTTCCAGTTGCTTTCCTTGGGGAAAACGTGTACGAGCACCATCAGGGAGATGGATGGGTGTTTGACCCAGAGGTTCTCTCTCACCCAAAGCCCTTCACAATTTTATTCCTCACCATCCTTGTTTTCCACTTCAAGTTTTCCAGCGGGGATTTCAAATCCAGCCTTGGCCCCTTCTCAGCTGAGCGTGTCTCTTCCCTGCAACCTGCCACCCCCACCATCCACCCCCCCATGAATCAAGGAAATGCTGCTGCTGGAGTACAATGAAATACTGGAGCCAAGTTTCTGTCCCCTTCGTTACCTGACTGCATCCCCCACAGACCTGACTGACCAGCCCGGCATGAGGAGAAAATCCCAGAAAGGCAGAATGGGGGGAAATGGCAGATTTTGGATGTGAAGCCCACGGGCTTACAAATGGGATTTGCAGGTTTTCCCAGCGAGCAAGGATGCTGGGCTGGGCTGGGCCCTGGGCAGTCAATCCTTCGCTTGCAGGGCGGGCTGAATTTTTAGGGACTAATGGCAGTTTTTAGCTGGCATGGGCAGTGTTGTGCAAAGCCAGGAGAGAAGTTATTTCTGCTCTGCCAGCTTTCCCAGGCACCTTAAGCAATTGCTGCTGGGGCTGTTTTTGATCAAATTCAGTGTTGTCACTTGTATTGCCCTGTTTGTGCATGCTGACCTTGGAGACCCAGATACTGAGCTAGATGGAGTCTCTCCTCATTCATTCCCCAGTGATCCTGCCTCTAGCAGGCGCTCGGGGAGCTTTGAGGACTGTGGATCACCACCCCCAGACGTGCCTGGCAATGAGATTGGCAAAGAACAGCAAAGCACTGGGTTTGTCCTTGTGTTACCTCACCCAGAGGTCGCACCTTCAGCTGTCCTGGGACAGCAAAACATTTAAGCGTGACCAAGGGCTCAGGCTCTGTTTTGGGGCAGACCAAGAGAGCGCCTTGCGTCTTTGCCTTGCTGTCCCCTTGCAAGATGTGATATTGGCAGACGAATGAAGAGGTGTGTTAGCCAGAGTGCAAAATTCACAGTCAGATCAGAGCAAACATCAAGGGTTCCCCAGAAAAGCATTTCTGGTCTGACAAATCCTGCCCAATGTGATCTTCCTAGGAAGAGAGTCAAGCAGCATTCAGTCTAGCACGTATTATCATCTTACCTGGCAATCGTCACTCCTGAAAAGTGCTTTCTGAGGCACCGAGCATCAGCTGCGCCTGTCATCTCCCAGCTATTCGAGCAGCAACAGCTCTCAGTCCTCCTGTCGCTGCAAACCACCTCTCACGTCTTGTATCTCCACAAGACCAAGGAAGAGCAGGCTGGATCCTTCTCCAGGATTTTCCTGGTAGTGTTGCTCTGGAGCAGGCTAGCGTTATGTATTTGAGCCATATGTTGTCATTTAAACACGATGCATCCTGAGGCCAGGGGAGCAGTTGGCTTTTGCAGCCGTGGAAATGTCAACACAGCCCCGTGCTCTTACCGAGGCTGATTCAGCAAGCCTTGGAGAAAGAGGTGGAGGGCAACCAAGAAAATAAGAGCAGTCAGATGAATTTTTGCTCCAGAGGTGTGGGGGGGGATAAAGGGACTGGTTCCCCCTCCATTTGTTTGCAGTGCCCAGGCTAGCGTGCTCGCTCACAGCTTTGGTAGCCATTGGGCTGTACAGCCCCATGCAGATCTGAGCTGCTGGACTGGCAAACCAAGCTGCCACATCAGCTCAGCTCACATCCACATTTCCCAAAGCATGTGTCAGGCTTAGCTTCAGGCAGGTTTTCCTTTGCTCTCCGTGTCATGCTTCAGGCAAATTTTGCATTAAGCCCAGACATTTCACGTCAGCAGGGTTTGGTTCTGCAAAGGGCCCTGGATGGGTGACTCATGGGACATCTTACAAAGATGGGATCCCATCAGCAGGGACAGAAACATTAATGAACCCTCTCATCTGTCGGAGACCACTGGGTAACAGCTAAAATCATGTCTGACACAAGGTCATTCACATAATCTGGCCCATTTCTGCGCATCTTTTGGCCCTCGGGAGGGTGCATCCCTGCGTTGGCTGAGCAGGTGTCACGTTGTCCTCTTGCATGTCCCCACCAGGCACACATCCCCAGCAGGTGGAACGAACAACTCCACCACAGACCTGTGTGTCTCTCTGCCTGCAAGGCTGTCGCCTCCTCACCCTCAGGTGCAATTTTGTTGTCAGCTGGTGGAAGAAAAGACTAATCTGCTCCTTTTCCTTCCCAGCAACAAGACAGCTTCCCTCCTGGAGTAGCTGTCAGAAATTTAAGCAATGAAGCTGCTAAGTGCATAAAAGCACTCCCTGGTGCCCCGCTCAGAAGGATTGTGTGCTGCAGAGACAGACAGCACCAGCTGGGTCTTGAGCCCCTGCAGCCTCTGGACACGCTCACCCCGCAGCTGAAGACAGCCAGGGGGATGGAGAGCAAAGCCCAGTGAAGGTGGGGATGAGGAGAGGAAGAGCTGCCTTGCTCCCGGTGGTTGGCTCCAGCCCTGCCCTGGGGTCTGGTCCAGGCTCCTGGCTGTAGCCACGGCCAGTTTGCATGACCCTGGCCGGTGGCTTTTGTGGCGCTCGGCCCTGGTGATGATTTGGGAGCTTTGTCCCCCACGGCAGCTGGTCCCCTGCAGCACCCCCCTGCCCCTCTGCGCGGGCACTAGCCCAGCTCTCACACCAGCTGTGTGAGGCAGGGACTCTCCCCAGCCACGTGCCCCTCTCTCGTGGCAAGCTTTAACTTCAGCTAATTAAGTGATCGGCTGGCAAGCGGATGTACGAGCAATCAATATGGCAGCTTTCTGCAGAGTCTGAGAATACCCGCTAAAACGGTTAGCACCAGCAGATGTGGCTTTGAAATGTCACCTCCAGAACGTGCCTGCCCTGTGGCTATTCTCTCGCTGGCCCTCTGGGTGGGAAGGGCTTGGCTGCTGGGGGTCAGGGCTGGCAGCACCGGGCTTAGGCAACAGGACTTCACTCCCAACTACCTACCCTGGGCGTTGTAATGAGAAATCTGCAGTTGAAAGTCTTCCAAGCTATTCATGTAGTTCTCCTGGGTGATCAGTGGAACCTGGATGGGTGACAAGTTGCATAAGTGCATTGTTCCCTCTGTTGATTCAGGAATAAGTGTCTGTCTGTCCAGGCAGCAATAGCATACCATGTTCTCATGGGCAAACTAGACTGCTATAGCGGTTGGTTGGTTGGTTGTGTGTTTAGAGATGGTAATTTTCCTGTTCCACTGGAGACACCACTACTGGCTGCATGCAGTAGTTCTTAGCCATTCCAGCTCCAGCTCAGGGGTGATCTGGGCACAACGATGCTTTCTCAGCTGCAAGACCGCTGATCCACGTGCACAGTGGGGTTGAAGTGGGCAAGGTCTCTGGATCGGAAGGTCTCTGGATCAGAAGGTCTCTGGATTAGAAGGTCTCTGGTCCAACCTTTTCTCAGAGGGCCAACATCAAAGCTAAAGCAAGTTGCTCAGGCGAGCTTTGAACATCTCCAAGGATGGAGGTAGCTGGCCTTATTCTTTCACTCATGGAAAAAAGAAATGCAAATAAAGCAATGTTAAAAAGGCATGACTACAGTTCTCGAAGAGCACTAAGAGATGCGTTGTGCAGGAATGAAAACCACTTTTTGCCATGCTGAATCTGAGCAGCTGCAGGAAGTGAGTGCTGGACTTGACACATCTCTGCTCCTAGAGATCTGGCCCTCTCAAGGAGAAGTGCCCTGGAGGATGTCCCTTGTCCCCCAGCATGTCCTGCCTGGATGTCTCTCGAGCTGATTGCTGATGCCCTGGAAACAGTAAGCTCCCCTGGTCCTTGCAGTGCTTGTCTCTTTTCCAAGTCATGAGAGGGGTTTCTGCCATGTCATGTAACTAAGCATACAGTGTAGATTGGGGATGGCAGCATTTTTGCAAGTATATCAAGGGTTTCCACTGGTACGTAATGACTGTGCAGATATTCAGGTTCAAAATGAATGCAAAGATCCATGTAGGTTGTCACCAGTTGTTCCTGGTGCTATCTAATCCCGCAAGATTCAAAAGGCTAGTGGAGATAGGAGAGCTGGGAGTCCCAGCTCTCTACACCTTTGCCCAGTGCTGCACCTGTCTTCTCATGTGGCCTTGGCCAAAAAAATTCTTGGAGAGAAATATTCCCCTGTTGGTCTCTGTTCTGCTCCTGTCACCCTGTACTAGCTCATTACCTCTCCCTGCACGTGTATGAGATAGCTCACAGGGTGCCTTCCCCAGCTGGGGTCTTTTCTCTAAACATTAGATCTCTTCTTGCCTTGCCTTCGCCATCATACAAAGCTAGTTTGCTTGCCTATTGACAGGGGACATTCAGCCCTGTCCTTCTAGTGCCACGTCCCTGCTGGGGTCACTTGCAGGCAGGCATGTGGGTGCTCTCTCTCTTGCCCTTTGCTGAGAGGAGCCCAGCAGACGCAGGTGGGGTGGGATGCTCGTGCCAAGTACCCATCACCTCCCCAGAGCAGCTGTTGGCTGTCCATGACACTGAGCTGGCACTGGCCATCACACTGCTCTGCATGGCACACGGGAGACCGCAAATGCCAAAAGCTTACCCAGGCTTAAAGGAAAATAGGAGATATCTGCAGAGCGCAGCTAAATACATAGAAACCTGGTCTGGCTAGGAAATCCCTGAGACATGGCTATCTGGGGCCTGGGAGAGCATCATCTAGAAATAACTGTCATATCCATCCTGTTTTTATATCCTCCTGCTCCAAGGTGTTCTTGGCAGTTGTCAGAAGAAGAGGCGGTGCTGAGTGGCCATTGGGCCTGATCAGGTATAGATGTTCTTCCCTTGGTGAGCCATCCTGAGAGCATCACCAGGCAAGAAGACTTCTCTGTGGGCTATTGTAACTGCAGGTTGTGTGGGAATGCTCTGTTAAAAGACTTTTTGAATGAAATAGCATGGTTTGAAACCATGGTTTTGAAAGTCCTGATGGAGAGCACTGTGCTTGGAGCGAGGCCAGAGATTTGTATGCTGTGTTCATGGAGATACCATCCTTCTCTTGCTGCTGCTGGGTGTCAGCAAGAGAAGAAGAGCTGGAGCTGCAATTCTGCAAGATTTGTTTCATTCTTTGATTTCCGGTACATGGAAATGAGATGAAACTCATTCCCTAAGCAATTGCCTTGGCTACAGAATCGGAGAAGAGCAATTTCTCATTCAGAATTGCCAACAGTTGGATGCGCCATGGGTGCCCTCAGCCTTCATGCCAGAGCAGAGCTCTTTAGCTCAGGCAGAATGGACTCGGCACCAATGGAAGGCAAACCCCAGCAGCAGCACTGGTTTGCTGCAAACTCTCCCCACGGTGTCCCTGGGGCTCCCTGCAGTGGGCAGGGAGGAAGGCAGGAGGTCAGCCAAGCCTGGTAGCTGAGGCCAACACACACCCTGGCTTGGGAGAGGGACATGGAGCCCCATGCACCCAGATCAATCGGAGAGATGCTCCAGAAATTGCTCTTTCCCACCTGCAGTGTGAGCAAGGGACAAGGCAGGGAAAAAAAAATCCAGCTTTTTCCATTCCCCACCATCCCCTCCTTGTTAGTAAGGGCAAGGTCCAGCACAGCTCCTTTCCTCGTTGCTTCCTCAATCATTTGAAGAAGAAAGTTATCATGAACACATTCCAAGAATTTTCTGGATTTCTTGTGCCCTGCTGTGTTGTCCTTCCAACAGATACCGGGGTGGTTGGAGTCCCCCATGAGGACCAGGGTGTGCGAGCACGATGCTGCTCCTATCTGTCTATAGAGGGCCTCATCCTCCCTGTCACCCTGGTCTGGTGGTCTGTAGCAGACCCCAACTGTAACATCACTTGCCCCTGTGGTCCCTTTAACCCTGACTCATAAGCTCTCCACCAGGTCTTCATCCCTCCCCAGGTGGAGCTCCACACACTCCAGCTGGTCGTTGACATAGAGGGCAACATGCCCTCCCCGTCTTCCCAGCCTGTCCTTCCTGAAGAGTCTGTAACCCTCCATTCCAACACTCCAGTCGTAAGAGCCATCCCACCACGTCTTGGTAATGCCAATAAGATCGTAGCCCTGGAGGTGTGGGCACATCTCTAACTCCTCTTGCTTGTTCCCCATGCTCCGTGCATTTGTGTAAAGGCACTTCAGCTGGGTGCCCAGTGGGGCTGATTTACTGCTGGAATGGCTCCATTTCCTTCGTGTTGCTCTTCAGGTGGCCATCCTTCGTGTTGTTTTATCTGTGATTCCCAGATTCCCTTTGCCTCAGGATTTTTACCTACCCTGGGAGCTGCCAGCTCGTGACCATAAGACTTTGACTGTAGTGAAGGGTAACCAGCTCGGCTCAGGGAGCCAGGTTGAAGGCCCTTCCTAGCACCCTGTCCCTCTAACCCTGGTGTGGTACCCCAAAGCTTATCATAGATCAGCCTGGTATCTCCCCCCTCATCTAGTTTAAAGCCCTGAATGGGGGCTGAATCTTGTGCTGAATGAGCCCCTGTCCCACAGGAGAGAGATAGTTTAAATGTGGTGGGGACGTGGGGTCTGTGCACCCCTCACCCCCCTGTGTGGGAAACCATGGGGCAGGCATCTCAGCTGCTGCTGCCCTCAGCCCTGGCCTGCCTCATTCGCACCGGGGATCGCAGTGTGAGAGAAATCAGCCTCGCACACCAGGGCACACCTCTGGAAAGGGGGGTGCAGGCAGCAGGCGTGCGGAATGGGGCGCTGACTGCAGCGGGAGTGCGGGACTGGGTAAGGGCACCAGGGATGCACAGGCAGCCCCACGCCAGTGTGATGCTCTCCCGTGTCATCCCGCAAATCTCAGCCCGGGAGAGGACCAAGAACCAGACACTGTGTCAGAGGGTCCTGCGAGAGCAGAGTGCCATCAGTGCACGTCCCAGATTACCGTAGAAAGCAGTCCTTTTTCTAACACAGGATAAATGGTGCCGTTGCCTGATCCCCCTCCTTCTCCACTGATCAACCCTGCTGTGTGGCCACACGCATGCGGGGCCCTGGGAGGGGCTTTGCAGCAGGCAAAAGGCAATGCAGTGGAGATCAGGCATGCTCTAAGAATAGCCTGCATTATTTTCACATACTTGCCTGCTTCTCAAACAGATGTGGTCTCAAACACCACCATTAGGAGGAAATCCTTTTCTAGGGGATTGCAGTCTCATCCCGGGGACAAATTCGCCTCAGCGGTTCTTGCCGATTGGAGATTCATCCAGAGAGCAGCCCTGCCATTTGTTCCTCCCACCCGTTTTCCCAACAGCCTCGTACGGCAGGAATGGCAGCAGGCACATGTCTGCCCAACACAGAGCACTTGCTCACACCCCAGACACATCCCTTAGAACACTGCATAAGAGCAGCACCTGCTGGCAGTGGCACTTGAAGTCCCAAGGGTGCATTATTCAAGGAAATCCTGTTGGTGTTGCATCTAGGCATCAGAAACAGCTTGTTTAATTGGCACCCAGGTGGGGGTTTTTTTGTGAGAAAGAATAATTTTGTGGAGCTTTGAGGAATGCCACACATGGGAAGCCGGAGCACTCCCATAGGAAGTTTGTGTCTTGATACCTCTGCTGACCCCAGAATTGACGAAAGCAGCTTTTTTAATTAACTTTCCTGAGAAAGGGGTGGGGGTTTTTATACATGGGGGTTTTCATACATGGGGGCAGGGTGCAGTGTACATTTTAATGGGAGTTGTCAGGAAAATTATTGATTTTGTTAGCAATGTTTTTGAAATTGTGCCATTCTATTAATTCTGTCAGGTCCTCTTTGATAGCTTGACTGAGAGCATTTTTTTGCACCCTTTATTAGTTTTTTTAATACACGATAATATCCCCTAACTCATCAACGCAAAGCAAGATCAACTGCCTGCTTGATAACCATTTTTCCTATGTACAAATCGATTGCAGCAATAACTATAAACAGAACAAATTATTACAGATATTCATTATAAAATACAATTACACTGAGCCGTGTTGCATTGTTGCACCTTTCACAGCCATCGCTTGCTCTTGAGTAAATGGTTTCACTATAAGCATGAAGGGCAAACTTAATACACTTCTGACTCATAGCAAACAGCACAAGAAATCATCATGGCTGTTCCTCCGTGTGCTTGGCAGTGTTTGCTCTGAGTGAGAATAAAATGCCAAATACTTGTCAGCTTCAGAGAGGGGCTCTGGGTGGCAGCACAGCCGTGCAAGGAGGGGAGAAAGCCACAAATTGCAGCAGTGTGGCCTGAATTTCACTCCCCTAGAGCGTGGCTTTCTTCCATGTTTATGGGTTTTCAGTGCTGGGACCTGCCAGGAACAGCAAATCCTCCTTGGTCATGTATTAGAGCAGCCTCGGGCTGCTCCCACTTCTGCTGGCTGCCCCTGGAAAGCGCAGAGGAGCTGAGGATGGGACAGGAGACCTTCCTTCGAAGGGTGGGACAGACAGGCTTGGTGGGGGGCGGAGCGACAGGGAGGCTTGTTGGAGCAAGAGCATTTAGAGGAGGGCAGCGCCATCAAGAGTGGGGAAAAGCAAACCCAGCCAGGAGGTCGGCGTCTAGCAGAGGGGTGCAGACAATCGCTGTGTTGCCTTCTTGTTTCTTGTTGTTATTGCCTTCTTATTTCTTGTCTGGGAGAAGGTCAGAGCCAGGAGGACGTCCCGTCCCGGCAGCAATGCCATGTGTGTGGGACAGCAAGCAGGGTGCTCCAGGCAGGAGCAAGAGCTCTGGGGTTTCTGCCCCACATCTTGGCTTTGCAAGGGCTTTGTGCTGTAGGAAAGGCCACATAGTCCCCCTCCATGCACAAGGTTTGGTCACCTTCTGCGAAGCAGCTTTTGGCTGGGTGTTCCTAGGCTACAGAGGTGAGTCCCTGAAAAGGGCTGGAACGCTTCTTCCATGCTATTTTTTTCTCTTGGTAAAGCAATTCTGTCACTCAGTTTTCACTCTGCCCCAAGGAGCAAATCTCTTTGCTGGCGGCCAGAGCCTCCTGCAAGGCTTTTGCCCTTCATGGTGAGAGCTTTGTGGCTGTGCTCTGAGCAGGGGTTCTGCCTTCAGACCCCCCCGCTGGTGCTGCGGGGGCACATTCAGCAGCCCCAGGCCATGTGAGAAGAGACTTGCTGCATGGCTCTCGAATAGGATAGAACCAAACCTTCAGGGCTTGGGTGAGGATGTGCTGCTTGCAAAGGAAAATAAAAAAAGTTAGATCTTACCATCAGCGAAGCTTTCCTTCACCCTTCCCTAATCAGAAAGATTGTCTTTCTCTTATGTTCCCTCCACAGAAAAAGTCCTAACTCTAGCATCCTTTTCAAGTTTGCAAATTGGAGCCTCCAAAGCCTTAGTAGAGCAGCTGATCATGGCGTTGTGCATGGATCTGCTGTGCCTGGCAAGACAGCCTCTTCCCTGCGCAGGGGCTGGTTGAAGCAGGGCATCGTGCTCTCAGGGGCTTGGTCTGTGCTGGTTCCCTCGGGAGCCTATGCGGTGTGTGCAAGCTGTCAAGGGGCTGTTCTGCACCCTGGATTTTGGAAAGGGAATTGTCTTGCTGCCCTGGACGGAGGCACCTCTGGGGGAGGCTGGTCTGGGCTGCGTCACGTCCAGCCATGGCCTCTGGCCGTGCCGGGGATGAAGGCACCCTGCCAGCTCCCAGGGTCCTTGCTCATCCCAGGCAAGCTCAGCCCATCAGCTCCTGCCCTTCGCTTTTCGGCTGTGCTGTCCCTCCAGCCTGTGCTACCAAACCCACTGTCTTCTGTCCGCAGCCCCCTTCTCCTGCCCTTTCCACCCTCCTCCTCCTCCTCCTCCTCCTCTCCCCGTCTCCCCTCCTCCCTTTTCCCCCCTTACTCTTGAATCTCTATTTCTTCTTCTCTGTTCCAGCAAAACGATATCAATCAAGGTGATAGATGATGAGGAGTATGAGAAAAACAAGACCTTCTACCTAGAGATCGGGGAGCCCCGGCTGGTGGAGATGAGTGAGAAGAAAGGTGGGGGACGTGCTCCGGGGCTGGGCCCAGCCTGCGTGTCCCTGTCTGGCTCACTCATGCCTGGCACCTGCAACACCGAGCTCACATCCCCAGCGCCTGTGGAGAAGGGCAGGAGCGAGGAGGACACTTCCAACCCCCCCCGAACTCGGCCTTTCCGCAGCCCGGCCTGGTCCGACCCCAACCGGGTGGCACAGACGCTCCTGCCCTTCCCCACAGGCCCCAGGGGGGGATGTGCAGCGGCCTCCCCCCGCCCGACCATCTCTCCGGCACCACGGCACCCGGGCGGACGTGAACTGCATGCGTGTGTGATGCCAATCATGTGTTTGCCTTTGTCTTGTGTTCCCACAGGAAATTCATTACCCTTAGAGTACTTGACCGTGAGGAGTATGAGAAAGAGTGCAGTTTCTTCCTTGTGCTTGGGGACCCGGTGTGGCTACGACGAGGAGTGAAAGGTGTGAGAGTAAAACCAGACCAGCTCTCGAGACGCTGCCGTCCGCTTCCTCTGTGTCTCCCTACTCTCACACTCCTTTCTCCTCGCACTTTGGCTCCCGGCCGTTTTTGCCCTCCTTCCTTCGAAGCTTGGCCCCTGCACCTTTTTGCTCTGTTTTCTTTCCTCTTTCATTTTGGGAGGACTCCTTCTCGCTCACGAGGGCCCCGGAGCAGCCAGCCAGCCCCCAGAGGCATTTTGAGAGCCCTGCCCTGCCACCTCGCAGCAACACCTTCATTTAATTGAGTAGAAAATTCAGTCTTGAGAAGTAAAAAGGTGATGCTGCATCGTTTTTACCGGAAGATAAAATAGCCATCACTTGAAATAAAACGCATGGCCAGAGCAGTAATTTTGGCCTTTTTATGCTAGCACTAGGATCTGAAAATAGCTGAAAATCACCGCACAAGCAGGTAATACCGTGAGATGCAATCAGTCTAGGAGAAATCAGGTTATACTCAAATAAAGTTTCATGGCTCTACACTGGATAATAGCTTCTCATAGGAATAATAAAAACAATTTCCTCTTTCATCACATTTCTAAACCAACTGCAAACCTTCCCGAAAAGATAGAGTTCACTTATTTTTCCATGCAGTTTTTTCTGCTCGGAAATTAAGTGAAAATTAATGGCGGCAACTAATTTTTGCGCACTATTGGCAGCTGAGCAAGAAGCAGTTTTAGAGTTACTTAAGATAATTAGTTGCCCTACAACAGACCCTAATTAAAGCCTTTGTAAAAAAATTGGCAGCAACATTTGGTCTGTCTGCCTTGGAGCTTCTTTCTAATTTCTGGGACATAAGCTCTCCCTTCAGCGGGCACGAGGTCCTAATATATTATGGGTTGAGGACAGAGAGGGCCCCCAGCAGTCCCCACGCTGAGTGGGGACGTGCTGCTGTGTCTCAGGCTAAAAACAGGTCTGGCAGTGATGCCACCTTCCCCTCCAGCACCGGTGCTGTCTAGGTCAGCTGCAGCATCCACGCCATCAGATTTCCTGCTGGTTTATGTGACTGGCTAGCAGAAGCAGGGCTCAAAAATCAGACACGCTGGCACAGCCTAGGCTCTGCAGGTGGGATTTGAATCATTAAATGGTGCCAATGGCATCTATGGAGCGTAGCCAGGATAAAATGACACATGGACAACTCAGATCCGTGTCCCTGGCTTTGCCCGGCTTCACAGGCATCAGCACGGGACCAGCCTTGTGAGTCCAGCAAGAGCAAACATGCTGTCCTGGCCCCAGCTTTGAGAATTGCCGTGCCAACTCACGAGATCCTAGTGGAAATGCAGAAATTTTTAATTGAAAAATAAAAGGAAAAGGAAAAGGAAAAGGAAAAGGAAAAGGAAAAGGAAAAGGAAAAGGAAAAGGAAAAGGAAAAGGAAAAGGAAAAGGAAAAGGAAAAGGAAAAGGAAAAGGAAAAGGAAAAGGAAAAGGAAAAGGAAAGAAAGGTCCTTATCTTCCTGGTCGCAAAGATAGCTGAGGAAGCCTAAGGGAAACAGCTTTGCAAACTCACTAGCTGGAAGGCCAGCCAAGATTTTAAAGGATGCTATTTGCTGCTTTGGCCATGCAATGATTTTTTTGTTTAAATTCGGGTTTTGTGCTTGCTTTTGTACGAGAGGCAGCGAGGCAGGGCGAGCTGCATGCTTGGCATCCTGGAGACGAGAGCGTCTCTGAAATGTCACCCCTGGACCATGTAGCCATGGTGGGGTCTGCACCTCAGGGGCCAGAGACCTGCCGGTGCGCTGAGAGAGAGGCTTTTTCTTTTGTTTTGGAGACCTAGAATGTTGAGCGACAAGATCCTTGAGCCAAGCCTTGCCACAGATTTTTCTGCTCTCATTGTATATGCTGGAAGCACGGCTGCCCGCTGGAGCCATTGCTCCCCATCAGGCAGCTGGAGGAGGTCAAAGCCAGTAGCCATTGCACATGGGACGTCTTGTGTCCTCACCCGGGGCAGAATTGCCTCTGAGGCCAGTGGAAGATCTTGCACATACAATCCAAAGGGGAAAAATGAATTTTTGCAGTGTGCTTTTTAACCCCATATCCACCCCACGTTTGCAATAGTTTTCATCTTAAATCCACAATCCCATGAAATGTTTCTGTTCCTTTATTTTTAGTGACTTTCTCTCAACACTAATGGTATCCTGCAGCTTTACAGATCTGAAATCTCTGCCCTGGGATCTGGAGTCTTTCTGTGGATATCCCTTTTGATTTCATTATTCATTTACTTTTCTTCTTCTGTGTTTGTCTCTGTCTGTCTCCTTCACAGCCCTGTTGTTGAATGAGCTTGGTAAGCGCGCATTCATTTTATTTTTCCAGTTTGTCTGCGTATTTTCGGAAGACAATTTCATTTGACATTTTTCTTTGCTCACAACATTCTCTTTTAGGGTGGTCAGCACAATTTAAGTAAGCTCAGGTATCTAATGCCATATCTTTCCTTGGAGTAGAGCCCCAAAGTCACTAATGTTAACAAGCGGTAATCCGCTGTGGCAATGAGCATTTTTTGGGAGTGGCATTGTTAGAGCCATAGTGAACCCGCCGACCATTGCCTCTTACCCTGTAAAGTAAACCATTACGCTGTAATTAAATATAATTTAAAAACTTACGCTGTAAGTAAACCATTGCCTCTTACACCGGCGTGGCAGAAACGGGATTGCCCGGTGACTTAGGGATGGTTGTGGCTGGACAGGAACATTGGCCAACCCTTTCTGAAGAGATGGTGCAAACTTTTATCTCCCGTCTTGGGGAGATTTAGAGCCCACCCAGCCCCTGAGCTTCCTTGCTGATCATACCCAGGACAGGGAAGCAAAGCCACCCTTGTTCCCCCAGTCCCCAGGGCAGGCTCGCACTGGTTTTACCCTCTCCACAGCATACATTAGACACCAGGGGGTGGCAGGTTGCAGATATGGGCTGCAAAGCCTGTGTTCAGGTCTCCCCACACCATCCCTGGGGTGAGTGTTTTGGAGTAGCTCCCCACGTCCACAGTCCCTGGCCACGGGGCAGGGAAGGACCACCACGTGGTGCAGGATGTCCTTGTTGCTGTGCTGATGCTAATCCACTCTCTTTCTCTCTCTCTCTCTTTTTCTCATTTTTGGTTTCATATAGGTGGCTTCACCATCACAGGTATGGATTTCTGCTCTCCCCCTGCTACCCCCCCTTCCTTCCTCTTTAATGGCCATATGCTCACCCTGCTCTTTCCTCTTGGTTTCCTCTTTGCTTTTGTTCTGTCCTGGAGGGAAACTCTGGAAGGGTAAGAAGGTGTCGTGCCACGGCCCCACCGCCCCGGACGGTCACACTAACACCGTGTCCTCTCACAGAGTGCTCTGCCTGCCCCACACACCTAACCCCCACCCCAGGGAGGAAGAGCCCTCACCCCCGAAGCCACAGGCATCCCCCCTCCATCTCTTGAAGCAGAGGGGGCTTCTGCACCTGGTCCAGCCTTCCCCCTCCCTGCTGCAGGCACAGGTCTCCGCAGGTTGCGGGGACCCCATGGCTGCTTCAGGCGTGCAGCCCCTGCCCTGCCCACCAGCCAGACCCACCAGCAGGGCTTGCTCAGCCCTCGTTAGCTAGCCCAGCATCCTTCATTAAGCCAAGCGCTGCAGGGGGAGAAGGTCCCAGGTCCCACACATCGCGGAGCAGCCCCTCAGAAGTCCTGGAAACAATAATTCAGACTAACGAGGCTCTGTCGGCGAGGCCAGTCCCTTTGACTAGCAGGAAGAGAAGGGCTTTCCCGCAGCGTGGTGCTGCCTGTGTGGACCAGAAGCAGCTGGCCAGGAAGTGACACTAACCCCGTGTGAAGTAGGAATCTAGTTTACTAACCGCACGGCCGCGGTTTGCACGGGGCGTCCAGTCCCTCCTGCTGATCTCCTGCTGATCGCTTTGATAGGCAAACCTATCTTCAGGAAGGTCCAGGCTAGAGATCATCCTCTTCCTTGCACCGTGGTCACCATCCAAGGTACTCGCAGCGTAATGCCCAAGGGCCGTGGTGGTCTGACATGGACTGACTGGGGTGTTTGCCTACTGACGGTGTAACTCCTGTCTCCAGCGAATCCAGGCCTTCTTAGCCCTGATGTCCTTCTGCTCATCCCTGGGGTGGACTGGAAGGGAGCTCAGTGGGGATCAGCGTAGGGACAGTGGCAAAAGCCATGCTGTCTGGGGTCCCCATGCCCCAAAAGTTGCCAGTGGAGGTGCAGACCATTGCTCTTGTAGTCTCTCCATTGCCCCCTCTCTCAGGGTTTGGGGCCATGCCCTGTGGATGGGTCCTCACACCTCTATGACCCAGCACTATTTCCTCCAGCCCCACCATGGCAGCAGGAGCAGCTCTCTGGCTGCCAGTCTCCTCCCCAAGGTAAAGCCCTGCTCAGAAGGAGCAGAGCCAAGATTCTGTACCCATCTCAGCTCTGAGACTGCTGGCAGCTCTCTCTGGTTGTAACAACCTGATGGAAATGTCCTGACCATGCCAGATGCAGACCTAGAGAGCTGGAGCAGCCTTAGTGATGTATCTGTCCCATCCCAGCAGACCTACGGTTATTCCTCAGCCCTGAGGGTGAACTGGCCTCCTCGTAAGGTTGGATGAGTTGCAGACCTCTTGCTAGCTTTTCCCAGCAAAACTCCTTTGCCTATTGCTCCATTGCTCCTCCTTCTCAGCTGCTCTGTTGTTCATGCTCCCACCCGGAGGCTTCCTGACCTCTTCCACTGACGGGAAGCCAGCTCCAGAGTGACCAGCCGGGCCTGGCTCACCGACGGGCTCTTTGCTTTGCAGAGGAGAACGAAGAAAAGCAGCCACTGACCAGCAAGGAGGAGGAAGAGCGCCGAATCGCGGAGATGGGGCGCCCAGTCCTAGGGGAGCACACAAAGCTCGAAATCATCATTGAGGAGTCCTACGAGTTCAAGGTACCGTTCGTGTCCCCTGTCCCCGCTCTCCTTCTCCTTTGGGGTTAGCACAGCATTGGCAAGAACATGTTAATGGCATGGCAGCACAGCAAGGCAGCTCCTGGTATCAGGAACAGGACCAAAGGGACACTTTCAAAGGTAGCTGAGCCAAGGCATGATGAAAGGGTGAGGGTCTCTCCAGTGACATGGTGGTGGGATAAAATACACTCTGCATCCTCACCCTATCCATTAGCCCACAGCCATGGTCCTTGGGGCATGTTCCCAGACTTTCTCTCCCACTCACAGACTGTGGTTATTATACAAGCACACCAGTCTGGTGAGCCTAAGAGCTGACTGGGCACCAAAACGCCGCAGGTTGCCTTAAAAATGTAACCTCATTGTGGCAGTGATGTGCTGCTCCTGGGTCCCACTGACAGGGGTGCCTAGTGCAAAGGGCTGATGCCCTAAATGCAAGTAGTGGTTGTGGAGCTGAGCTGCCGTGAATGCACCTGCCAGACCAAGAGCTGAAAGCTGGCTATTTCATTATCTTTTCCATTTTTCCACAGTATAAAAAACACCAGACCACCCTTAACTGTGGTGCAGCGGTGGCTGCCTCCCGCCCGTGGTTTTGCTGCCTGCCCTCAGTGTGTGTGTCCAAGGCACCAGAGTGTGCGGGCAGACCCCAGGCTGCCTACCCAGGAGCATCTCCTACTCGCTGCTGCCAGAGCAACTTCTCTGCTGGCACTGAGCTCCAGTGCCCAAGCAGCACAGAGAGCTAGAGCCCGGCTCTGCAAATGGGCCTTGGTCAGGTCCTAGTTAATCCTTTGAAGCAGCCCAGTAAAAATTCTTCCCAAGGCATTGGGAACAACAGGAGCTGTGGCACCAGCTCTATTTGCTGTTAAACCTCTGCTGAGATGGTTCAAACTCCCATCGTGGGCAGGTTTCAAAAGGTCTTTTTGAACGGCAGTGAGGGGAATTGCAAGTACTTACATTTGCTTTCACTGCTGGGGCTCTTGACCTGAGCTTAAAATCGACTAAGCTTTTTCCGTAAGTGCATGGCTGTAAGCGCTACTGCTGGTGGGTTTTAGCCCATCGTCTCCAGCCCTGTAGCCCCTAATTCTCTCCTTTGCATCTCCATCCGCAGAACACGGTGGACAAGCTCATTAAGAAGACAAATCTGGCCCTGGTGGTTGGCACAAACAGCTGGAGGGAGCAGTTTATTGAAGCTATTACTGTCAGCGCGGGTGAGTTCGGACCACAGCTCCAGGTGAATTATGACCAACCTCGCTCGTGCCGCGGCTTGGCTGTGTCGGTGACACAGACCACAGCGGAGCAGCAGAAGGCAAATCGGGTGGCCAAGTTATTTACAGCATCTGCATACATAAGGTAGCTGATAAAACCCTTCAGTGGGATCACCTTGTCTGATGTGTAGGAAACCTCCTGCATTAAGTGGTCTGCAGCACGCAGCGGAGAAGCGCCCTGGCTGTCACCAGGTGGCAGAGGGGGAAAGTCCTTTCGGTGAGAGAGATCTGGGAGGCACACGCAGTGTTTAAATTCAGAGCAGCATAAACGATGCTAGTGTGAAGCAGCGCTGCTCCCCATCCCTGCAGCTCCCCGTACTGCTGTGGAGAACACAGCACAGTAGCGAGGGTGCCGAGCCCTGAAGAGAGCCATGGAGTCCCCCTCTCCCATGGGCCAAATTTGCCGTTGACTCCCTGCTGTCAGGGTCTCCTGCTGCTCCAGCGAGCTGTTATGGCTCAGTAGCCCAATAGCTGCAGCAGCACGTGATATCTGTGGTCACATCTGAATGTATCTTCCCTCTCTTGGAGAATTGCCTTTCCCTCAGAAATGCCCTGTTCTGCTGCCCTCACAGGCGCCAGTGCCACGTTTACCAGTATGCCCAGTATAGGATATATCAGCATTTCCATATCTGTGGAAAATGAGATAAAGAAGGTCTCCTCCAGATGTGGTTTTAACAGCTGCAGACATGGTAACTCACTGGCTGGATGTCACAACCTCATAGCCCAGGCTGGGCCATGCGTGTGCACGCATCAGGGCAAAACCAACCAGCTTAAATTAAATCACTGGGGAAGGCAATTTGAGCTCATCTGTCTAATTGTGCATTGAAACGCATGGGGGAACACTCGCGCTTCCTACCTCGAGCTCTGCTGTACAGGGTAACAGCACAGAGTAATCAGAAGTGATGGCCGTACCATTTTCCCTCCGCCTCTGAAAGCGAGGAGAGGACGCTGTGCAGCAGCCATCTACTTGAACTGCCATCCCTTCCCTTGCAGCACAGTTACTCTTAGAGCCTCCAGCCAAGAGCCTCCCATTATTTCAGATACAGCATGAACATATCACACAAGACAATCCTTGCTACAGGTTTTGTAGCTAATACGGCTAAACTAATCTATGCCAGAATCAATTATTTAATTGCATCCCATATTAAAGCAAAGATAATCACTGGTACTTGGATCCCCTCTCCGTGATGGGAGACGTGAAGACTGCAGTTCTCTGAATGCCCCGTTGCCACCGTGTGTCTTGAATATAGAGCCACCATCAGCGCTAGCAGGATAATTAACAAACATTTAATAAATGTGGCATATTTTGGTGGACATGAGCTGTCCCTTGCAGTTGGGGATCAGTAGTTTGTCTCTGAGCCCTGGACCTACTTTTTTGCCTGGACTTATCTCCTCAAGCTTTGTGCCAAGCAAGTTAAAATGCCTCAAACACTTGAGTTTGGGTTGGAGTTTTTCCCTGCAGCCCACCGTGGAGAGCAGGTGAAAGGCACACATTCCCACTTCAAAATGTAACATCGCAGCTGAGAAAAGAAACATTAAAGCCCCTTTTCCCACCCCATGAGCAGCCGGTGGCAATGTTGGCAGGGAGGCTGAGCGGTGGAGCAGGAGGAGGTCAGGTCTGTGGGAGGTGCAGGTGAGACTGTGGTGTCTCTCACCCATACCTTCCTTCCGTGTGCACCCAACAGCCCATAAAGTTTCTTCCACAACAAAAATATCCTGGGGTTTGTGAGCCTGTTCCTGAACACCCCTGGGTCACCAGGATGGGTCACCATCCAACCTGACTCCAAGTCACCTTCACAGGATGCGGCCAGCTCTTCTAAAGAGAGACATTATTGCTGCATAACAAAATGATGGACAGGTCAGATTAGTGTTACGGCAGTGGCACTCAGGTTCAGTTTTTAGTCTGTTTTCTCATCTCCATAAAGATTTAGATCCATGACAGTCCTACTACCATGGGGCTTGGGAGGGGATTAAAATACCCGCTGCAAAATTACAGTATGAGCACAGCACAGCGTACCCTGCCAGTACCAGCCTTTGTGCAATGAGCAAAAATACAGGCCAACATAGGCTTCCGAGTCTGAAAAACTGTTCCTTGTCTCCTCGACAACGCCCAGGAATAGTGTAACTGTATCTGCCAACATAATAACATCATCCCACCTATTAGCTACTGTTTCGGCCATAGTGAGTTTGAAGCTTCAAAGCCAAGCAACACATAATTTTCCATGAAGTTATTGGCAAGACACGAAGATTCCCACTGCCTCTACCTTATGTGTTGGTCTTGATCTACGAAGGTTCTTTGAAGATAAACAATGTGTGCAAAGTTGCACCCCAACAGGGTGCTGAGTAGGACTTTCCCCTGGGTGGTTATGGCTTTATTAACCGAATATTGAAAAGCTCCAAATACAATGTCCATCAGCATGTGTCCCAGGGCTGCACCATCCTCCTGGAGGAGACATTTATCCCAATGTTACCATCCAAGCTGCAGTTTTTGGCCATTGCCCCTTGTTGTATCACTCGTCAGTGCAGAGGGGCATTTCGCTCCATCCTCTCTGTACGTGCCCTCCAAGTCACCGTAGGTTCTTGCTCAATCCCCTCCTACCTCCTCTCCTCCTGATTCCCCAAGCCAGCTCCTTCCACCTCTCCCCATAGGCAGCATCCTTCAGGGTCCAGTCATTTTGGTCACCCCACCGAATCCCCTCCAGCTTCCCCCCAGCCCTCACATGGGATACCGTATCCCCTGTGTACAGTTATCTACATTAGAGGTTCTCTTTAATGTAGATATCTGCCTTGCTCTCACTGGCTCCATCACTACCCTGTCCCCCATAGCTGCATCTCTGCTGAGAGCCCCAAGGATGCCAGCAGAGTGCAAGACTTTAATGAGCTAGGCCAAACCAAGAGCCGTTGGACTCCCCTGGAGCATGTCTTGATCCCCCGGTTGAGTTTTCATCGCCACCTTTGCAATGAGGCAGAAAGTAATTGTTCTGAGCAGCAGCAAAGGAAGCAGCTCAACCAGCAGCTTCCCCCAGTAACTGCTGTCGTGGCACAGAGCCACCACTGGAACATGAGGTTAATTGATACCCACGTATTGGTACACAGCGTGCAGCAGGACCATTTCACTCTCCCACGGGAGGTTTTATACATTTTGTTATTCAATGAAACTTGCACATCATGGAGGAAGGTGTGAAAGGAGGAATGTTCACCCTGGCCAGCAGTGGGGCGGATAAAAACATCACGATCTTATTCAAACACTTATGCCAGCCTGGTCAGTACTGAGGCCACCGGGAGAAGCAGCTTTGCCCAGGCACAGAGCCATCATCCCATTAAACCCAGTGCCTGGTGAGGTGGGACCTTGTCACCTCTCCCACTGCAGAGGCCCAGGTTTCACTTGGTCCCTTGTTGCTGCCATCCTGAGGTGTCCTTCCTGGAAGGAGAGCCAGGCTCACTCATGCCATCTGACAGAGATGGGCTGCATCCTCCCATTTGGTATGGGTTACGTCCTCTCATTGGTAAGGAGCTTCTGCCAATAGCTGTGTGGGGAGAGCTGGTGGTCCACATCCTTGGAGGGGAAAAAATGCACAAAAGGCAATGACAAATCACCAACTTGAGTGCAAGGGATGTCTTTAACACAACTTGCAATGGCCTTGGAATCCCCAACGTCCGTGGCTTAGAAAACCATCCTTGTTCCTTGAGAGGGAGAGGAAGGCTCTCACTGATTTTACTGGGAAAATGTAACCTCCCCTTCGTGCCTTCAAGCACAAGCTGGAGGAGTTTTTGACTGTGTGCTGTGCCAGGCTGGGGGAGCTCCACATTCGCCACACAGCCCACCCAGAGAAGAGGCTGGCTAGCAGGCTTGCCAGGCGTCTGGTCAGAGCTGCTGGAGTCAGGCAGGAGGTCACCAGCCCCAAGGGGCTCACTCAGCCCCGCACGATGGGTACTCCCTGGAGGCTGGATGACAAGTGGCTTTGGAGAGACAAGTAAGGTGCTGACACCTGGAGCAGGGAAGGGAGAAAGCGAGACCACTGCCTGGATCCCCATGACCCTTCCAGGACCAACAAGATGAAGATGTGCTGGGCCATTGCCAGCGGAAAGGGCTGAGGAGCCAGGGGAGGGGGCCAGGAGAGCCCAAAGTCTGCTGAGCTCTTTCCCTGTGACCCACAGGAAAGCTTCTGGGCACCAGCCAGCCTGAATGTCCAGGGGCATGGCTGTGGATGCATAACCCCCTGAGAGCCTTTTGGGCTGGCACCTGGGGTCTGAGAACCCTGGGGACATCAGTCAGGAAGGGCACTAGGACTCACCCAGCTCCTGTCTCTGCTGGAGACCCAGGTGCTGCAAGGCGTGCGGCTGTGAGCAGTGATGTGCTGTGTGGGGCTGAGCATTCAGCACAGGGGCAGCCAGGGGCCGACCCACACCATGTGCCCAGTGAGCAGAGACAGGGCCAGGACTGCTGGCAAGCTCGTGCTGGGAAAATGACCCCTGCGTGGCATTAACAACAGATTGGTGAGGAGTGAATCACAGAATCATAGAATGGTTAGAGTTGGAAGGGACCTTAAAGATTATCGAGTCCCAACCCCCCTGCCCTGGGCAGGGACACCTCCCACTAGAGCATGTTGCTCAAAACCCCATCCAGCCTGGCTTTGAACCCCTCCAGGGATGGGGCAATGAAGCACTGACCCGCACCAGGGAGAGAAAATACACAGGAGAAGGAAAGTGCATTTTTGCTGTGACAAATGATGCCCCATAGCTGGCTCATGGCCTGGGTTGCTTGATGGCTACCTGGAAGGGGTGCAAGTGGAAAGCGTTTTCATGTACAGGGGGTGCCCACTGACCTTGGTCGGGCCAGACCAAGAGGAATGGGAAGCCAGAGCTTGTAGAGAGGCATGCGAAGGGACAAGGAAATGCAACATGGAAAGACAGTCAGCAGTGATGGACCAGGGAGGTTTTTGGGCAGAGATTCTTCATGGCTTGAACCCAGTTTGCAGAAGAGGGGAAGTGACAGAGCTAGCAGCTTGGTAGCCACCAAATCCAGCCATCTTTCCAGAGAGCTGGAAGCAATCGCAGATGCTTGTGAAAAGCAGCTCAAAAAGAGCTTCCTTAAGGGAAGTCTCTGTGAGGCATGTGTTGCTCTTGGTGGGTTCACCTGCCGCAATCAGCTCCAGCCAGTGTGAGGCCAGTTGTTTCCCACGTCTTCTGGGGAGAGGGCTCCTGAGCAGGGGCTGAATCCCAGAAAGCATCTGTGGTTAAACCCAGGCAGAGGTGCTTGTGTGAGGCCCTGCATTTTCTGAAGTGCAGGTTGGTTTTTGAGATTGATGCCTTCGGAGAATCTCTCTGTGCTGTGGGAAGGAGCCAGGAAAAGCCATCAAGTCCTTATGATGATTGCCCAGAAAATAAGATACTGGGAAGTCAAGGTCTTCGAGGGCCCAGATGATGAGAGATGGCATTTGGGGGGGCTGCAGTATGCACAGGAGCTTTACCCAACCTCCTCCAGGGTGGGTGAGTCTAATCAGGCACTGGTGGTTTTCTCCAGGGGAAGACGACGACGATGATGAATGTGGGGAGGAGAAGCTGCCCTCCTGCTTTGACTACGTGATGCACTTTCTGACCGTCTTCTGGAAGGTCCTTTTTGCCTTCGTGCCCCCGACAGACTACTGGAATGGCTGGGCTTGCTTCGTTGTTTCCATCCTCATGATTGGCCTCCTGACAGCTTTCATCGGCGACCTGGCATCCCACTTTGGCTGCACCATCGGCTTGAAGGACTCGGTCACTGCGGTCGTGTTTGTCGCACTGGGAACATCAGTGCCAGGTAAGGACAACAGCAGGGTTTGTTGTAAAGGTGCATCTCTGCCCCATCTGGGTTTGGGTTTGGGCTGGGAAAGCTGGGCACAGCAAGGTCCTCAGCTGTGCTCTGCAGGACCCTCAGAGACAGATTTGAAATATACGTGGAAGTTGTTTTTCAGTCTCGGATGGGCCAGGAGAATCGAACCAGGGTGTGGATTCAGTCCCATGGAAATTATTTCGAGGACCTTCCCCTTGCAAAGACTGTGAAGTGTCTATTTCTGTGGACAGCCTCCATGACGTCCACTCTCAAAGTAGGGATTGGTCTTCAATTAAAATGCTGTCTATGTTGGCATTCCTCTATTTTCTTTCTGAGCATCTGCTCGTTTAACTTTGCCTCCCAGGTGAGTTAGGTGACAGTCTGTGCTCAGGGTGCTCTGTCCAGCACAGATGCCTGTGTATGAGACCAGATTCAGCTTTGGTCATCTAATGGATCAAGGTGAGGCTACTGAGCTAGGGAAGCTCCTCGAAATGAGATTTGTGAAGCCTCTAGTAGGCCCCCACCCCACAAACGTTTGGAGACATGTCTCTCATCAAATGGTCACCCAGCCTGAGAAGACAGCAGAGACCAAGGACTAACCGGGGAGACAAAAAACCACGAGTCTCCATACCTACATCCCACTTTTTCCTTTTGATGCACGTTGACTTGTTTCAACTCAACCTCCTGTTCTGCTAGCTCAGCAAAGGGCCCCTCTTAGAGGTGAACTGGTGCACTGGAGAGGATGGTCCCAGGGACACGGTTCCTCTAGGAAGTCCCATGTCAGCTTGTGTGAGAGAGCCTGTGGTTTTCACTCACCCTCTTCCATGGGCTGTGCTGGCCACGCATGGCCTGGTTCCCAGACAAGGGGCTCCAACGCAACCCCACCAACCCTGCCGTGTTGGTCACATCTTCCCTCTCCACCCCCAGACTTCTACTGATCAGCACTTCGGTTCCTGAATATCTTGAAATCGTCCTAATGCTATCACAGCCCAACAGAGAAGCCGCAGAACCAAAAGGAAGAACAGATTTGGGCATGGAACAGAAGGAGCATTTTTTGGACCTCTGGCACTTTTAGGCATGAAGTTTGTAGGGCTGTCTCACACCCTCAACAGCAAAAATCTTGTTGACAAAAGGTGGCATTTAATAAGTTGTTTTTAGGATATATTTCGTTACTCTTGTTTGAACTAGCAGGTGCTCGCGGACTGTGTCGTGTTAGCAGGGTGCTGGTTGGGCTCCTCCACACCAGGAAGGTGCAGGGTGCTTTCCAGGAGGCAGACAAACATGCAGTGAAATCAAACATGCATTAAAAGCACGGCTCGAGCCTGCAGAAGCACCCAGAGCCTCTGGCGGGGGCTGGCAGTGTGCCCCATGTATGCCCCATCCCTCCTCCCACAGCGCCACAAAGGTGTCAGGACTGTCCCACAGTCACGTTACTGCACCATCTCCCAGGCTGAGAACAAGGGAAGTGCCTTTTCCTTCCCTCAGCAGACAGATACATTCCCTGTTTTGTTTTTTTTAAAAATATAGCAGCCTTTTAATTTCTTTGGTGCAAATGTCCCCTCTCGCTGTGCTTCTAAGTGCCCTGCTTCCCCCTGACACGAAGCTGGGTCTCAGTGCCAGGCTGCGCTTCCCTGCCCACCTTGGAGCCCCGCTGGGAAGGACCGTAAAGGGAACTCCGTAGAACTGAAAAACATGAAATCTGACCTCGCCCTTTTCTTTTTCTGAGCCACGCTCTGCTGCCTGTACCCAAGGTGATCCGGGAGCGCAGGTGTGTTAAGGATTCATCGTCTTGTGAGCACATCTGGACAAAACCCAGAGGCTCATCCCCCGTCCTGCTCACCCCCCTGCAGATCCGGAGTGTGTTTGGGTGTAAAATCAGCACATCTCTCTGGTGCAGAGCAGCTGGTCTACTCGACACAAGATCTGCCACATAAAAGGCCAGCTAAGTTTGGTCACAGCTCTTTTGCCAATGGTACTAAAGCTGGCGGAGCACCTGGGACAGCATACACTCATCTGCTTGGGTTTTCTCCCTAAGGGGTGAAAGAAGACCACTTCTTTACCAAAGAGTCAGGGTCTGCACAAGACACTGGACTTCAGTGGGGCAAAAGGAGAAACATCATTAAAGCAAACACAGAAACACAGATACAAAACTTCAGGGGACCTGAAAGATAAATACAAACCATTGTGGCTCCCACAAGGCTTTTACAATCTTTTCAGTTCTTTTGCAAGTCAATAAATTGGTGGATATGGGAGAGGAGGCCAACGCAGAATCATAGAATAGTTTGGATTGGAAGGGACCTTAAAGATCATCTAATTCCACCCCCCCCTGCCCTGGGCAGGGACACCTCCCACCAGACCAGGTTGCTCAAAGCCCCATCTAACCTGGCCTTGAACATAGCATAGTATTGGGAAGTGTTGTCTCTTGCTTGAAGCACTGTGGGGCATCTGGGGTCATAGTTGGGGAAGCCCCATATTTCTGGACATTGAGATTTCCCTCCTGGGCATTTCTGGATGCTTTTTGTCTCTCTGGCTCTGGCCAGATGTGCCCTTCCTTGGGAGTGTCCATAGACAGGGCTGTACCCTGTCCTCTCACCCACTATCTTCATTCCCCAGGTGATGCCATTGAGATTTGTCCCCAAGCTGCCTGCCACTCTCCCTCCATACCTGGCTCTTTCCTGAGGGTTTCTCTCCATCTTCTCTTTGCAGACACATTTGCCAGCAAAGTAGCAGCGACGCAGGACCAGTACGCAGACGCCTCCATCGGGAATGTCACCGGGAGCAATGCTGTGAACGTTTTCCTGGGCATCGGGGTGGCCTGGTCCATCGCAGCCATCTACCACGCAGCGCACGGACAAGCCTTCCAAGTGTCACCTGGCACCCTGGCCTTCTCTGTCACTCTCTTCACCATTTTTGCTTTTATCAGTGTGGGAGTGCTGCTCTACCGGCGGAGACCCGAGATTGGAGGTGAGCTGGGCGGGCCGCGGACTTCCAAGCTGCTCACATCCTCACTCTTTATCCTCCTCTGGCTCTTGTACATATTCTTCTCATCTCTGGAAGCCTACTGCCACATAAAGGGCTTCTAAAGGGACAATCAGAGATAGTAAATATATATATATATCTATATGTATCTATATAGAGTGATATATAGGTATAGATATAGATATAACGCTGTGTATAATGAACAGAGAAAGAATTAAAGAGATTTGCCATGTTCACACACCTGCTGACAGAAAGTGGCTTTGGAGCATCCTTTGAACTAGGCAGGACCCCAAAGCCAGCAGGACCCCTGCCCCGGCAGCCGCCCCAGCCAGGAGCCCGGCGGCAGAGCCCTCTCTGCACCTCTGCCAACAGGAGCGGCTGACGGCCCCCGAGCCCTTTCCCATCGCTCTCCCCCACCCGCCGGACCCCCGGGAGGATGGATGCCGAGGGGGCCGGGGCGCATCGGTACGGGGAAGGCCAGAGTAGCTGGTGAGAAGCAGAGCGGTGGGCAAGGGAAAGAGAGGAAAGCCAGGGGTCCCAAACTCCGACCAGCACCCGCCTGCCTTCGCCACCTGGGAACGTCCCCCCTGGCCCTGTTGGAGAGAAGCGAGAGACCGGACTGAGGACAAGGGGAAATTGGGAGCTTTCTAAGGATAGAACAAAAACCGTTTTCGTCATTGATTTGGGGTTGGGGTTTGTTTTTTGTTTGTTTGTTTGTTTGTTTGTTTTGGCGTGTGTACAACTAAGCCTTTCTCCCCAACATTGCCCCTTGCCTTCCCCCCTCCATGCTTCAGGGCTGTGCAGCCGCAACCCGCTGTCCGGTGTCCCAAGCCGGGGCTGCGCGGAGTGGCAGGAGCTTTTCTCCCTCCTCCTCCAGCCCCTCGGGCATGCTGTCGTGGTACTTGTAACATTTGCATGAGTGAATTGAACCCTATCTGTATATAGCATCCTATAGCGATAGTCCTCCAAGCCATGTGGGTTGAGCATTGCAGATACAAGTGTTTTCTTTTCACCAGGTTTTTTTTTTAATTTATTTTATTTAGTTTGGTTTCGCCGTAGGGTTTTGTTTGTTTGTTTGTTTGTCTGTTTCCTCTTAGTGTGGGTTAAAGGAGGGAAAGCTGTCCCCGTTTATTGCTCCGCACGTGGGTCCACGAGAAGCAATAATAGCCACACAGAATTAGGTTTCCAGGGGAGGAAAACCCCCAGCCCAGAGACTGCAGGCTCCGTCCCCCGACGTGGCTGGGCTCCCCCCGACAGCAGCCACTCCAGGACGTGCTGGAGCCGGCGTGAAGCCCTGCACTGCCCGCAGGAGGTTTTACAGAAGGTTTTACAGAAGGTCCCGGGGAGCCCGAGGGGGATGAGCTGTGTCTGAGCCCGGGGGAAACACACACACAGCTCAGCCAGCGCTGCGCCTGCCTCTGCCTCTATGGCCGGTGGCTGGGCCCAAGCCCTGCGTCCCACCGCGTCCCCAGAGGTGGAGTGACAGCCCCCGTGTGCGAGCGTTAAGCCATTCGGGGTCAGTCCCCAAAGCTGATCCTTTCCCACAGCCATTTGGAGGCAGAATAACTCAGCGTTACAGGCTGAGGGGCCATAATGACAACATTTCCCACCCCGCTGACTGTAACTAGGAAACATACCCCAGGAAAAAAGCCACATTTTGCCCTCTCTGAGTCTGGTGCTGGTGGGAAGGGTGAGGCAGGGCAGGGCAATTCAGTGTCACCCCCCCCACCCCAGCAGTAGGGGCCAGGAGGTGTGGGTGGGGGGCTCCCCTGGGGGCAGCAGAGGGGTGAGGTTGTGCACAGGGGTGACATTGTGTTGAGAGATGTCTCCTCACCCCACAGCCCTTCGCTGGGCTCCCCAGCATCACAGCCAGCTGAGCCCCCAGCCTGCGCGTCCCCCGGTCAGCTCTTCCCCCCCAGCCGAAAGCCACAGCTGAGCCTTGTACCGTTACCGATCGGCTGGGGTTATTCCCACTCGTTTTGAGCAATCTCTGGAAGTTTTTAATTAACCTGATGCAAAATTTTCTCCAGAAGTATGAAGTTGTTGGATTATTTTTTTTTTCTTCTTGAGCCTTTTTTTCACTTTTGATGCATTTTTGGGGTTTTCTTTTTGTTTCTCATTGTTTTTGGGGGAAGAATCAAATGCAGGTACCGGTTTTTCAGGTTTATGATTACCTTTATGTACAATTATTTCATTTTCATCTATTTGGCTTCATTGATTTTTCTTTGTGTGTATTGCCCACCATTATAGGCAGTGAGCCCACTAATTGTGATGATCCTTATCAATGGTACACAATGCACAGACAAATAAAGTTTGTAATGATTCCTGATGGATCCAGTAGTGCTCCTGCATATTGTCTATGGAAAAACCCTTCCCTCCCCTCCCGTTGTCACCCTTTATGTTGTACCTATCTCCTCCTTACTCATCGGTTTGCTTTCATCGTGTTTCTGACGCTGATGGGGGGCAACGGTGCCTCCGTGTGCCCGCCCCCGCCCCACCTCACGGCTTTCCTCCTGCTCCATCTCCATTGTGCCTTGGTGTGCTGTGGCACAGCGGGGGCTCGCAGCCCACCCAGCTCTCGGGGGGGTGCAGGAAACCGCCCAGGGACAAAGCTGCCGTGCGACCCTTCTGGGGGCCATGAGCTGCTCCTATGCCGGGTCCCCCACAGGTGCTGGCTTGCCCTAGACTCAGGAGAGCTGTGCGCGTGTCCCCAAGGTACTCGGCAGCTCTTTCTGCTTGTGTCCTCTACTGATATAGAGCTGCTCCTGCTCTTGGCCCAGCCCCACGGAGACTTGCGCTAGGTTAAGCCGCTAGCTGATGGCAAGAGATGCACTAGCAGGGCAGGGTCCAAAGCCCATCTGAGACACACCACAAGGTCACTGAGCGGCTGGGGCCGCTCTGGGCAACTGCCGGCCTGCGTCCCGGTGCAGGTGCCATGGGCCATTTCTGACCCACACGTCTCAGCAGAGCTCAGCCAGCTCTGAGGAGGAGGAGAAGAGTCTCCACACGCCCAGGGACGTCGCTCCTCCCTGTGCTTCACCCAGCATCTGTCGAGCTGCCCCCAAACAGGCCCTCCCCACAGTGCTTCCGAGGGCCCAGGCTGACAGCTGGACCCCAACACCAGCCACAGAGATGGGGCCCAGGCAGGGGCTGCCTTCCCCTGGGGGGGCTCTCCCTGCTCCTCCCGGGGAGGCAGGCACACCTGGGCCCCTGCCTGTCCGGAGGGGCCGCGCAGCCGGTCAGACCGGCACCGGCAGCAGCCTCTGCTTTCCGGCTGCGGGCTCGGAACATGCCGCGGGGCAGGCGGCTGGTTTTGTTGTGACCGTGTCCGCCGAGGCCCAGCGGCAGTGAAACTACCGTCTGCCGCTGTGGGGGGCCGTGTGGCAGAGCGGGTGGCCGACGCACCCCACAGCCCGGGGGTTTAACGGGATCCCAGGGCTGCTCCCACAGAGACCTGGCCCTTCCCCGCGCCCCACGCGGCCTTTGGCAGCCATGCCCTGGCCCTGCTCTCCCCGGGGGAGCTCAGCACCCTCCAGGGTGAGTGCGGGACGAGGTTCAGTGCTGGCCAAGGCCCAGGCGAGTGCGGCCGGTCACCTCAGCGTGCTTTCCCCAGGCAGTGAGTTATGAAAGCAAAGCAGCTCTCCCGACCCAATAATTACATCTACTGAAAGGTGCTGGTGGTATTTCGCTCTCATCATTTACTCTTCCAGAATGAATTGCAGGCGCTAAAGTCATTAACAAGTTGAAGGGGACTTGTGTAGCAGCTGGGTTTAATAGTCAGTAAATAACTGTTCTGCTCGCAGAGCTTTGCAAAGCGAATGATGGAGCGTTGCTTGCTTAGGACAAGGCCTAAATCACACAGTAAACACCAGCCTTGTTTATGCACTTGTTCTCTGCCAGCCGTGTGCTTTGCAGCATCGTTAACAAGCTCACGCATGGCATGCCATGTGTTTGCCCGCTCGCTCATGGAGGAGCCACGGATGACCAGCGAACCTTTTACCTGGCTGCTGCCTTGCTACGCCAAGGAGAGAAGGACCGTTCCACCCAGCCCTGGCCACCCAGCTGTGTTTGCAAGGGTGTAATGCCTGCTCCTCGGCACCAACCTCGTCTTTAAACCAGACCCCCGGAGGCAAAAGCCCGTGCCCAGCCGCACGCTGCTGGGGCAGCAGGAGGAACACAGCCCCCTGCGCCCATCTGCCCCGGCTCCCTGGTCCTGTCTGGTGCCATCTCCTCCTCATCCCTGCCAGCCTCCCCACCCTCCCTTCCCAAGGGAAGGGCATCAAGCATCTCTGCCGGAGCCTCAGGCTCAGGGAGGTTGCCAGAAACAGCACTTCAAACCCTCTGCCTCCATCTATCTGCCCGCCCCAGCTGCTCTCACCCCCTCTCATCACCCCGCTAGCCAAAGGCAAACCCCACGGAAAAGGATGCGGCACGGTGCAAGGGACATTCAGAGACAGACGTCCAAATAATTCAACAGGCCACTGCAAAGTGCTTGGGGACAAAGGGAAGGAGCACACGGAGCAGTGACAGCCCTGAGCATCTCATCAAATCCATATCCCCAGCTCTCCAGGGGCCAGCAGCTGAGGAGGCAAATCCCAGCCACAACCTGAACACAGGGAAAAGGTGCAGAAGAGCCAGGACTCTGCAGGAAGCCACAAATCTGCATCACCTCGGGGCTGAGCTGAACCAAGCTGCCGTCACCTGCCTGCACCTCAGCCAGGGCAGCGTGGGAACTGCTCTCCCAAGAGACACGAATCCCTCACCTGGAGGTGACAACACAGGGCAGCCCGCAGTGCCTCTGGGGCAAGGGAGATTGCAAGGGGCATTTGTGCATCTTTTCCCCCCACTTTCATCGCTTCCTTAAAGGACAAAAGAGAAAAGGGAAGTGTTGAGCCCTTTCTGGTCACAACTCTGGATGCAGTCTACAAACTCACTGTGCCATTTCTGCTATGGGCAGGGAGGGGAGAACCAGAGCCCGTGTGTTATTGTTACAGCTATTTTTAAATGCTTGGGTAAGAATCAAGTGGAGCAGCACTGGGTGCCACATACATACCCAAGGAGGAGGTTCAGCTGCACTCGCAGAAGGGCAAGAGCTGGGCATAGCCAGAAAGTGACAGACAGAGAGAAAAGAGGGAAAACTAAATGCCGGAGGGTGTTACTCTGGGGAAAAAAACAAACCCTGCGTTATTTTTCTGTAGGCTTTGGCACCCATGCCCATCTGGGGAAGCGTGTTTGCAGAGCACCAGGAACCTTCCTCACCTCTCTGAGTGTGTGATGACCGACCACACACACGCATGCACATGCATAGCACAGCTGCAGAAAAGCTTGTTTATCTTGTAAAAAAAATGGACTTGCACAGGAAAGCATCCAAAGGCATCTGTATTCTTGCAGAAAGCACCGAGGGACAATAAATACAGTGAGATTCCTCACCTTTTAAGGACTTGAGCCTTCCTCCCTTTGGAACTGGAGGCGCCAAGAGCCTCTCAGCAGCCAGCAGCAGCCCTCACGCAGAGGGAAGGGATGCTGCGAAGGAAAGGGGCTGTCTGGCCAAGCAGGATCTGTTATCAGCAAAGACAGCCAGAAGACTGCTGTTACTCGCAGGATTTACTGTCCATGGCACATCGCTGAGAGCATCCAAGGGGTCTTCGCAGGGTCTTGTTATCTCTCTGGAACATCCCGAGAATGGCCAGCCCTGCCCCTGAGCACACGCTGCCCCTCGGGGTGGCTCGTCACTCTCTCCTGCAGACCCCACACCCTCCCTTGGCGCCTTCCCACCCTCCCAAGGGGAACATCAGCTTGGGGCTCCCCTCCCCAGAAGCGTGAAAGAAGGCACTGGGGCGCCTGCTGTTCCCACGGCAGGGGCTGCAGAGCGCTGCTGGGTGCTGCTGGTGGGATGTTCAGCATCAGAGGGCATGGGGAAGGGAGAAGTGCCCTGGGGTCCCATCCAGACCTGGAAACCCTCTTTTAGGCACTGCCCCAGCTGCCAGGCTACAGACATGCATCTTGCTTTCTGTACAGCTATAGGGCAGCCTCCAGCTCTTTTGGCTATCTGTGGGCACCAACCCCAGGCTTTCTTTTTAACTTTGTATTCTTTAGCAAAATAGCCCTTGATTTGTTGTACTGCTCTACGACAGCTCTCCACCCCTCCCCGCACACTAACCCCACCCCCAGCAGTGTGCAGTTCCAGGCAGTGGTGGGAAGCATCATTAGCAAGGCACCAGGAGCATATGCAACCTGAGGATGGGCTGCTCCAGCATCCACCTTCCCGTGTGCGACAAAGCTTCTCTCTCACTAGACCGAACAGCAATGCTTATTAGCTCAGGTTTGGTTTCTGTATCTCAGGGCAAAAATTAACCACTCCAAAAGATGTCTTGGAATTGAGCCCCTGCAAGCAAAGGACCGTGCAATTTTCCACACAGCAGAGGCAAACGTCAGCATGACGAGCTCTCCTACTCATCATCCAGGCACCATTGCAGCCACTACCCACAGGCACTGGTTTTTATTGTGCTGCTACCCTTCAGTCACGAGTTTTTGGAGGATTAAGCATCTCTGCTGAATTTCCACTGTTATCGAGCCCCACAGATGCTCCAGCTCCACCCCTTGCCCCACTCCTGCCTCTACACTTCCTAATTGCTTTAGCTTAAAACTAATTGCTTTAGCTGAGGGTTTAAGGTCCACCTCAACTTCTTTCTTTCAAAATGCAGCCTGTTTTTAGTGCTCTAACTATTCTAAAACTTATCTTATTGCCTACAAAACCTTCCTGCCCCCGCTTAAAATGGGCAGAGTTTAAGTCAAGCAAGTTGCAACGGCTTGGGATGCTTATCCACCCTCAGAGCTCCTAAACCTTTACAGGACACGGAGGACTGTCACAGGGGTCTCTCCCTGCACTCCTGACCTCTCAATTGAGGTTGGATTTATTTCTTCTCTCTTATTTCTAACTCAGAGGAGTCCCTTACAGATGACAGCAGGGCGAGACCTGCGTGGAGTAAAGCCTTGCTCTGTTTTCTTGACCAAAATTGCCATGGCACTCTCAGCAGCAGCAGCGTGTGCCCCTCTGCCCCAGCCCACAGCCTGTGGTGGGCTCCTTGCTTGCAGAAGTAGGAGTTGCTGGTAGAGGAGCTTCTTTGCAGAGATCCTTAGAAACACAGAGAATTGCTGAGTGACTGTAAAATTGCTGCACTAGCACAGGATAGATTGGATCTTGGTGGTGCAAATGTGTCCCAAGCTGCTGCTGGGCTTATGTGGGAACGTTAATGAGAGTCTAGCAAAGTAGTGGCTTTGTGACTCCCAGGGATGTAGGAGCAGCACAACCAGATTTCTCCTTGCTCGGTGCGATGCAGAGATGGCTCCCTCACCCCTCGCTTTCAGCTACAGCATTGCCCTGGTCTTGCCTGGCAACAAGAGCTGTGATTAGATGCTCCTCGGCTGAACTCCCCCTGTACAGATGGAAATGAACCGATCCCCGTTGTGTCTTCATTTGTTTGCCCCATGTTGCTTCCTTCATCTTCTGAGCTCTTGAGAAAATGCGCTCCCACAGCAAGCCGTGCAGGAGACCTGCTTGTCTTGCTCTTAATCAGGAAACATGCACTACTTCCAGCAGCTCTAGAGAGCAGAAGATTGTGATAATACCTTTTACATTATAGTTGATATGTTAGCAAGAAAGAAAACGTTATTTATTTTTTCCCTGATGACAACATGACTTCTGACAACACTTGTGCAGCTTCTTCTTTCCTTAACGTATTAAGCACTGGGAGGGACGGATCTGTAAATAGCCCAGCTTTCAAGACTACCTGTTGAGAACATTGTTCAGTAATCCAGGAAAAAGGTTTTATCTGTGGATGAAGGGGAGAAGTTGGTGAATTCTCCTAAGCTTCCTAGCTCCTGCTGGAAGAAACACACATGTGCTGGTAAAAGCCACAAAATGCCAAGTTTGATACAAAACAGCCCTCTGTACCCTGGCTTTCCGTGCCACGGAGATGTGGCATGAGGTTGTAAAATCAAAACCACGGCTTCCTGAAGACCGCTCAGCAGTGATGGGTATCTTTATATCTACTACTGTCCCTAGGATATCTGGAGAGGTCTCTGGTCCACCTGGTGTTCACATCACTGTCAATCAAGCAAGAAGGAGATGGAGGACACCACGCGCTACATTCCCCGGCCCCAACAAGGAAGCCTCCCAGGATATTCCCAGCAAGAAGCAGTCAGAGCGCCGGGGAGCAAAGCTGTTGACAGGGTTGCTCACACATCTCAAAGGCAGCAGGTTCCCCCCGGGAGTCTCCCCACGCCGCTCTCCGCATGGCTGCCGCAGCGGGCAGAGCCTCCCGCGGCTCAGCATCCTCCAGGCAGAGCCCAAGCGGAGATGCCCGGGCTGCCCGTGCTTGTCCATGAGAGCATCAGCCTTGGTCTCAGCCAGGGAGGCCTTTAGGGAGTGATCATGTTATTCTGAAAAAGAGGGAGATGAGATGGGAATTAGTCAAAAAACAACAGTAGCAGTAATTTAGAACCACTGTAATTAAGTGGTCCGGTTATCTCGATGCTTGAGTGACCACTCCAGTTCTCAAAAGCCATTTCCAGACACTTGAAACGCAGGGAAAGCAACTGCTCCTCTTCCTGGAGCAGCAAACAGGCTGTTGCCGTGAGCTTGGAGAGGCCACAGAAACGCATCTGTCTCAGCAGAGATGTAACTCAAACCAGCAGCTTCCTCCCCTGCCCGACTCAGGCGTGGGGGGAGGCTCGGGCAGGGAGCTGGCACGCTGTCCCAGGGGCTGGATGCCCCCCATGGGCGAGGCAGCCCACGGGGGAAAAAGAGCTCGGAATGACTGGCTGGTGCTAATGAGCGAGGGGAAAAAGAGCTCGGAATGACTGGCTGGTGCTAATGAGCGAGGGGAACGGCTGGTGGGTGGGTGCATCCCAGGAGGCAGGGCAAGCAGCAGGAGCAGGGTGCTGGGGGGCAGGTAGCTGGTCACCCCGCAGCGGAGCAGGGGCTGGGGACGGCAGTGCCCAGGCAAGGCTGCCCTCTGGTAGCTCTGATGTGCTGGAGCACAACAACAGTGCGCTCCAGAGACGACGGCTTACGCTTTCCTGCTCTCCTCTGACAGCGGGCACTGTCCCCCCACGCAGCAGGCAGCGGTGAGCCCCCCATTGCCCCCGGGGTGGCAGAGGGGAGGCAGGCAGGGAGGAGGCTGCCACCACCCTTCCTGACGTGCCCGAAGCATGGGTCAGTCCAGCCACCCGTCACCATCACCTCCCATGTCCTGTGTCACCCTTCATCCTGTGCGTCCTCCCCCTCACGGCACTCCAGGGCAGGCAGACCTCTTGTGCAAACCAGGACCGAAAGAGAGAGAGAGATCTCCCACAGCCCAGCGTGCCACCCCACCCCTGGGGACGGGGGTGGGAAGGCCCCCATCCGGCCAAATTTTTCCAAAGCAGGGCTGAAAGGAGAGTTTGAAGAACTGGCTTGCCTGGAGACAGAGACCAGAGTATGGGTCGCAAATTCATCCCCCCCTTCCCTCCGTCGCCCGGCTGCGAGAGCCGGCACTGCCCCGCGCCGGTGGGCTGCCCCGGGCTCAGCAGCCGGAGCCCCCCGATCTCTCTGTCTCTCTCGTGGTTCCTCCTAAGTTCAATGGCACAATGCAGCTACACTATTTGAAAAGCCATAATATTTGTTGGTACGACTCTTTTATTACTGTCAATTTATATATATTTGTTGATAAAAGAGGTCATCTTGGGAGACACTTGTAGTCTACTGGGAAATAATTATCCGATGCTGTATATTCTGTACATGCTGTATAAACAAAGCGAAATATTTAAATCGAAATGTTCAGTGGACTCGGTGGCACGTGCTGGGAGGGGAGGCTGGGACCAGGCGAGCTCCCTCCTTGGGCCACCCCGGCTGGGGCTCGGAGTCTCCGGCAGAGCCACCGTCCCGCTGGGGTCTCGGCCGTCGCCCAGGGCAGGACCCGGCCAGGGTGAGAGGGTGAAGCCTGCGGCTCCTCGGGTGCTTTTTCCCCCGGGAAGGTGAGAGGAGGTGAGGGCGGGTGAGAGCAGCTGCTCCATCTTCCCCCCGGGGCGAAGCAGAGGGCTGGGCATGGCTTTCTCAGACCCTCTCGACGCAGCGTCGCCCACCCGCCTCCTTCCTCCCTCTGCTGCCCAGGGTGGGAGCCCTTCAGCGGCCACCCAGCGCGACATCTCCAAGCCTTATGGTCAGAGAGGGTTCCTGGCGGGGGGGTGTCCGGCAGCGGCACAGGCTGGCTCCGAGCATCCGGCTCTTCCCACTCCTTCCCGTGCTCGTGCCCTGCAACGGCGCCAGCCGCCCTCCCCAGCACCTTCTCCAGCAGCGACGAGCTGTGACCTGCTAACCTGACACACGCTGTTAGAAAACCTGTTTCATATTTTCTGTGGTATTGATCTACAACTTTTGAAATCATCGGAGACAGTTGTGGTAGCCTCAAAATTGTGCTGAGCTCATATATTTTTATATTTGTGGTGTTTTCCTATTAATAGAGAGTAGTGAAGTAGTAACCCTATAGCTGAGAGTGAACTATTCAAAATAAATATACGACTGCAGAAAATATTTGTAAAAATAATTTATTTGAAATATTCTGCCAAAGATAGCTCTCTAATGATCTGTAAAATGTCGTTTCTCTCTTTTTGCTCTGAATGTCATTGTGAAAGCACCTTTCTCCCCACTATCTTTTGAATATTTGCTTTTTTTGTATCTTTAAGGGCAAAGAAATATGCCAATGATTTTTTTACCAGAGCAGTAAACAGGGCAGTAGGGAGGCACGAGATGACTTTATAATGGTCATAGATGGGATCCAGTGACAGTCACGCTGACAATCCCGTCTCTCCTGTGGCTCCTCTCGCGGACGGATGGGTCTCAAAGCCTGGGATGGTTCTCTAGCACCTCACCCAAAGGAGAGAAATCTCTCAGCCACCCACTTACAGGCCAAAGGCATTTGGAGTCCCTGGCGGGCAACTTCTGCCTCTCCATTATTTACAAGCCCGACATCTTTACTAGCCCTTAACAGGCCCTGCGGCAGGCAGGCAGGTAGCCCTGGCTCGGGGCTCTGTGGGGCCTGACCAGGTCTGGCCCCTCCAAAGCTGTTCCCGAAATGCTGCCTGCAGAGTCCCACTGCCTGCAGAGTCCCACTGCCACCCAGATCCGTCCCCTTCGTCCCCGCGTGGGGACAGGGGGGACCCAGCCGCCGCAGGACAGGACACCTGAGCGAGAGGATGAGTTAAACAGGGGCCCGTACGGCCCTTTGCCAGGGGAGGAGCTGCCCAGATTAGTCTGTTCAGTATTTACAAATTTATTTATTTGTTTAATAGGGAAAAAATCTTATTTCCCTTCTCCATTTCTTACTCTTGAAAGAACTTTTCAGTTCTAGGAAAAGCCGTCGTTATCTTCTGTGACCCCCGAGTCTGTTGCAGTGAACACACATCCTCAGCCACGGCCGTCGGGCTCCACCGAATCAGAGATTTTTTGGCTCAGGTTTTTCGGGTTTGTTTTTTTTTTTTTGCTTCTGCTTCATAGTTGTTTAAATTTCTTGGTCGTAAAGATCCAGAGGAATGAATTGCTAATAAGGAAAGGAAGGGGTCCGCAGGCGCAGGAGGGGTGGGTTTGGGTCCCACCGAGCCACCAGCGCCCCGAGCCCAGGGTCACGCAGCTGCCGCCTCACAGGGAAAGGGGAGCGAGCCAGGGAAGACCATTGTGAGAAGAATTGGGTTTCTGATCACTGTGCATTTTGTTAATTAGTGAATTCAAATAGTTTTATTTTTACCAAAAACAGATAATCTTTATTCCAGTAAAGACAACTGTTGACTTGAGATATATATATATATACATATATATATAATTTGAATGGTTTATATCCTGTTGCTCTAACTACATAAAATGGAAACATATTGCAAGTTGTGTCATTCCGATGTACAAAATAAATGACTTTTCCCTGCATGCTGCCTGGGTATGTTGTGATTTGAATTAAGAGTTATATTTGAATTGCCTTATTCAAGAGGTTGTATGTTACCTAACTGGGGAATGACCTGGCACTGTCCATCACATTACATGTGTACTTGATGCTGTGTTATGTCAAATTCAGATGAGATGTCTGTCATCTATGTATTTTGTGGGAGACCTTTTATCTTGTTAAATTGTGATATGTGAACCTCTCATTGCCTGAAATAGTCAGAGTTGTATAAATCAGTGTCTTCAGCTGCTTTCCTAATTTTATCACATTTCCTAACACAAAATATAGATGTTTGTAAATTCTTCATTCATTTTGTCTATTTTTATGTATAAAGCTTTTTTAATCTGGCAGAGGAGTAAGATAAGGCAGCTCCCCCTGAATTTTTCAATCAAGGCTCAGTTACATTTCTCTCCCTCGGCGAGAAGCACCAACCAGTTTTCAGCAGCCACAATTGGAATTAGGGCCGTATGTTTATTGCTGTTATCTCCTCCGGCTCAGATGGGCCATTGTCACTGCAGAACACAACCACGAATGACAAGCCACACGTGGGGCTTCTGTAGTGACAGCCCTCCGGGGACCAGGCGCTTTCCAGCGGCTTCTCCAGGCCCCAGGTCTCCGCTGTGCCGGGGGTCGAGGTGGGAGGGAAAGGGGAGATGCCCCTGCCCACAGCAAGGCAGCCGGGGGGAGAGGGAGGAGAGATGCTGCTCTTCCAAAAAGATGAGGAACTGCTGGAGAGAGAGCCCAGCAGAGGCCACGAAGGTGATGAAGGGAATGGACCATCTCTCTGCTGAGGAAAGGCTGAGGGACCTGGGGCTGCTCAGCTGGAGAAGAGCAGACTGAGAGGGGACCTCATGGATGCTGGGATGTGGGTAGGGAATTTTCCCCAGCTCTCTGTCTGTGTTCTGGGCCTCAGCACACATTTGATGGTCCCGATGAGGTGCAGTCTCTGATCTGCAGGGTGTTGGGGTGCAATGTGTTTTCTGGAGCTGTGGTTTCCATTTTGTCATCAACAAAGAGAAGTCTGTGCAGGAATGACAAGCACTGAAGTGCTGGAGAGGAGTGTCACGGAAGCGACACGGGACGAGTGTTGATATGAAAGTATCAAACCCGGGCTCAGCACGGTGTGGGGAGGCTAAGGGTGTCATCTAAGGGTAGTCCAATGTTGGGCTCCTCCGTTCAGGAAAGACAGGGAAAGACTGGAGAGTCCAGCGAAGGGCTACGAAGACGATGAAGGGGCTGGAGCATCTCTCTTGTGATGAAAGGCTGAGAGACCTGGGGCTGTTTAGACTGAGAGGGGATCTCCTCAATGCTGAGCGATATCTACGGGGCAGGTGGCAAGAGGATGGGGCCAGACTCTTCTCAGTGGTGCCCGGTGACAGGACAAGGGGCAACGGGCACAAACTGGAACATGGGAAATTCCATC
>JAHREE010000425.1:134122-156378 GCA_033628505.1 Tringa tobata | reverse complement strand
CTCCCCGCCCCGCACCTCCCGCCCCGCACCTCCGTAACGCGGCTCCTCCTCCAGGTCCGAGGCCAAGTCGGGACGGACGGACCTGATCTTCCTCATCCGCTTTCGGCACTGCTGCCTGCTCCGCAACCAGCGCTGCCTCCTGGCCTACCTGTGAGTGCGGGGCTCCCCCGCCGCCGGCTGCCCGCGGGAGGGGCGGTAGCGGGGTGGCCGTGGGCGCCTCTCTCTGTGGTGGTGGCGGGGGGGCTGCCGAACGCCGGCACGAAGAGGAGGCCCCGCATGCTCCCCCTCTTTAAAAGCTGTAATTAGCGGGCAGGCCGAACGCCACGTCCGTTGGGGGAGCGCGGGTGAAACGGCCCAGAGGTTTTGTTCGCTGCTCTTTGGGGGGCAGAGTCGTTGCCCCGGGAGGTCGCCGGTGAAGATGCCGGGTTTGCCCCCTGTTTCTGCCCCCAGGTACGACCGGTTGCTGCGCATCCGAGCGCTGAGGTGGGAGTACGGCAGCGTCCTGCCCAGCACCATCCAGTTCCACATGGCAGCCGAGGAGGTGGGTCGGCCTTGGCCTCGGCTCTCCCCCTCTTTCCGCTTATTCCTCCTGATGGATTCGTAGGGTCAAAATTCCCCTCTTCCCCCACCATAAACGTGGCACTTAACGTGCCTTTCTGTAAATACTGGTTTATTTATTCATTGCCTGCGGGGATACTGAGTGCAGGGGATGCTTGGCTCTTCTGAGGATCAGGTGGCCTTTGGTAGGTCAGACTCAGAGCCAGCAGAGCGAGGTCTTCACCTGCTGCTCTCCTTTGAGAGCATCTACAGAGCTGCTGCCGTGAGCAGCCCGTGTCCTGCCCTGGATCCAGGCTGCTCTGCCTCCGGGGCAGTTTTTCCCTTTAAAAGAGCTCATGTTCACCTTTCACTGGCAGAATGTGCTTGGGAAGGGTGGTCAGACAGCACAAGTGAACTAATGACAGAAGGAGAGGGAATGGCTTCAAGCTCCAACAGGGTAGGTTTAGACTGAACATTAGGAAAGAATTCTTCACGGAAAGAGTGGTCGGGCATTGGAATAGGCTGCCCAGGGAGGGGGTTGAGTCCCCATCCCTGGATGTGTTTAAGAGACGATTAGATGTGGTGCTGAGGGATATGGTGTAGGGGAGGACTTTGTAGAGTAGGGTAGATGGTTGGACTTGATGATCCCAAGGGTCTCTTCCAACCTAGATGATTCTATGATTCTAGATGTCGCTCATCAGGGACCTGTCCTTCAGCATTAGCTGTCCAGCTTTGCCTGAGGGGTTGCTGTCCATGTCTGCAGGTGGAGTGGTTCAATCGGTACAAAAAGTCTCTGGCCACCTACATGAGGTCAGTAGGAGGAGAGGAGGCGCTGGACCTTACACAGGATATAAAACCTCCTAAAAGCCTGTACATCGAAGTAAGTGCAAGATTGCTGGTTTCTGTCTGTGAACAAACATTTTGCCTGACCATCATTTTTGAGAGAATTTTGCTCCCATCTCAAGTCAGGTCACCGAGCAAAGCCTTCAAGAGCACCAGAGCTTCCACAAGCTTCTACATTTTACTTTTTACTCTCTGCCTGCCAGCATTTTACTCCCTCCATCTACTGAGGACTCCAAGTCTGTTTAAAGATGGCATTTCTAGTGTGGGCAAGGGGGTGAGCACTCTGAATCTCAGTGAGGAGTTCTTGCAGCATTTTGCTGAAACTTAACCAACTCTCAGCTCAACTAGAAACCTCGTTTCCATGAATTGCTAACTAATTTTCCTTTGTTGTTATTTTAAATGGACTCCGATAGATGAGACTATAAATTGTTTTACACAGTTGATGCAACAAAGCAAGAGCATGTGAGGATCTGCTGCTGCTGAAGTGCTCAGTTCTGATGTTCTCTTCCAGAGAGCGTGTAGTAACAGTCAACCTGTTTCTTAAGACAGTTTCACCATTAACAGACAGGCATTTTCTGGTGCATGTGTGGGGAGGTTCTCCTGGAAGCACAGCTGCTGTTCCCCAGACCCTGTCTCTTGTGCTGCTCTTCCTCTAGTCCCTGTGGAGGGCTGGGCCTCTTGCTGGTGCTTCTTGCTCCAGGCAAAGGCAGGAAGAGAACACGTCGGGTAGAGCCCACCGACCCTGGGATCGGTACAGTTCTGCATCTCCAGGCCTGCTCTGTTTTGAGGCTGCAGCAGGCAGGAACGTGGCCGTACCCATGGTTCTGGGACGGGTGGTGTAAGTCAGCAGTGATGCCAAGTGTTCTCTGGGGGAGATCTGCTGATCTGAGAGCTGCGTTTCTCCTTTGCAGGTGCGGTGTTTAAGAGACTATGGCGAATTTGAGATCGATGATGGCACCACCATCCTGTTGAAGAAGAACAGCCAGGTACCTGTGAAAAGAGCGTGGTCCGTTCTCTTCCTTCCCTTTCACTCCCACGATAGCCCCCTGCTTGTCGCAGCTTTGCAGCACATCACCCACCGTTCCTGCCCACTCCGCAGGGTGTCTGCGTGGTGTGGGGCTGCAGTTCAGCTCTGCCTGCTCTGGTGCCACGATGCAGCGGGCGTAGGGCACGACAGAGCTGGCTGTGCGCAGCGAGGAACCCACTCTGCCTGAGTTCTAAGGAAAGTCTGTCTCCTGTTTTCGTGCAGCACTTCTTACCCCGCTGGAAATGCGAGCAGTTAATCAGGCAAGGAGTCCTGGAGCACATCTTGTCATAGGCGTGTGGGACAGGAGGGACAACTCCTGCGTGGTGGCCTGCCCATAACAGGGACTGAACTCTGGTGCCTGCGGGACTTCAGACAGCTCAGCGCTCCTGCAGCGGGCACCCTGCCACTCCTCTCAAAGGCCCTGGGTACCTCACACGGAGATCAGCCCTGGGTTGATAAAGTATGCAATCCACACTGGCCAGCTTTTCATGACCGAAGGGTGCCTACGGGTAACGTGGGGGGCCTGGGAATCCACACAGTGGTGGGGGGGAGGGGGGAAGGGGTGTTACCCAAGCCCTGCAGCTACAAACAGGTTTTGCGAGTGCATTTTTGTTTGGAGCAGTTCTTTATTCACGCTGTGCATGTGGGAGTAAGAGACTGACCGTCTGGGCTCCGGAAACCAGGAGATCTCCACGGCTGCAAAATAAAGAACTGCTTCAGCCTTCTGTTTAGTGTTTTTCAAGAGTTAACATTGTGGTTGTTAAACACTGAGGTGCCCTTCTGGTGCAACCCATCCTGACCCTGCAGGGTGATGCTCAGCTGGTTATTTAGGTGTCTCAGTAGAGCTGCTCTTCCAAGTGCCAGTTCAGGCTGCATGAGCTCCTTTCTAGGCTCAGACACGAAGCCTTGTCTCCCATCAGAAGCCTATAAATGTTGTTCCTTAAGGTGCCAAGTTCAATGAGCTCTGCAGTCTGGGCACTGGGCCTGGCTAAGGTTTCTCCCAGGGTGCTTGGGCTGTGCCTCTGTCCCTCTCTCAAGAGTCTCCTTTCCCAGAGCACCAGTCTGGGCACAGGGACTGCCTGGAGTAGGGATGGGAAAGGGTTTGAATGAGAGGGTTTGAAGGATTCCAGTTAGCACAGAACCAGAGCAAGGCTGAAGGGCTGCTCTCCCTGTCTGGTTTTCTTAATGGAGCTGCTCACTCTTGAGTTGTGGCTGAGAGACGACGCTTCCAAAAGCATGTCATAGGTAAGAGTAGAGGTTTGCCTTGTCCCCATCTATGACAGGAGCCAAAAAAGCAAATACCTTGGGGAAGAATACATGAAGAGGACCAATGCCTGGATTGCTGCCCCAGCCAAGGAACCTCCCTGAGCTAGCCCACACCCTCTGCTGGGGCTTCCCTCCTTGCAAAAGCCCTGCTTCCCTCCTGGCCCTTGTGAGCAGGGCTGTCCCCAAGGCAAAGAGGAGTCTCAGCTGTCAGCCCCCAGGACAGAAAAGGCACACCTAGATCAAGGAGGCCTCCTCAGTCACAGCCTCCAGCCATCTCTTGTCACTGTCCCAGGGCCAGGACACCCCTCTGCCCTGGCAGCCCGGGAATTAAAGGCAGTGGCCGAGTTCTAGCTCACAGCTAGCCAATTTATCCCCTTTTGTTCTTGAACCAACAACAGCTTGAGCTATTTTTAAGCCCTCTTCTTTGTATTGAGTTTGTCCAGCCTCTGCTTTGCTACCCTGATACAGTCAGGCTTGTTTAGTCTCGTACAGCAGTCTCCCAAATCCTTTCTCAGCTAGGGGCAACCACAGCCCCCGCGTAAAAGCCTGCACGGAGCAAGGCAGGGGCACAGTGATAACAATGCACCTGCGTGAGGGTAACGCCGTGGGCACAGCAACAAATTTGGTATTTGTTGATGTGAACACTTGGCTTTGTAGCCTTTTAGTCAACTTATTTTGCCAAGGGCAGGACTCGCTGCTAGCGTGTGAAGGCCAATAAGGAACGCAAGATGACAGTTCACTTGCTGTGTCTCCTGGTCTCCTCTGAAGTGCAGCGCTGAGCAGGGGTCACCGACACTGCCCCAAGCCTTGGAGGCTCAGTGAAAGAAGGCTCTTCCCTCAGCCTCTCTGTCCTGCTCACCACAGAGGCAACAATCTGGTAGCAAGTTGGTTTGGTTCCTAGGCTCAGGCTTTAGGAGGGCCGTAGTCTCCTAGAGCCCAAGAGGAGGTGTAGGGAATGTTCAGCAACGTTTGTGGGAGGCTGCTGAAACACAGAGCAGACTGGAGATGCTATAATATTGCAAACATTTTAATGCCACAACACGGCTTTCCTGCTCTGAGTGAGCCAGATACAGTAACCTGCAAGCCCTCCTGCCCTGGCTTTCCAACCGTAACAGCGTGACCCCAACAGCAACCCTCCATGGAGAGGGAGCATCCACACCACCACCAAACGTGCTGCTAGAGTGCAGGCAGCTCCTGTGGGAAAGACCTGACTTACCAACAGCACACTCTGCCACTGAGACAGGCACCAAAGCTGGTGCTTTCAGTTCAGCTATCCACAGGACCAGCTTCCTTAAAGGACTCTGTCTGGTTTCTCCATTTTCTACTTTCTACCCAGGAAAATCCTGGCAATACCAGGGAGGACAAGGCTGATTTCCCAGCCTATCCATACATCCCCTTCCACACCTAACAAACCCTGCTCAGGACCAGGACCGAGGCTGCCAAAGCAAGTGCCCCATCACCCACTCAGAGATGCTGGTGTGATTTTTCCAATGAGCTGCTTCAGGGCTGAGGCTTGCTCCTCCAACAGCTGGTTCTTCTCCTCAGTGCTCTTCTGCTTCAGCTCAGCTGCCTGCAGGGCCATTGCAAACGCCCTGTTCTCCTCACGGAGCTCTTTGATCAGCAGTTTGTTCCTGGAGAGCTGGGCCTACAGCAGGGACAGAAGGCTTAAGGTTCAGCATTCCCAGGCAGGGGTGCCAGCCAGGCAGGGACACGCGACATTAACCCCTCCTGCACTCACCTGTGTGTCCTTGAGCTGAGCTGCCCTCTCTGCCAGCACGGCTTCTGCACTCCTCAGATTGTGCTCCAGCCCCTCTGCCTGCTCCACAGCCGCCTGCAGCAGACGCTCATGTTCTTCCTGCAGTGGGCAACAAAGCCCAAGATTGGGCTACCCCAGCACTCACCTGGCCCCTGGCAATCCTGGACCATGCGTTTCCCCAGGGCCCTGCTCACAAACCTTCACGCTGCCTGAGGGAGAGCATGGAGGTATCAGAGGAGGGGGTGCAGGATTCAAAGAGCAGCGGGACAAGTGTCCAGAGCAGTACAAGGGGTTTTGAGACAAGGCACGGATTTCCCAGCAATGTTTTCTACGAAAACAAGCCAATGACCTCCCCTCTCTCAGTCATGTCCAGAAAAGCCCAGGGAGACACATAGTTTCCTTGGATGTAGTTTTTGTGTCTGCTCAGTTTAATTCTTTAGGTTATAATTTGCTCCAACTTTGCCCAGCTTACTTCAACTGAATCAGTGTCCTGAAACAAAGGACAAACACGTGAAAATCCAACACCTTGCTGCACAGAGCCTTAGAGATAAAACCACCCCACTCTAGGCAGGTTACATCTCCATGTAGGGGGCTGAAACCTTCTTTCCCCAGCCTGATCCAACCTAGAGTGTCTCCCTGGATAACTCCTGCTCCTCTAGGCACAAGGTTTCTGGCCTGGGGTAGGTGGATGAGAGCGGGGAGGGATCCTGTTTGAGTGCAGGGCAGAGACTAGGTTCATGGGGAATGAAAATTGCAGCTGAATTTGAAGATCAAGTGCATTTTCCACGTGGGCTCCCGATATATAGCATCTTCTACTGAAACCTCTTGTGGCTTCAGCCACAGCTGCCTTCCAGGCTGGCAGGGCTCCCTCCCCCGTGCCCTTGACTGAGTTCCCCCAATTCCCTGCTTACCTGGGTCCTGACCAGCTGCCTGCACGTCTGCTCAGCCTGCCGGTGGAGGTTTTCCTGGAGCTGCTGAGCCTTGCACCGTTCCTCTCTCAGGCTGTTTTGCAGCTGCTCAAGCTGTTTCTTTGGCACCATATTGCTCATCTGGGCCTTAGCCTGCTGCAACTGCAGAGCGTGCTGAGTCTGGGCCAAGCTTAGGCTTGCTTTGGCTTCTAAGAGCTGCAATACAGAAAGACTGATAGCTGGTTACAGCTTTGTGCCAGCAACGGGACAGTCCCAGGGTGTGCTGCAGGTGAGAGGGTTAGGAAGCACCCTCAACCCCCCCCCTTGGCTCTCACACCAGCACGGCCACAGAGCAGCAGTGCCATGGGAATGGTGCTTGCTAGGCAGCCTACAAAGCCAGGGATGGAGAACACTTAGAGCCGCAGGAGAAGAAACAGTGACCCCTTGCTGAGTGATGCTCCCTTTGCTGAGCAGTGAGGAGCAGGAGTTGCTGGAAGGATCCTCTGAGAGGGTGTCCTGGCACAAAGGGCCACAATGGAAGAAGGCAGAGGGGGCTGCTTGCCTGGGTTTGTTCTCAGATACATCCCAAGGCAAGCTGGGCTTCAAGGTAAGGTGGACTGTACTACGTGTCTTCTGCTTCCTGCCACCAGCAAAGGGCCAGCAAAGGGCCAGCAAAGGGCCAGCAAAGGGCAAGCAAAGGGCAAGCAAAGGGCAAGCATGGTACTAGGAAGCAGGTCTGGTCCAACTTTGCCCTACAGCTACCTAGGGGTGGCTGGCATGGGTAAGCTGTACTCTCACAAGCCAGTCTCTGTGCCTGTCCTGAGGTTAGAAGGCAGGAGAGGGCTATTAATACACTTTGAGGTTTCTCACATCAGCTTTCCTGTGTCTTAGTGGTCCTTGTTCTCCTGCCCTGATCACCTCATTTCCCTCCCCTCAGACATGGCCTGCCATGTCATCTCTGCCCAGCCACTACCTGGTCCTCCCTCTCCTCAAGCTCCTCTCAGCCAAGCCATGGGGAAGCACAGCTCCTGGCACTCCTGTGTGAGCCACCTCCACTCTGCCTCCATCTCCTCTGCCCAGCTAGCCTGCACAGGACAAGGACACAGTGGGCACCACAGAGCCAGCTGTGAGCAAAGACCCATCCCAAGCTGCACCTGAACTGGCCTCAGACATACCTGAAGGCAAGTCCCCCTACAAAGATGAAGAGGAGAGTCATTCTGCCCGGGGAAGGTGTCCGATACAGCCCCGAGCAGGGCAATACCAGTGTCACAGGCACCACTCAGCAGCCTGCCACCCTGCCACCCACCGAATCACACACACCTTCTCCTGCAACGTCTTGAGCTGCTGTCGGAGCAGGTCCATCTCCATCCAGCACGCTGCATGCTGCTGGTGGGCCTCCAGCCTTACTGCTGCCTCTGCTCCTGGAGGCCACTCAGCCTCCACAAGCTTCTGGCTGGCCTTGTGCTCACTGAGTTCACGGCCCAGCTGACGCATCTTCACGTTCAGGTCAGAGACCTCCCCCTTGCTCTTCTCACTCTGGAAAATGTTGAGAAAAAAACCAAATCATGCACAGAGGCCTGGGATGGGAAGAGAGGAAACAGATTCAACCCATCCCACGCTGACTTCCCACCCAGGAACGCTGCTGTCGCTGCAGGGCCTTGCAGTCACTCAGGACAAGTGCCCTCGTTTCCCAGCCCGACCAAAGCCCTGTGGCCGAGTTCAAGCAGAGAATTCCCAGCTAAGGAAACCCACACAGAAAATAGCCCTGGAAGAGGTCACTAGGGAAAGCCGGGGAAGAGGTGACTGGGGTCTGGCTGTACAGACGTGTAACAGAAATATTAAGATTGGTAAGAATACAGTATGAATTGAAATGTGTCTGTGCACACGTGAAAGTACCAGATGAAAGAGCAAAGTAAGGGCTACAAGAGTAGTCTGCATCAACACTGAAAGGTACCATCCCTCAGATGTTGCTCCTAGAACACTGTCCCCAGCAATAATGCCGAGCAAGGTGCAGTTTCTGGCCCATGCTCTGAACAGACTACAGCACAGACAACACGTCAGGAGAAAGCCTGCACCTAACAGCAGGGCAGCAACACAACCCACACCTCTGCTAGCCTCCCAGGAAAACGGGCAACCAACACAGCTTTCCACCAAAGGAGGAAAAGCAAACAATGAGCAGCAGGTTTGTGGCTGAAGATTAATGGAGGCTGAAGCCAGCAAGGGACAGCAAAGGCCACCCTGCTGCAGCTGACGGCTCCAAAGAGTACAAAAGACATGTTCAAAACCCAGGTTGTGGTTCCCAGTCATAAGTTTCAGGAACAGGGTGAGGAACTAAGAGCCTCATCTACGTTGTGCGCAAGCAATCCTGGCCAGGCCATGTCCAAGGGCTCGTGAGCATGCAGCTTAAAGACTGGGGGTGAGCAAAATTCCTAGAAGAAAGAGTGCAAGTATGTAAGACAATCTCATTAGAGATTTTGTAGTAAGATGTTCCCTTCAGTAAGACCTTCACTGGCTTTTGTCACACAATTTTTCCCCACTTGACAAGCTATAAAATGAAGCTGGTTCTTTAAAGCAAGACAGGGTTTGAACGTTGAAACAAACATTCTTGTTCTTCTCTATAAACACGTGCAGTTTCTGTCCTAAATCCTTCAGCCAAAAGCCCGTCCGTTAGCGTTAACGATTCCTCACCGATGCTGTTAACTCTGCTATTTCAGCCAGCTCCTCCACCTTCTCTCTGCCCAACTTGTTCACGTGTTTCCTGTCGGGGAGAGGGATATGATCAGCTTCAGGTCAGAGAGCAGCAAACCACGGTTCCCCAGAGAAGGGACCCACTTCAGGAAGCCACATCTGGTTTTGGCCCGCAACACGAAGGAAAGCCATGCCAAAAAAAAGAGTATGGTTGTGAACTGACTCAGGAGTGGGTCACATGTCTCTGCCCCAACAGGTGACTCAGCCCAGCCCAGGGCAGACAGCTGGGGACATCCAAAGTCCTTCAACATTGTCAGGGGCCTAAAAATCAGGGGATAAAGAACAGTGGGAGAGACAGCATAGCAGACTCTTAGGACCATCTGCACCAGAAACCTGGCTCTCCTTGGATTTATTACTCAGTGGGGGACCCCAGTACCTACCTCAAGCTTCCTAAGGCAGCAGCAGGCCACTGACCAAAAGGTTTGTGCAGCAAAGAAGCCCATCCTTTCCTCCTTTGGCACACCCATCCCCATAGCCTTCCCCAAATCTGGCTCTGGACCCTGTAACTCTGGCCGGCCAAGCCTGCCCCAGCACTGGCTGCTTTGGCATGGAGTGAAGGGTGTGAGAGTGCTGGCTTGCTCAGAAACCAGAAAACAACAGGCAGGTTGAGCCAGCTGAAATATGGTTAATGTACCTGAGTGGCTGTTCATTTTACAATCATTAGCTATCCACCCGTTTGCCAGCCTCCCATAGCTGGCTCCTCTCTTACTCATCATGTCTGCTGTCCTTCTCCTTTGCTAGCCTCAGCTCTTGTTGGAGTCTCTGAAGTTGACTTTTCATCAAGCTGTTCTCCTCCAGCAGCCGGCACAGCTCTCCCCTGTGGGGAGAGACAGCAGAGTGAGAAAACCATGCAAAAGCCCAGTTTACTTTTGGCATCCTATGCTGGCTCCCTGCTCTATTCCCATTTCATTTGCAAGGACAGCAAGAACTAAAGAAATCTGAGGAACAACCATCCAATAAATCAGGTAAACCAGGTGGGTACAATCGAGAGACACTGGTAGAGAAGGAGCAGGCCTTCAAGAGAAATAAAGAGGAATAAGGACAAACAGCATCAGACCCTGAAGTTGTGTGGCATCCAGCTGGCTGCAATTAATTTGCAGGCCTGCCAAGGGGTGGGAACACACCAAGACTTCATTACAGGATAACCAGGTGGTGAGCCCAACCCTTCAACTGCAACAGAGCCATGTTTGGAGAAGTCAGCTTGCTTGTGAGACCTCTGTGATTTTACAGTGCTGGACACAACAGCTATGACCCCCAAATCCAAGGTAGCCTTTCGGCCTCATTGTCTGCCCACTTCTACTGGTACTCCCAGTCTCCCATGAGGCCATGAACGCTGCCACTTGTGGGAAGGGAGCTCAGTCCTGTATTAAACAGACAGTCCAATCCAACAGCTACTGCTAAAACCCAGGTCCATCCTGGCAGGGAGAACAGCACTGCAGTTTGTGGCACTGCACGTGGGAGGCAGAGCAGCTGAGTGTGGAAGTTCCTCTCTTCTGTCTTAAGCAAGCAAGCAAAAGGACAGGCTGTGTGGTGTTTGGCAGGGCACTCCTCACAGCAGCTGCTTTCTGAGCCAGTTTTACATCAGGATTCACATGCTGTGCTTCCTGCGGCATCTCAAACACCCATGTACAGCTGTACAAGGCAGAGGAGGTGAGTTCACAGTCAGTCACAGCCATGTGAGCACATCCCAGCTCTCTGACCACACTCCCACGGTTATTAAGACGTGTGGGGGACAGCAAGACAGAACATAGCTGCTGTTGGAGTGTCTTGGACCATCATGCTGTTAAGCAGCCTTGTATTTCACAAAGCACCTGGTATTTTGGGGGTTTTGCAGTAGCATCACCGTGTTAGTTCTGCAAACTGCCTCTGCGCTCACATCTGCCACTCTCTTGAGCCCTGGGTTCATTCTGAAGCTAGTGCATGACATCTTTGAGCTGCATCAGCTCTAGGTTCACTGTGTCTCTTTCCCTCTCCAGCTCCATTTTGACAGCCTGAATGTCTTGTTTCCTCCTATGCGGCTCTGCCACTCTGTCTCCCAGGGCCTTTTTTTCCTCTTCTTGCCCTCCAAGACAGAAAGAGAATGGTACCAGACCTCAGGCTCTCTCTGTCCCTGCACTGTGTCCTCAGCTCTTCTCCCTCCTGGTCCAGCTGCTGCCCTGGATAGTAAATGTCTTTGGTGTGCTGTTGTCCCACCCTGGCCTGCTCCATCTCAAACCTCTCCTCCAGCTCCAGGCTCCACACACATTTTTGCTCTTTCAGACTATCAGTTACAGCCCAGTACTTTGCAACTGCTTCTTCCAGCTCTCTTTTCTGGTCTTCCATCTTGCGCATCTCAGCCTTGAAGCCTTCCTCACTGATCTTCCTTTCTCTCTCAAAGTTTCTCCTCATCAACTCGATTTCCTCCTCATAATAGTTTGTCTGTTGGGAGGAGACAGTATTTGGATATTAGCACCACGCTCCCAAGAGCTCCCCTCTCCTCTGACTCAGATCGATCTACTGCTCCCCCCCCACAGGGGACACTCTACAGACAGTTCTGGTCCCTACTGAACTTAGGGCAATAACCAGTCTCATGCAGCAGCCTCTAACAAGTAAATATGGGTGGTCCCAGCTCTTCCTAGCAAGCAGCACAGTTCTCCCCTTTCTCCTTGTTTGCAAGGAACCTCAGAGAGGAGAAGGGAGAGGCCAGGGCATCATCTGCCACTGCTCCTCATAACCTTCACCCCTGTCCCGGTTTCAGCTGGAACAGAGTTAATTTTCTTCCTAGTAGCTGCTGTGATTTGGATTTTGTATGAGAGTAATGTTGATAACACAGATTGTTTTAGTTGTTGCTAAGTAATGTGTATATGAAGCCATGGACTTTCTCAGCTTCCCACAGAAACTGAGAGGGAGCACGGACAGGACAAGCTGGCGGAAGGAATATTCCGTACCACGGATGTCATGCTCAGTATTTAAATGTGGGTTGGCCAGGGGGCTGGAATCTGCAATGGCTGTGCGGGATGGGCAATGGCCATTGGGTGGTGAGCACCTGTACTGCATCACATCTTCATATCCTGCTTGAGGGGGGTGGAATGAGTGAACAGCAGCGTGGTCGTAGTTGCCAGCTGGAGTTAAACCATGACAAGCCTGCAGATTAGTCCCTTATCCAAGATGGTGAGTAGCTGCTGTTCCCCACGGCTCCCTTGTGAACACTAGAAGCTCTAGGATTTGATGAGCACAAAGGCAGGACAGTGAAGCAAGCTGAAGATCTGCAAGCAGCTTAGTGCTCCTTGAACTGTTTGTCACCTGTATGGCGGCTTAGGATTTACTCTTGCAGGGCTGCAACAGAAACACAGCAAGCACCCCCAACCTCTCAGTTCAGCAGCTAAAGGTGGACTGAAGGTGGAAACTGAGGCCTCTCACATAAGCACCTACTGCTGTCTAAAGGGAGGGCTGGGCTAACAACATCACCTTAGGGCAAGCATGTTAAAAGTGCGCTGCAAGCCCAGGGAGACAGGGCTCTGCTATCCCCCAGTCCCTCAGGAGACACCTGGCTGCTTGTCCTCTTGGCCCTGTCACCGGTTTTACTGCCAGAGCAACACTGAGTAGCTCTGGTTCCCCGTAAGGAGCAAGACCCACACCAACATGTTGCTTACACCTTAGCGACAGAGATTTCCACAAAGCCTTTGCCAGGCAGCGAGGGCTCCAAACCCTCCTACCAGCTAAGATGGGCTGGGGAAGCCCAGGCAATAACCCCAGCAGAGACGAGGTACCACCCTGCTTCCCAGCCTGAACTCTCCAGCAGCCCTCCTGCAGCAAAGGCCCCACCAGCCATGCTGGAGCAGGGTGCTTACCAAGCAGTTGTGCCAAGAGGTCAGGACATCTCCCCCCACCCCTCTCACCTTGGTTTCTAGCTGCACCTTCAGATCCCGCAGCTGCTCCTGGAGCTGCTCCATTGAGAGTGACATCTCTGTGCACGCAGAAGCGGGAACCAGAGGGCTGGGAGAGCGGCACACGGGCAGAGAGGAGCCCTGTGAGGACAGGCCTACAAGACAGGACAAGCCTGGCTGTCCTGATCAGGATGGCTGCAGCTCCATTGAGTCAAGTTCATACAACCCTAGAAGACGGAGATCTCCATCTATGGATGGACTGACTCAACCAGTCCCAGCACTGCCTCACCCCTCTGGGCCAGAAGTTTCTACCTAATGCTCAACCTGAATCTCCCAACCCACACTTTGGGGCTACTTCCTCTTTATTGTATTATGTTTCCTCAACATCCTCAACAGTGAAAATGTACCTGTTCATTCCCCGCTGCCTAGTCCACAGGTCACTATCACCATCTCTCGAGTTGGAAGAGCCTCCTTCCCTCTGTCTCCCTTCTCCTCACCACCCATCACCCTCTTCTTCCCTCCCATGGCTGCCCAGTGCCAGAACTGGCAGCAGCAGCTCAGGCACAACAACCCACCCCACGCTCCCATGGAAACTCCAATCCAGAGGGAACCTTCTTCTTGATAAGAAGATGGACAGGCACCGAACCCTGCCGCGTTTTTACCTCCTGCTGGCAGCCCTCTCTCAGCCCTGCTTTCCCGTAGCTGGAGACGCAGCCTTTCCAGCTCCCTCCACAGAACTCCATTCTGGTCCCACAGCACCTGAAGCAGAGACTGGTCACCATGTGGCTACAAAGCTCCTCAGGGCTGCAGGGGGCTGAGCACCCACAGCTCCCAGCAGCCATGTGTACTCAGGGTCCTTTGCAGCATGAAGAGCAGAGCCCTCTCACCAGCACAGTCAGAGAATAAAGCAGGGGGATTTTCCTCTGTCCCAAACAGGCGGAGATGAGAGATTTTGGAAGAGCCAGAGAAGAAATACAAGCCAAGATTACTGCGACCACTATTACAAGAACCATCATTAAACATTGTAAAGCATGAAGAGGCCACAAACATGGTGACCACTGGTCCTGCATGCAAAAGCACACAACACCAGGGGTTTTTGCAGACACCTCGGAGAGCTGGACCTCCTCAGACCTCTCCTGACCTAAACAAAACCACTGCTAGTGACCAAAACACAAGAAACATTGTGATCTCAGTACAATCCCTTACACAGCCCAGACGTTTGCATTCACATCCTCAAGACACTCGTGTGGGAGTCTGGGCTAGCCAACAAGCACTACTGCACGCAGACAAAGCAGCAGCAGGACTTACGGTGAAGTAAGTCCCACAGGGCTCTGGAAGGGAACATCTCTAGGTTGCAGAAGGAATAAAGTGAGGCAAGAAGGTGCTGATCTGATGGGAAACAGAGCACCAGGCAGGCCCTGTGGCCTGCTTTGCACAAACACCCTCAGATGCCAGCACAGGAGTTTATCCCCATCTCAGTGCCAACATTAGCCTTCAGAAAGGAGTCCCGCAGGTGAACACCACACTATAAGCCATCACACCAGTTCAATAACCCACTTCCATGAGGGTGTCTGGAGCTGGGCAACTGCTTGTTTCACTTCACACCCTCCACCCTGTACTGGAAGCAGCAGTGTACACGGCATCCTGCCTTCCTCTGGACTGTCTGCTTTGGGAGAACATCAAATTATATCCCATACGCTGCCGCCCAGGAAACTGATGGGCTGCAAGAGACTACGAACTAGGATACTTCCAAAGATCCCAATTAATAAATATTATTGAGCAGATCTAGACAAGTGCAAACCCAGTTTGTTTAATCTCCATTCTAAACAAGAGAGCAGAGGAAGAGAGGGGCTGACAGAGTTCAACAAGGGTAAAGGATAAACCTGAGTTGGTGCCTTCACAGAGGCAGATGAAGCCTGAAGGGAGAGCCTTGCCTTCCATCAGCATTCCCATGGACAATTCTGGGGTTGCTCAATGGGAGGAAAAATTGCAGCACTGAGCATCTTCAACCCTCTGGTGCCACCTGGAGCAACGCTGCGCTTCATAGTGCTCCAGCATGTTTGCCTTTAAATACAGCTTCAAGACAGGCTGTCTGCTGCATCTGTGAAAAAGCTTTGCTGAAAATGCAGATTTCAGCCACTGCTGGGGGGATCTGATGTCTCTGCTCAGTGGTATTCTCCCGTCACACACAGCACTTGGAAACAAATAGGCAATGCAATAAGCACAGGACTCAGGAGCCAAGGGACAGAGCACCCAGCAGCTCACAACATGCAAGATACACAAGTCACTTGAAAATGAGAGAAGAGAAACAGAAGATGTGCTCACGTCCCAGAGAGCCCAAAGCTCTGGGCAGAAGCACAGCACACTGCAGGACAACACACCCAACACCAATGCCTAGACCTCACAAACACCAGGTACCTGGAAAGGCTCACCTTGACTCTCTAGCAGAGTCCAGCAGCAACAAGTTTTGCAGGGGTTGTTAAAGTGGGGCAAGAAGGAGGAAGGGAAAAACAAAAAGATAGAAGAATTTAGCTGATAACATGCTGTCCAAAGGAGAACAGCTTTCTCCTTGCGTTTGAGAAGAAATGCAACAGAGTCCAGCGTGTTGCTACACAGTTCCCAAACAAAATGGCCTTTGGCTACAGGGTGGCAAGAAAGGAGGAATTTATGATCCACCCCTACTCCCCCCCGCCAGTATCCCAGCAAGGGAATCAACCCATGGAGGGCTGCAGGAGCAAGGACACAGGCTGCTTTGCTAAGGGCACAGCTGTGTCCTGCCTCCTGCCAAAGGGTTCTGAGCAAGGCAAGAGGGATCCCTCCCCTGCCCTCTGGTCCGGGCTGCCTCCTTCCTCTCCCCCAGGCCATAGTGCCCAACAGATGTGCCAGTGAGACCTGTACTGTCCCAGCAGCGTTGTGGAGAGCTGCCCATCCGTACCTGGCACTGCCGCTCGTACTCCAGGACAATCTCTGCAAAGCGCTCATTCCAATTCGGGAGGTCTGGGCTGTGGGGCTCCACCTGGCCCAGCTGCACAAGCACAGGGAAACACTTCTCATCAAAGGAATTATCACCTCTCCAGATTCAGAGGCCAAAGCTCTACTAAATCACTGGATTTAGTAGATTCAGAGTCCGGATCCAGAGGCCAAAGCTCTACTAAACCACTGGAGTCATGGTACTACACCCATAGATTGAATGAAGGGTTGTATGGTGGGATGGGTCAGATGCAGAAAGAGGAGGAAAATCATTTTCTTCATGTGTGAAGGCACATGAACTGCAGGCAGGCTAGCTTTCCCAAACTGGCTAACAAGTTCACAGGCTCATTTCCTTCCCCAGATCCATTTTACCAGGTGCCTCACTGGAGTAGAAAGGACTAAAACAAACACTTTACTTCAATACGTGTGAAAAAGAAAGCTTTTTTTTTTTTTCTGGAAAACAAACACTAAAGTTCTCACTTAAGACTACAGATTTGTAGAATTTTCTACAATTGCAAACTCACCTCATTTTTTTTTTCAAACTTTGAAAGGCCTAAATTAAAAACAAATATTTTTTTCTTTCCAGGTTGTCACTAATGTGCAGAAGCATTCAAATAGGGGGAGACCATAAAAACTGACCCAAAATATGTAAGATTTTCTAGAAATGGGTCAATCTTTTGATGAGTTCCTGAAAAGTTCCTATTTAACCACAGCAGAGAAAGAAAGGCTACCCTGTCCTTCACAACATAGTTGAGTTCTTTCTGCAGATCCAACACCAGTTTCTCAGAGGCCACCAGTTTCTCAGACATCTCTGTGACCCTGTTCTGCAGCTGTGTGCTCTCCTGCAAAGGGAAGAAGATTTTTTTTGATGTTGTGGGTCCTCACATCTGAGGATGGATTCACCAGCAGGCAGCCATAACACAACTGGCACAGGAGCACGCGGAACACGGCACAGCTTGCAGGAGATGCTGCTTTGACAGCACACTGCTGATACACACCACATGAGCTGGGGTTTGGCTCATCTCTCCAAAGGACAATCATAGGAGTGGGTTTTGCAGAAGACAGCCCCACAGGCTCGTCTCTACCTCTGCCCCACAAAACTATGGTTTCCCTCAAAGCCAACAAAGACAGTAAGACCCGAGCTATCTCTGTTTACACTGAGCAGTGTGGGAAAATCCCAGGCACGCAGACACCATTGTCTCTGCCTGTAGCATGGTCCCTGGCACAATTTTAGCCTCAGCCACCAGGTGTTCGCCTGTTACCAAGGGCCAAGCCATTCCCAACAAACTGGGGCATTTAATAATGTCATAGCAAGGAAACAAGTTCTGCATTTAATTCGATAGTATGGATGTGGCTGATGAATTTTTCTCTCCTGTCCTTCCCAGCAAGACAAAGCACCCATCTTTGTCACCACCTTTGCTTTGCCTCCTCTGAAGACGTGAAGATGTTTCACCCAGGGCAGTTTTACTTACCTTCACTGCGTGGTTCAGTCTCCCTTGCAGGTTGGCCTCTTTGCCCCGGAGGAACCGTGTATCAGCCTCCAGCTTCACTTGGTGATTGACTGCTTGCTGCAAAAGCAGCTCTTTTGCCTCTATTTCTGCCTGAACATCCCTGGGGAAAAAGGTAACATGCTTGGAGCACCCAAAGCCTGTTCTCAGACGGGCAAAAGGTCCAGACACTCTCAGCATGCACAAAGCAGGAGATGAGAGCTTGGTTGGAGGAATGTGGGGACAGTATTGAGGTGGTTCTTCAGGGACTTCTCTGCCACTGACACAACGGCAAAACAAGTGGGAGATTCACAAAGGGAGACTGGATGGGAGGGAGATGCTGTGGGCATCCACAGGAATACCATTTTCCCTGCCCCACCAAGAGGACCTCTCCTACTTGAGCTTGCTCTGGGTGTGCTCGAGAGCGACGTACTGCTCCTCCAACTCCCTGCCAAGCTGCAGGCAGCATGTCTCTGCTTGCTGCAAGTCCAGCCTCGCCTTGTCCCTCTCCAAGGCAATCTGTCTCACCTGGATCCTGCAGGCACAGTGACCAGTGTATTAGGAGACATCTCACACACCCCACAGAAGGGCCCTCCTCACAGGGAGCAGCACCCTTACCTGAGCCACTGCAGTTTGTACCCGTAGGAGGCGATGGCTGCATGCTGAAGCCCACCCCTGGGGACCATGAGTGTGTTGTCCAAAGGTGCAGGCAGCTCTGCGGGGCTCATCTGCTCCTCCGAGCTCCTATTCAGCCTCTGCAAGGACAGCACAGACTGAAATCACTTTCTCCCTCTTTGAACAGTGCCAACAGGAATTCTGTTGTTACATCATCTGACCACCTTCCAGCCTTTCAGAGGGATCCACCCCCACCTCACAGATCACATCCACCCCACATCTTCCCCAGCCGTGGGGTGGCTGCACCCTGCCAGCCCATCATGAACCTGACTGCAAGTGCCTCTTCCACCCCGCACGGCTGCTTGCTGAAAGACCTTGCTCACTTCACCCACCACCATCGGACAAGGCAGCACCAGAGACCTTGAGAATCTCCTCTAAGTTCTTCCAGAACTCAGATGGCAATGTCAAGTTCAGGCGTGGCAAATCTAGTGCCATTGCCAATGCTGGAGAAGAGATGTGGGCCCAAGCAGCTCATCCAGAAGGACGGGCTGCTTCCCTGCGCTCTCCCCTCTGCTGCTGAGGAAAAAAAGCAGCGGAGGTAAGTCAGTGGGGCAAAATTGGCAGAGAAAAACCGACAACTGCCAGACAACGTCTCGTTTGTTCTAAAAGCTAAAATTGGGTTGAGGTCAGCTTCAAAAGTAAACAAGATTCAGCCAAGCTGAACCAAAAAGCAGAACCCAGAAAGCTGATATAGAATCAGTAACATCTCCAAGAGCACCAATTTTATACCAGGTAAGGAGGAAGCCTATCCTCAGAGAACTGTTACCTCAAAGTCTTAAGCCAAAAGAACCTGAAATAATTATTTTTTCTTTTTTTTTATTTTTTCTTTTTTTTTTTTTTGGAGCTGTTTTGCTCAGGATCCTGGATGGAGCTGTCCTGGCTGTCAGGGTAATCAGCTATTCACTTCCACCTTAGTGCGTTAGAGCGCAGTTACTTCAAAAGCATAAGCATTTGCAAATGCCTTGCCAGTCCTTGGAATTAAAAGCACTAAGGAGAAAGAAGTATTTTAAATCAAGCAAAGAAAATGTGGATGAAGCTTGCTCCATGCACCAAAAAGGGGACAACATGAGTCACAAGAGGTGCAGAGATGTCAATGCTTCTGAAGTAAGTGAGCTGGGGTGATCTTTCCCCTCTGCTAGGATAAGCACCACTCTCCCTCCCCTACAAAGATGAGGCTCAACAGCCCTCTGTTCTTCCATTTGGCCATCCCACTCCACCTGCACAGGGTTTGCTCCTACTCCGGCAGCTCCCAAGGGAGCCTTTTGATCACCATGCAGTGTGCGAAGTCCAGACCATACCCCAAAACTGACTGCCAAGTGGAAAACTCTCCCCAAGTAACCACCCTCAGATGCCCAACTAATATCTATTAGATCACTCCCTTGTGAAACAAAACATCTTGGCCTGAATTGCTCTCAGTAGAACCCATTATTTAGACTCCTCTTCTGTGCGGAAATAGAGAAACCTTTCTAAGTGTGTCGGCTGGATTTGCAACTGGATTCCCTGCAGGACACTGTAGAAAAATCAAACACAAATGTACTGTCCTGTATAGGGAACTGGCAATGGCTTATGGTTTCTTATCAAAAAATAATGGAAATCACCTCAAAGGAGCTGCAGATCAAGGCCACAAAACAGGATTCTTTTTACAAAGAAATCTTTCTGCCTTTCAGCTCACCTCATGAAGTACTGACAGTTTTGGCTCCTTGAGAGATGTTGACATACCTTGGAAAAAGGTGAACATGTGGCTGAACGAGCCAAACTGCAGCTCCTCAAAGCTCACCCTTCCATCTCCATCCTTCTCCAGATTAGTGCATAAATCTGTGAGTTCCTAAAAAATGAGTACAAAAGAAGAGAAACTCACAAACTACAGAAACACAGCTCAAAGCATCCAAACAACTTCTTAAAATAAATCCCATCTTTTTTACAGTGCAAATGGAACACAATTAAAAAACTATTTTTGAAAATTAACGCTGCTCTATTACCATGCATACACAAAGAAACAAAGTCTCCCCACAAAGAGACTGGGGCCCTGAAATGTGAGCCCCAGTAGTGAAGGCAGACAGGTATAAAACCCACTTGATTACAGCTTTAGTCTGGGGAAAGAAGGGGGATTAAGGCCCCATGCCTACTCTGGACCCTGAAGAGATACGGTTGCCCTGTAATTTCATTTTGGAAATGGCAGGCTATTCACAGAAACACCCAGAAAAAGGACATAATCCAATGGGAACAAGCTGCAACAAGGGAAACCTCGACTGGCCATAAGGAAAAAAATTCTTCCTCCTGAGTGCACTGCAGCCCTGGGACAGGCCCAGAGAAGCTGTAGGGTCTCCACCCTGGGAGACACTCAAACCTAGACTGGACGAGCCCTGAGCAACTTGGTCTAGCTTGAAGGTCAGTCCTGCTGTAAGGACAATTAGCCCAGATGCCTGCAGAGTTCCCTTCCCACCTAACCCTACCTTGGTCAGACACTTCGGATCAGCTCCTCTCCAAGGGAAGCCATCTGTGTCCCCATGGAAATGCAGCCGTGCTGGGCTACATCAGCTCAGGACCAGTGCCTGCAGTCTAGAAGAGGCACAGCTTGCTTTAGATACTCATTTCTTTTGACTCTACAGATTCACTGCCCAGAACTCACTGCCCATGCCTCTCAACAAACCAGCTCCTGGCCTTCCCCTGCTTACCTCCTTCCTCAGCTTCTTCAGTCAAATGCTAGCTAAGGAAAGCCTCACCTCCCATGCCTACCTCCTCTGGGAGGGCCCAGACTTGAGCCTCAGCCATGTCCCAGGAGGGGCTGGGCACCCACCAGGAGCTGCAGGCTAGGTCAGTCTTCCAGAGGAAAACACAGCACACATCAGCCATCCTAAAACCAGCCTCCCCACACCTATTTGTGAAACAATACTGTGAGGAGCAAGCTCCCTGTACCTGTATTCACCCCGTAAGGACAATGGAAGAGCACAGCCAATCTCACTGTGGATGTAGACACACTGTGGACACACGGATGACAGAGATCAAGCAGTGTGACTTCCCTGTCACAAACTCAATCCAGGCATGTGAGCACCATGCCATCCCTGTATATTCCCCTGCAAATCCCAGGGGACCTGTGCCACATCCTCTCCTGATGGCCTGCCAATACAGCTCACAGAGGGAGGAGGGAGGCCATCATACCTCGTACCTCCAGCGTCACATTCACAAGAGGATTATCACATTCAGCTCTTTGTTTGCCTTCAGGCTCTGCAGTAAGAAAAATGAGGGAAGATCATCAGTCACAATCTGCTCCAGGACTGGGGTCACACACCCCAAACCTGCCAGCTCTGCTCAGACCCGCAGCTCCTGACACAGCTCCTGACACAGCTGTTCACCACAACGGGAACAACCCATGTAAAGCACTCAGCCCTGTGCGTGCACCCTCGGACACGCTGGGACTGGAAATGTTTGTGGTTTTTTAATAACTTCATTTTAGCACACCAAACAGTTTAGCTCAGGACTCAGAAGAGTGTCCTGCCAAGCAGGACAGGGCCTTTTCCCTCAAAAGTTAAGGGATTGTTCAGAGATCAGCCAAGTACCCATGGCGGGAGAAGAGTTAAATCTGCCCTCTCTTCAAGGATAAACACTGTAGGAGGAAGAGAAAAAGGGGGAAAGATGGGACTATACAAATCCTGCTGAAATCCCGGTCGGGAATGGAGGTGCGGGATGCCCACATCCAAACCCTCTGCACAAAAAGCACACCCAGATATCCATCTGAGTAAGCGACGTGGTGTGACAGCCAGCCCATCCCCTCCCTGCCAATAGCCCGGGGTGTTCCTGGGGCTGGACACCGGCCTTTCACCGGGGCAGCACAGCCTGCACCTATAGACGAGGTTTTCTGAGGGGGACACACCACTGCACAACCAGAGACCAGGGCCCATCCACCTTATCTCCCAGCAAGGCAGCTATCGGAAGGCCGCTCGCCGCGCCTGGAGGGGTGGCACGGATGCATCCCCGACACCTGCGCAGCCCCTGGGCCACCCGAGGACCGGGCCTCACCGACTCCGACCACCGCTCGCCGCACCGCTGCGCCCCGCCCCACCCCCCCCTCACGCATGCGCACACCGCTCCTCCCCTCCCTTCCCACTCCCTGCTCATGCGCACACCGCTCGCCCCCTCCGCCCGCACTTCCGCTCATGCACAGGCGGCACCCTG
>JAHREE010000425.1:84368-133833 GCA_033628505.1 Tringa tobata | reverse complement strand
GCTCGGTGCCGGCGCCGCCCCTCTGCTGCTGAGGCTAACGGTCGCCCCCACAGGTTTTGAGAAGCCCTCGGCCATCCAGCAGAGAGCCATCAAGCAGATCATCAAGGGGAGAGACGTGATCGCCCAGTAAGTGGGGCTGCCGGTGGGGTGCGGCCTGCCCGCGGGCGGGGGAGGGTGCGTGCCCTGGAGCGGGGGGAGTCAGTCACACTCCACGGGAGATGTGTCACCCGCGGCACTCGGGTGCTGCCTGGAGGGATTGGGGAAATTTCATCACGAGTGGTACTAGTGGGAGGTGTCCCCATCCGTGGCAGGAGAATGGGAACTAGATGATCTTTAGGGTCCCTTCTAACCCAGGCCTTTCTGTGATTCTATGATACAAGGTGAAATTGGCCAACTTGCACATAGACTGTGATCCTACTAGTTCTTAATGTCAAAGTTTATTAGGTTTAGGTATGCCAATGTAATAAGTATTCTGAGCCAGCAATGTTCCCCTGTTGCCGAGAGGGCCAATGGAATCCTGAGCTGTATAGGGTAAGAGTGTGGCCAGTAGGTTGAGGGAGGTCATTCTCCCCCTCTACTCTGCTCTGGTGAGGCCACAACTGGAAAACTGTGTCCAGTTCTGGGCTCCCCAGTTCAAGAGGGACAGGGAACTGGGGAACAGGGAACTTTCCAGGGAACTACTGGAGAGAGTCCAGAGTAGGGCAACTAAGATGATTAAGGGATTGGAGCACCTGCCTTACGAGGAAAGGCTCAAAGAGCTGGGGCTCTTTAGCCTGGAGAAGAGAAGGTTGAGGGGAGACCTTATCTACGTTTACAAGTATCTAAAGGGTGGATTGAGGGAGGATGGAGCCAGACTCTTTTCAGTGGTTCCCAGTGACAGGACGAGGGGCAACGGGCACAAGCTGGAACATGGGAAGTTCCACTTAAATATGAGGAGGAACTTCTTTTGGGTGAGGGTATCCGAGCCCTGGAACAGGCTGCCCGGGAAGGGTGTGGAGTCCCCTTCTCTGGAGATTTTGAAGCCCCACCTGGATGCAGCCCTGAGTGATGTGCTCTGGGCAACCCTGCTTTGGCAGGGGAGTTGGACTAGATGATCTCTAGAGGTCCCTTCCGACTCCAACAATTCCGTGATTCTGTGATGATATTGTTTGTTTTCAATTAATAGGGCTCTGAGACTATTGGGAATCAAAGCCAGAGAAGTATAAAGACAACTGCAGTCTCAGTCAAGGGAAAAAATAAGCAGAAGAAAATCTATTATGTCTCTAGAGACAAAGAAGGATACACATCCCCCTAGAAAAATTCCTTCCTAGGTCACTAGTGGTAATTGCTAACCTTCCAAATTGTATTGGCTTACCTAGCATTTACTTTAAAAAAAATGAAAAAAGTATGACAAAATCATAGAATAGAATCATAGAATGGTTCAGGTTAGAAGGGACCTTAAAGATCATCCAGTTCCATCCCATTGCCCTGGGCAGGGACACCTCCCACCAGACCAGGTTGCTCCAAGCACCCTCCAACGTGGCCTTGAACCCCTCCAGGGATGGGGCAGCCACAGCTTCTCTGGGCAACCGCTGAGGCTCTCACCACTCTCACAGCAAAGAATTTCTCCTTGAGATCTCACCTAAATCTCCCCTCTTTCAGTGTCAAACCCTTTCCCCTCCTCCTATGGCTCCCCTCCCTAATCCAGAGTCCCTCCTCAGCTTTCCTGGAGCCCCTTGAGGGACTGGAAGGGGCTCCAAGGTCTCCCCAGAGCCTTCTCTTCTCCAGGCTGAACCTCCCCAACTCTCTCAGCCTGTCTTCCCAGCAGAGGGGCTCCAACCCTCCCAGCATCTCCATGGCCTCTTCTGGCTCCATTCCAACAGGTCCATGTCCTTCCTGTGCTGAGGACTCCAGAGCTGGACACAGGACTCTCCCCAGAGTGGAGCAGAGGGGCAGAATCCCTCTCCCTCGCCCTGCTGGCCACACTGCTTTTGATGCAGCCCAGGATGGGGTTGGCTTTCTGGGCTGCCAGTGCACATTGCCGGCTCATGTGGAGCTTCTCATCCACCAATAGCCCCAAGTCCTTCTCCTCAGGGCTGCTCTCTACCCATTCTCTGCCCAGCCTGGATTTGTGCCTGGGATTGCTGTGGCCCAGGCGGAGCACTTTGCACTTGGCCTGCTTGAACTTCATGAGGTCCCACCTCTCCAGCCTGTCCAGGTCCCTCTGGATGGCATCCCTTCCCTCCAGCGTGTCGGTCTGATAAGGAGTAAACACGCCAGAGCTGGGGACCCTGCGATAGAGCGCTCTGTCCCCGATGCTGCAGTTCTCAAAGCTGCTTCTCTGCAGATCTTGCTGTGATCGTAATAAAACTTTGTCAGGTACTCTGTTGGCAATATTGACTTCTTTGCAATGAAGGAGTGGCAAAGAGCAGAAGGGTGGAATATGCTGAAGTTGTCTGTCTCATTTGTCCAGATATGCAGAGTATTCACCAAACATCTGTTCTCAGGTCACAGTCAGGAACAGGGAAGACAGCAACGTTCTCCATCTCTGTTCTGCAGTGTCTGGATATACAGGTAATTTCATTGTTCATAGCACGTGTTCAAAATGTTTTCTAACTAAATCAGTAGAGTCTTCATCATAAAAGCTTTTTGTTTTAGAATGAATAAATGAAGCTTTACATTGAAATCTTTTCAGTATGGGCAGTGAACTTCAGATAAGTTTCTGATGGGAAATTTCATCAGACTCTACTCTGTAACAGTTTAGCTGCTAAACCCACCTTGGCAAAATAAGTTCAGATAAATTGTTGTAATTATAAAGTGGCTTTAACAGCTCACCTCTTCCACATGCTTTAATATTAGAGGGCTAAATTAACCCTCCAGCAGGTAGAGCAGTCCTGACAGCATTGACAACCTCTTTCAACAGCTGGTGCATGTTGCACAGAATCAAACCTAGATTTTTGACTGACAAACGTGTTGTTTTGTTCTAGTCAGGGTTCTTGTGTCCATCTGGTTGTTTTTTAAGTATAACTTGAATGTGTAGATGCTGTTGAAAAAAATGATGATTTTCTGTGGGCCAATACCATCTCAGATAAAGCTGGGATTGTTTTTCACATGTCACTGCCTGGGGATATAAAAATAAACGTTGCATGTTCTAAACGAAAAGATCAGCTTTGCGCTTCATTTCTGTTACTTGCTCATAATATTTTTCAAATGTGACACTTTAAAACATTATCTTGGAATCCTCATGCAATGCAAGGTTTTTATCTGAACTGAACATAGGAAATTGAAGTGACTTAAAATTATTCTTTTGCAAGAAAAGTACATGCTTTCATAAGTGTTTTCAGAAATCAGGTTGGAATGAAAAGTGAGCTTTGTGCTTAAGTGCTGTCTTGTCAAAAGTAACTTACTTAAGTGGCTGTGACTGTCTAAATGTTCTGTGCGAGAGCAGCTTTCAAGGTGTACTGACCCCTGTGAACACTAGGTTTTAGCACAAAATTCTATGATTAATCCTTCAGATGTTACATTTAAGAGTACTGTGGGATCCGTAATCTCTGTTATGCTGGGATGGTATCTGCCCTGTGATTAACTGTCATGTGATCACCTGTTTTAATGAGGTTCGCGAGACCCAGGCGTTGATCTTGGCACCAACTCGGGAGCTGGCTGTTCAGATTCAGAAGGTAGGAGCAGTTCAATCATCCTCTGTAAAGCACTTGCAAGGCCTGGGGCCGATTCTCAGATGTTCCCCAGCAGAGCTCAAAGCACAGCTGCTGCTTTTCCTTTGTGTTCCTGGAAGGGATAACAAATTCTGACAAAGGGCAGTTTTGCTCATCTGCATGATATCTGTTCTTGCTTACACGACCACGTTGGCTAGCAGTTTAAGGTTTTACACATTCCTAACTGAAATGTTAAGAACAGCACTTTTAAAGTGGCTGCGCCCCCTGGGGAACCGAGTTCGCACTGTTTGAAAGCCTGCTGTTGAGGAGGTTTGGATAACAGACATCAACAAATCCCTCCAACTGCTTGTGCTTACATCTCTTTAAAAAAAAAACACTATGGCTGTGCAGGGCTGCATCTCTTCATGGGAGCTCAGTTAATTAAGCTATTCCTCTGTATCAACATAGGGTCTTCTTGCTCTGGGAGACTACATGAATGTCCAGTGTCACGCCTGCATTGGAGGGACCAACGTGGGTGAAGATATCAGGAAACTGGATTACGGGCAGCACGTTGTTGCTGGCACTCCAGGCCGTGTTTTCGGTAAGGAGATGTGGGAGGCTGCATCACCTTCAGGTTCAGACTTGAGCTGAGCCCTGGGAACCTGCTGCAACTTTTGTGCCCTTAAATTTGAAATAGCATGAAAAATACATTTATTGTGACACCACTAATGTAACATTAATGTGAAACATAACAAGGGAGCAACTTACTGTAGCAATAGATGGAAAAGACTAGTGAGAAATCGACAGGGATAGTATTTGGATTTTCTCTGTTTATATTTCACTTGTAATTGTTGAACTGTTTCTCTATATGGTGGCGTGGGAACTAAGAGTATTTTTAAAGCAGAAAATATTACAGTCACAGGAAATACTTTAGAATCTTGGAGGAGATAGAAGCTGGGTCTATCTGAATGTCAAAGTTAGGCCCATGTTTTTTGCCATTGCTCTCTTTGTTAAATCAGGTGCACTTGCAGCTGGTACTTCCTGATTTCATTGCACGAAGATTATTATATTTACTGTTCGTGGCAGTTACCACAGTGATGCTGTTAGCCTTCAAGCTCACATCTTCTGGATCTCAGAGAAACAGGCACCACTTTCTTACACAAGCATCTGTCACTGGGAGAACGTAGAGCTCCACGAGCAGAAAAACCCCAAAACGTTAGCAGCTGCCAAACTGGACTGGCTTTGAAGAGCACACTAACAGCGAGTACTTTTCTGTCACAGCATTAAGGGGTTACACAAAGCCATGTGCTCTTTCAGACATGGATTTGCCCAGTGTCATGAAAAGTTCATGTAGCATTTAGCATTTCTCACATCCAGCTGCAGTTGCTGTAGGAGACTGGGTCACCTGTCCTGTGCAGTTAGCAAGTGGCATCGCATGGCTCGGACTCTCAGAGCTTCCTTGCAGTCAGTGCTCCCTTAGCCGGGCTGCAGAGACATCTCCCTGGGTGCAGCAGGCAGGCTGTGGCCCTTGGATGTTGCCTTCTGTCACCAAACACAAGTCTCTGTGGGCAATGGCCTGTCCCTCCTCTGCCAAAATGCCCTGCTGGTGGCTGGGAGCAGTGTAGGCTGGCTCGCTTTCATAGCCTTTTTATCTTACAAAGTGAAATCTTACAGATATGATTCGGCGTCGAAGTTTGAGGACTCGTGCCATCAAAATGCTGGTTTTGGATGAAGCAGATGAAATGCTCAATAAAGGTAAAATACTTTGTCTCCCATCCTTCCTTCTCACTTCTGAGATTCCATGGTGTCCCAGCTGGCAGTTCACCTTCTAGAAACAATTGGTTTTGTCAAAGATGGTTATAGTTATTTATAGGCTGTAACAGGTTAAACTGCTGAATGTGCCTTGTCTGATTTAGTTGTAGTGTCCTTTTCAATAGTTACAAGTTCTTGAGCACTGCCTTTCATTCTTTACTGTGTACCACAGCCACAGGGTGTGGGAAAATTGGGAAGAGATGAGTAGAACACGACACTGGCTTTGAGTTACTGATTCACTCGATAACAATCATCTCATAGCATAGGCCCAGTACTGAATTCCAGAACGAGTTGTGAAGGAGCAGGATATTTGGAGGAAAGATGTGCTAACTGTTCTGTGCTAATTGATTTGCTTTTCAGGTTTTAAGGAGCAGATTTATGACGTGTACAGATACTTGCCTCCAGCTACGCAGGTGGTTCTGATCAGTGCCACTTTGCCTCATGAAATTCTGGAGATGACCAACAAATTCATGACAGACCCCATTCGCATCTTGGTGAAACGGTGAGTGAGCTTGCTTGGAAAGAACAGGAGCTCTTTGGTTCAGCTTCATACAGTTCACACTATTAACTGATTTCAGTGTGTGGGATCTCTCTCGTGTTCCTTCTCACTACTGCAGTTTATTTGGGTGTTTGCAGACATCATCATGTCCTATTTTCCAGCAGAGGCTGACTCGTCTCTCCGACTCAGTCCTTGCCCAGTTCTGTTTGCTGCTGCTCAGCCTGACTGCCTCCCGCCCCTCCTCTTCCCCACGTGTAGCAGTCTCTTCTGGAAATCCGTCGTTCACACCAGAAGATTTTTGTAGGCCACCTCTGTTAAATTGCTATTATATAGCAAGCCAAAGAAGCCTTTAGCTGACTGGTCCTGAATGCCCTTGGAAGTGTAGCTGATGTCTGGTGGTGTCACAGCTCCTCATGTGCTGGAGCTTAGAAGAAGTCAAGAGTAGTAAGCGTAGGCTCTCACACTGCTCCACTTCCCTTTCTTATGTCAAGAGGCTTGAATGTAAAAATGATGAGAGCAGAAATGTTTCCCTTTGAAGTTGTGTGTCTAGAGCAGAGAGGGTGCCCCAGGAGTTCGAGTGTCTGTTGCGTGGGTCCCGTTGGAGGGCACTCTTAGAGCAGACTTCTCCAGGGACTTTCTAGAACAACTTGGGAGCTGTGTATAGACCCAGCACCCCACAGCACACGGGCAGAGCTGTGATCTCCGTGTTGTACGTAGTCACTTCCTTGTGGTGTGGTATAGCTCTTCTTTTTCTCTACAGTGATGAGTTGACCCTCGAAGGAATCAAGCAGTTTTTCGTAGCTGTGGAGAGGGAAGAATGGAAGTTTGACACCTTGTGCGATCTCTACGACACGCTCACAATCACCCAGGCTGTCATCTTCTGTAACACCAAGAGAAAGGTACAGCAGCTGCCATCAGACGGGCATGTTACTCTCAGAGGGTGACTCCGAGGAGAATGCTAGGACAAACCCCATCAAGAGGTCTGGTTGTTTCCCCGTTGGGCAATAGTTTAGTAAGAACAGAGGTTAAATGTATGTCTGTGGGATGTGCCTAGCTTAAACAACTGGCTGTAGGCCAACCCCATACAGTTCCCTTTTCAGAGAGCTAGAACTGATTAGGTAAGAATGTGCTGCTTCTTCTAGTTGCTTATAATCCTGAAACAACTGCATTTTCTGAATAAATGCCCTTGATTCCTTTTTGGGCTCATAGAGCCCTGTATCCATACAGCCAATGCTTTGTGAGGATTATTTACTTCCTTTAGCTCCAAAATGCTGGTTAAAGTGTCTCTCGGTCCCTGCCAGCATCTATCTCTGCAAACATTCTCCAGGCACGACGCGTGCATTGGGCTGTACTGAGCAAAGTGCTAACCCAGGCTGCTTGGCTGCACGCAGGTAGATTGGCTGACGGAGAAGATGAGAGAAGCCAACTTCACGGTTTCATCCATGCACGGGGACATGCCGCAGAAGGAGAGAGAGTCCATTATGAAAGAGTTCAGATCTGGTGCAAGGTAAATGGCCTCAAACAGTGTCGCTAACAGCATTGCTACCTGGATTTCATCTAGTGTTTGCAGGGAACAGGCCTCAAACCCATAAAACCTCTCCTCTCTGGAGGCCTCATTCAGCTCAAATTAGGAGGAATTCCAATTCCCATCTCTCCTCTGTGGTGTCACAGGGTTGGGAGATGATTGCCACTTTCCAGGGAGGGATGCTCATACTTACAGAATTAGGCTGGTTTGTTTTGCTGAAGAAGTTGGGAGTTGCTGCACTAAAACAAGGGAAGGAAAAAAAAGTATTTGGGCTCTGTCCTGTATTTTAAACTCTTGGGAGCATCATATTCTTTCTGAAAGATCAAAACTGTCTTGGCACTCTGTCTTCACTGAAGTTTGGTGACGGTGCGTCGAGCAGTGTTCCTTGCAGCAAAGCATGGCTGCTGCAGCGTGCTGCATGGAGGGAGGAGTGCCACGTCACAGGGGGTGCCCTGCACTGGGGGCTGCACGTTCTCAGCCCTCACACCCACCTCAGTGGGGTGGAACAGCCATAACCGTCTCCTTCTTTTTGCAGCCGAGTCCTTATTTCAACAGATGTGTGGGCTAGAGGCCTGGACGTGCCTCAGGTGTCCCTGATCATTAACTACGACTTACCCAACAACAGAGAACTCTACATACACAGGTAAGCTCAGCCTGGGCGTGGGGAGGTGTGGCTGGAGCGCCCTCCCTGAGGTGGCTCCATTCGCTCTGTCCTTCTGCTTCCCCAGAATTGGCCGGTCGGGCAGGTACGGCCGAAAAGGTGTAGCCATCAACTTTGTGAAGAACGACGACATCCGCATCCTGCGAGACATCGAGCAGTACTACTCCACCCAGATCGACGAGATGCCCATGAACGGTGAGTGCGGGCCGGTCCCAGCGAGGCACTGGCGTGCTGCGGCCGGGAGGGAAAGGCCAGAGGCTTTGATTTGCCACGAGCCTCCTCCTGCCCCGGTGGAGACGCTGGGAGCGGTGGTGGTTCTGCTGGGCTGCTGGGCTGCGGCTCTCGGCACACACTTAGATTCTCTCGTTTTCTCTCATTTCAGTTGCTGATCTTATCTGAAGGGCTGGGTTTAGCAGGGAGCCGTACTCTTCAGTAGCCTCAATTCTGTTTCGGACCCACATCCTTTTATCGTGTTGCTGATCGTACGTTCTTGAGTTGAGCTGTGCTTGGGAACTTGTGTAAATAATGTCTTTACTCCCACCCATGTTTTTCAATAAAAAAAAAAGGAAGTTTTACCATAACCTGTGCTTAATTACTTTAACCCAAGATAGTAACAGGCAGGGAGTTTTGAAAAGCTACTGTCCATGGCTAGCACAATCAAAGAAAACATTTTCTACAGTTTATTTAGGTTCATGAAATACAGAGCTTCCTGTTCTACACCCTTTCGCTATCACTGTGCCCTGCTACCTGGGGTGCTCTTTAGTTTCCTTAACTTGACTCTAACGATCAGCCATCTACAGGAAAAATGTGTGGCCTCTCCCTAATCTGCTTTAAGTTATAAGATAACCAGAAAAGAAATTTCCTGCTGTTTATGCCTTTCTGGAGCCAGAAATCACATTACTTGTTGCTCCGGATGAGTATTTCCCCTCCCAAGGAACCCAGGGACTGAGCAGGCACTTGGGAAGGCGAGTGCCTGCGATTTGGTGCCAGCTGAAGAAATCTTGATCGGCGTAGCAAAAAGGGTGGATAATCTTACCACCTTCTCCACTCCTCACTGATGCTGTAGCTGGTTCCATCTTCCCAGTTGTGTCTCCTCATCTGGCTCCCTGCTGCCTCACGCTGGGCTGTGCCAGCTGTAGTCCCTGCTGCGGCCTTTCTGCGGGCGTGGGGTGAGTTATGGTGTCACACCAGGCTGCTGCTGTCCCATGGGCTGTTGCTCGCTCAAGGAGGGCGGGGGGGAGCAAGGCCTTAGCACAGCGCCCGCTCCTTTTCCCCTGATGGATTCCTCTGGGGAAGGTCCTTGGTCCCCTCGTACCTGGCTCTGTGCCCAAGCTGCTATTCTTAACATAGGCGAGAGCTGAGAAAGACTGACTATTTTACTAAGCATTCCAATTCTAAGGTGGTGTCCAACAGAGGTGAGGCTGCTACAGCTTCATGCCCCTGTGTGCCAGCAGCTGCCAGGCTGAGCCCATGTTCCAGGAGGCACACACCCCACACGCAGGTCAGCGTTCCCTACTGGCACGACCAGCACCAGCGCTCTCCTCAGCTCACAAGTTGTGAGTCCCCACAGTCAGCCAGCAGCTGGCCTCTGGGCCACCCCTCTGCTCCGGGAGCTGGCACAGCCATGGCCAGTTGCTGGTTCAGCCCACCCTTGCACACACCCCTGGGGAAAGGGACCAGCCTTCACAGCAGGCACATGTGTACCCCTTTTGTTCCTGGCCACCCCCCAGAGGAAGGCACACACACACAGAGACAAACACACAGGGCTCTGCTGAACCCCAGCAGTCAGCCTGGCCCTCCCCGTCCCCCCAGTTGGCTCCTGCAGAAATGGCTGCAAATCCAGCCCAGACTGGGGGCCCTCCCAGGCTCGTTACCCTGCTTGCTGGCCAAATCTGGCTCCATGCTCCTCCGCTGGCACTCGCTTCCTGCTCGCTGCTGGTCCCAGCACAAAGTCCCCACGTACCAAGGCCCCTCTCCCATCACTGGCCCTTCCAACTCCACACGCACAGAGAGCTGAGCCCCCTCTCTCAGGAAGAGGGTGAAAATGGGACAGAGGCAGCCAGACAAGAACCCTCACAAGCAACCTGCTGCCTCGTGACCAGTCCCTTAATCGTCTGTTTCCCACACTTGCTGCTCCCAAAACATCACCCTTTGATCCCTCCCACAAAGCTGGGGATTTTTGCATTTAGTCCCAGCACAGTGCTCCCCCTCCACACTGCTGCACTCTGGGTAAAGCCTTCCAGTTTCTCCATCCACATCCTGGACAGAGCTCTCTTACCCTCGCTGCAGGGCATGGCCCAGCCTTAACTCCCCCCTATGTGACTCTAGTCCTTTGACTTATAAATTAATCACCAAAGCATTAGGTTGTTTAAATATCAGTATTTAATCTGTACAGTTTGAGAGACGATATCATAAAATGCAACATTCCTACCTCATCTTCAGCATCGTTCACCTGGAGGTGAGACCTCAGCTGCAGAGGGCGGGCGACCACCGCTCCCCCGCAGTCCCTTTAGTACAAAAGTCACAGTGCAATCGCTTTAGTCTCAGACAGATCGTTTCTGGAAGGAGACTGATGAAGCTCAAACGTTGATGGAAATTGTTACCATTTAGGAATGCGAAAAACCCCAGCTATTGCACACAGTCTTTTCCAGCTGAAACTACAGCATTTCAGTAGCTGCCCTCACACCCCACACACCTGATAAAGCTTCAGTTCTTACTGATTTAGTCAAGAGTGAAAATAGAGCCAGTAACAGGATTTCAGGACAACAGGGTGGGTGGAGGGCAGGGGCTGACGAGTAACTCCACAAGTCAAGCAGCGTGCTTTAGGTGACCAAAAAGTTTTGCTTTGGGGGGGGACACGAGCCAGACAGATGTCATCTTCCAGAGACAGGCATGAGAGGAACATCAGCTCCAAGAGAAAGCCATGAAGTATAACAGACAATTTGTTCATATCATTGTCAGGATAAGTATTTAACATAGTTTATGTAGTAGAATACATACTCCAACATCTTTTAAAAATAAGCACGAATTTCATTTCATATATACACAACTGATTTTAATCATGTACTGAAAATAAATTACAGGAAATAACTTTAAAATGCAACAGAAGACAAGAGTTTCACAACAAACATTCCCACTGATTTTCCCAAGGGGGTGAGAGATTGCAGTGCTCCAGGCGGGTAAATATCACAAATATATCAAAAAACTTCAAATCGTTGATGCATTCACACATTTACATGAGCCACAAACATTCCTTTACAGGGACTGCACTGAGCTACCACAGAACCAGGTTTTGCCATAAACTACAAAACTTTGATACAAAATTGTATTTATATATTTATATTTCATATACATGCCCTATCTGTGATTCCTTAAAAAATAAAAACTAAACACACTGTACAGACAATCCTAACTCATTGCTTGGTAGCTGTAGGCAACAGTTTTGGATGGAATTTCTCCCCCAGTAGAATTAATGGCAATATTATATACACAAAGGCTAAACTGCAGAAGAGGACAGCTCGGTCCCGATCCGCCCCCCCCGCCCCAGGTCTGTGAGCACAGAGCCAGAGACCCCCCGCTCCCACCCCTCCCAGCTCAGCTCTGCCTGAGGGACCCACACCCACACACGTGTGACACCGCGCTACAAGGCAATAAAGCAAGATACACATGGTGATGGGGTGGCTCTAACGGCTTCGCTGGCTTCACCCCCTCTGTGATGAAGGGCTGGGGGGAGGCAGGGAGGGGACCTTGCGATCCCGGGTGCAGCTGGAGAGAGCGCGCCTTCCCTGGGCCTGACGACCACACTTCCCTGAAAGGCCCTCCCTCAGAGGAGAGATTCCCACCAAGAGCCAGAGACTGCACGAACTAAAAGACCGGGGGGAGGTCCCTCCCCCCCACACACTTCACCAGGACGACACAGAAAAGGGACCCCCTTCTTCCCACCCCCGCCGTCCCCACAGCACCCGTCTGTCTCGGAAGCAGAGCACTGACAAACTTACTCTTCCCAGGTGATGGCAGCGATCTGTGAAGCCAGTCACACTAAACTACTTCTACAGTTGATTGTAAACTTTGGTTTATTTTTATTTATTTTTATTATTGAGTTCTCATGGTACAGCAAGCATGTCTAGGATGAGAGGGCAGAGCCGAAGAGGAGATGAACTGTCAGTCTGTCTTTAGTCTGGCATGGTGAGACACCTGCTCGGTCAGGCCTGCTTTGATAGAGTTTTTTACAGACTGCCTCATATGATCCTCCATCAAATTATCACTCATGGGCTTCAACACCTGTGGAATGAGAAACGTGCAAAAGAAACAAAAAAATGAGGTAACCAAGGAAAATAAAATATAAAAACATACAAAGAGATGAGACTCGAAATAATGAAAAAACTCAGAATGCTGAAGTCTGACACAAACCGGCATGAACTGAAAGAGAAATGAGTTTTGCTGCTACAGTAATGAGGTTAAATGAGTCACATGCTATGGACACAAGTGATATCCCTCCTACACAGCAGTATTTCACCGAACTCAAACCACTGTACAGTTCCTAGAAGATGGATGTGCAATTCCATACCCTATATGCAGCATCAGTCTGGTATGGTTACAGCATTTATGCAGACCGGCCCAGACGGTCCAGCTTATTGTCCTATATGTGTAAGTGTGAACACTTCAGATACAGAAAGAAAGTTAAAAATACTGGCTAGTTTTTCTTCTTGTTATTGTTGGATGAAAGTCGCTGTCGTGGCACTGATGTAAGAGCACGGCGAATCGTTCGGCGTCTAAGGACTTCAAAGAGTTTGGAAAACACCTAAAACATGAATTCAGGTGTTAGGAAAAGCGGCTCTTAGAAGGCAGCAGAAAAAGTCACGTTCAGAAAAAAAACTGATTGCCAGTAACTTCTCACCTTCCTGGGATTCCTCTGAAGCAAGGAGGGAAAAGAAAGGCCAATTCAGATTCAGAAAAATCAACAGCAAGAACACGGTATATAATCAGAGTGACTCATACAGCAACCCGAGCTGCTTTGGATCTTACTGGTGATGTGCAGCGGCAGCAGCAAGCTCTTTTGGAGACCACCTCCCCCAGCCCACAAAAGGCAAGCTCCTCCTGCTGGCACGAGCCAAGTTCTCCCATTCCAGGGAAGGTCAGGAGACAAACAAAGCCTTTTGTGCTCTGGGCATCCTACAGCAGCAGCTGCACTCAGCGAGCACTACACATGGAACCGACACCTTCCCCTTCCTTTGCCGTGCTCTTCAGCCCCAAACACCAAGGCAAGAAGCTGCAGTGGTACAGGAGAGCCTCAGCCATAATCACTAGTTAGGGGTGTGACTCAATTTAGTACCTGGATGCTCATTTCCCTCCTATTACTAGAAATCCACTTTTTCCCCTCCAGTGTAACTCATCACCTTACCTGGTTGCTCAGAAAGACCCAGTGTTCCTGCTTACCATGGGCCTTGAACAGAGGGATTTTTCAGATGCCAGAGAGCCTCTGTACAGAAGGCCCCAGTTATCTGCTCGTGCCTCGCAGGACCCAGCTAATGTGATCCCAGGTAAGCTCAGTGAGCCCTTTATTTCTTGTAACCATAGCACCAAAGTGTTCTCTTCTGCTGGCACTGGACACAGCTACTCAGAATGCTCCCCACCACTTGTGAGAGTTGGTCAGGAATTCTCTAGGTTGGATTTACTGACACAGCTGTGTCAACTGGATTCAGGCAGGAAAATCTCTGTACAGGTGGTTTTCTCCTCCAGCTTTGGTACTCTTACACTCATGACATCTCTTCTCTCAGGAATTAGGCTGCCTGGCAAGTATTTCTTGCAAGAGCAGTGGCACCAACTGACGCTGTCACAGACAACACAAGTCTTCCTGAAGGAAGACACCTGCTGTACATCCTCTTGTAGCAGCTGCTGCAAGTCATCAGCAAGTTTTCTCTGAGGTCTAACAAGCCATTCAGTGTCACACCACCAGGTGAGGTGAGGGAGGGCAGCAGTGAGGAAGGCACCACTTCCATAAGGCAAGTTTATCATACCTTTAAAAGCAGAATTCCTTGCTCTGAAAAAGTAACAAGATTTTTAAAGAGTCCCTCCACTCTTCACCATCCAAGCACCCAGTACGGCTGGTGCAGTGTTAATTTAACTAACACTGTTTTGATAATAACCTAAGTTTGTTTAACACTCGGTGTGCCATCCCCTGCCAAAGGGAGCCCTCACACTTCTGAGCTGGTTTTCCCTGCGGCAGCATTAGCGTTCTCCATTAAACCTAGACGAGCTTTTCACTCACAGCACTGAACAGAAACTGGTACATCTGCTCAAGAAAGGAAGATTTTGCATTAAAAAATGGATACTAACCTGTTCCCATATAGCTTCGGCGATCTGATCAATGGCTGTTCCAACTTCTCTGAACTCCCCAGAGTACTTAACGTATGCCCAAGTACAAAATGATATAAGAGCCATCCCCAGCACAAGATTACACAAGGTAGCTATGGAGTTCATACCAAGGAACCCAGTCAGTCCTGAGGTTATATACATGGCAAACATGACTGCAAATAGAGTGGCAGGGGTACGAGCAGCATAAAAGATGTTTTTGCCATCGTTGTGCTTCACAAAGTTTGCATAGATCTCATCGATTTCCACTTCAAGTTGTTCCTGGTAGCGCCGACAGAACTCCTCCCCTCCCATCTTCTTCACCGAGCGGAACTGCCTGACAGCTGACTCTCTGAAATCCTGGTGCTTCCGCTCAAGGTCCGATGGGGCAATGTAAGGCTTATCTCCCCCACAAACCTGTGAGAGCAATCAGAGGAGAGGTCATCACACCCTGAGAACAGAAAGCAAACGTGAAGCAGCTAAAGCAACTCCACATCGTGGCACAGCGAGCGTCTTTCCCGTCTCACCACGGACAGAGCTCTAGCACGCGACTGAACTCCTGCTTCCAACTGTTCCCTTTTGGCAAGCCCAGAAGGACAGGACATCGGTCACACGTACCTTCCTGTTATAAAGGGGTGAAATACAGGACCACCAGGAGGTAGAGAAAGCTTGGCTTGAGGAAGGCTAAGGAGAACTCTGAAGGCCACAAGCCCTCCCACCCATCTCTGCGAGAGGGTGAGTGCAGGACTTGGAAAAACAGCATCAGTTTTGCCCACTCAACAGGTATATTCCTGTTTATTGCTGCCACTAGCAGGCTCCATGGAACTTACCAGGTGATATGAATGAACAAGAACTAGCTGCTGACATCTTTAGCCTATTCTTCCCTAGACTGCTCTCTAAATGTATTCTGATCAACTTGTGAGAGTACATTTCTGCTGAAGGGACGAAACCATGATCTCAAATGGGTACCCATGATGATCTTCCTCACCCTGAATCAGCATGGGTATAAAAATGGTTAGACTCTAAGGACTTCTACTCTCTAGGACTGATTTCTGACCTCTTGAAAGCTATGATTAGAGATTACCTAGGCCGGAGAGATACATACTTCAGATCAGCTCCAACTCCTCCAGATCCTCAGTCAGACTATGTCTAAAAACTGAAGATTCTTTCCATATGATGTCAAACAACCACCTTCCCTCTCCTGCCTCAAGGCAGGCTTATCATAATGCTTGTCATCTCCTGTCTTGACTGCAGCAACAACTTTAACGTTGTCCTGCTGCTACCCCTTCAGCAGCACAGATAGGGGATTACTTTCTCAAGAGTCCAGTATCCCCTTTCTGCCTCACAAAACACATGGCTTCCCTGGCCAGCTTCTTCAAGGCAGACCTCACTAGCCTCATCCTCCAAAGCGGTCTTCTCACATTGCGCAGGGAGCGTTCAACACCAGAAGCTGCTGCTGCGTCAAGACCACCAGACAAAGAACTGCCACTGTCTTACCCTCTGCGTGGCTGCAGCTCCTGTTCCTTACTTTTACATTAGGGGGACAGTATTTTGGTTATGCATACTCAGCAAAGGAGGGCTTTGTGCATGAGGAAAACTCAGAAGCTACAGTAAGAACTATCTTTACATAATCCAGTCTTAAATCCAAAGAGTTCCTACTTCTATTCCTAAAAATAGAAATTTCAGAGCTATGTCGCATTAAGAACATCATCTGAGGCATCTGGATGAAAAACGATTTGAGACATTTGTATGTATCTCTACAGCGCTATAAAAATACACAGTACTAGGGAACATTACTATGGAAACAAAGTCTGTTTAAGAGAACATCTGTTCCTTTTTATTCCTTGCCCCAAGTAAGAAACCTACAACTACAGTGTCTCAGCTGCCCTTGGAGATTCAAGGTAGAAAGGCAGACTTAACATTTATTATAAACAACCTGTTTACCATTTCAAGAGATTTTTCCAGAATGGAAACAAACAAGAGAGTCCCTCTACACCAGCAGAACATTCTCAAAACAGACTGCTAACAACAGGAACCAGCTAGTCTGCCACTAGTGTTACATCTTAATTGAATTTCAAAATGGAAAGCTACTTCAGTGATTAAGACCAGAATTAGCCCCGTTAATGGGGAACTATGTTTGCAGCGAGTTACCACACCTACTGATCTTTTCCAGTCATAGTTTCACAATCAGCTGTTAAGCTTAAAGAGACATGTAATCGTTTTCAAAGTTACCTATGATAAAACCTTGCATAACGGTACATTCAAGTATGAATTCCATCCAGACATTCAGTTTGCAGTGTTTTAAGTCACTGTCTTCAAGAGAAGCAGCAAGTAGAAAATGATATATACAGCTTTTTCAGACAAGATAATTCTTCTATTTCAAGGGGCTTCTTTTAAACTTTAGAATAATTTTAATCCTTGCATTTGACAGCTAATGAATGACCACAATTCAGAAGCATGAGATTATAGTACTGGAACTCTGCCCTTGTGTGACCCTGGCCCACCAAATGTCTCCTCACCTGTTTGCCCATTTCACATCACAGGATTTTAAGATGTCTGTCAAGAGCAGCAGGGGGAACTAACAGGTGGTCTCTTACAAACACACCCATTCCCATACCTCCCCAGCAATTTCTGTCTCAAAGAATCCTGTTTTTTGCTACATCACACATTTAACCTTAGAGCAGAGCACAGAAAACACAGGAGTACTGGCCCTAAGCCACTCTTCTCCGTGCTCACAGCCAGCACCGAGAGGAAAAACAGAGAGCCTGTATTTGCACGTAGGCAGTTAGAAGTTGTGTCACCGTACCTGCTCCATGCCTTTACTGTACAAGTCTTTAGCTCCTGCCACAGCAGCAAGATTGTTTGCCTCAGCTGTTGCCTGGAAAACATTGAGCACCGTGTATTAGCACAGAATTGCTAGCGATTACACGTGTAGTTACACTGCCAAACATACCCCCCAACCTCCAAAGCTTCAGACTGCCAGCAGAACACCCCACAAAACCAGCAAAGTTAGCAATATACATTAAAATAGATTACTGACTAGGAAAAGATTTTCTTCAGCTTTCTAGCACAGCTGCAGACAACCTCCCATGTGCTCGTACAAGCTCTTCATCATGAGCAATCTATCCTGAATGCTCTATTCTTAATAAACAAATAAGGATGGCTAAACTATTAGATGTTAATCCTGATACATCACTCCCAGTGAGGAAAGAAACAACCTGGTATTATTTCTGCTTTATATATGTGCAGGTTTTGTGTCAAAATTTGTAAGAATTTAAGTCTATTTTCAACCTGTGTCTTGTCAGGGGCAGTTACTCTAGCTAATGCTGCAAGATGTCATCTTCTGTATCTCCCAGTCACATTTATGGCATGCTAAGGAGAGAAAGTGATAGCAGCCTTTTTTCATTGTGATGAGTTTTCTGAACTCCCCCAAAAGTCTAAAGATTTGATTCCTTGAAGGACAAGAAAACACCCAGAACAGTCATGTTTTAAATGAAGTGACAGAGGCAACTTAAAAAAGCCAAATCTTACAAACACAAAATGGTTAAAACTGACCCTACAGCCCACACTTTAGTTAAAGCTCTTCATCCCAAACAATGCAAGGGTTCACCACACAGCTTTACACAATCAGTTTGTGTTCAGATTGCTTTAAAGCTGATTACATCCTCTTTGGATCAACCCAGAAAAGAAACCTCAATGCAGCCACCCAAGTCTGAATGGCAAAATATAGTCTTGAAGACAAACCAGCAAGTTACAGGAAACACATGCGTAGAAATTGAAGCAGCTAAAGGAACCCAACCAACCAGATATACCCCCGCTCCACTTGGTAGGTAGAACTAAGGGAAGACACAAATGTGTACCCAGGCTACACGGTTCAGGTGGCTTTCAAAGTGCACAGCTCCTTCAAGAACTACAGTTCTGTGTGTGGGAGCTTCAGACCTGCTGCAGTCATGGTCTCCAATTGCAAAGAGCTTGCGAAGTACACATCTATCAGATTATTTAAAACAAAAATAAAATACCTGCAGCATAGACTTCGGATGAGGTAGCTCCTCTCCTTGATAGATTTTAATATAAGCCTAAATGGGAGAAAGAAAAATAAAAAGGTTTCTTTTTCCTAAACATTTATGATTGAGGAGAAGGAGAGAAGAGGGATGATATAAAGATCAAACTCGTTATTTCTTTGTAACAACACTAAATAATTAAGCAAATTTCTTCCTACAAGTCTGGCATTCTCATGGTTACCCCTAGTGCTTTAATCCTTTTACTTTCCTGTGCGTTTGAGGCTGGGGCCTGGCAGGGCAGCAAGCACCTTGAGAAGACATGGCCACTATCTGAAGGAGTGATAGGCTTGACGGTAGGTTTCTGCTCCCTCAAATACATAAAAAGGTCTTTGCTACACAGGGAATCTTCACCCAAAAGAGTGAAGATGACTACTTTGCACAGCCTTTCTGGCAAGAGGTCTGTCCAAACACACCCCAGTGCTGGGAGAACCAGTACTTACATTTCCCCATATGCCTTTCAAGTGTGGGAGTAATAACAATAATAAAAAAAAGCAGATCAAAGAAGTACTGCAGACAGAGCTGAGGTACCAAAATACTTCTGGAAGCCAAGCAAGCAGCCAATCCCGCTGATCCTCATCCTATCAACCCTCAGGTGCCCTTTATTTCACCAGGGTTTCAGAAGGCTGGAAGAGAATACATCCTTCATGTCTTCTCCAGCCCACAAGCTGGCTGGAGGCACAGCTGTTTGGGACAGACAAAGGGAGGGGGCACAGCAGTAGCCATTCCAGCACTTTGGCCAAGCTGCACAAGTCACGCCAACAAGGCCCTCAGCCCCTCAGAAGCTGGGTAGCTACTCTTCTTCATGCTACTACTGCTCTTCCCCTGCCAGGCTTGTCTACAAGCCTCTGTCCTGAGGACTTCTCTCTGTAAAGGAGGAGAGAGCAAGGTTATGCGTGTCCCTACATACCCAATGCTCTAGGTTGTAGGACAACCTACAAAAACGTATAGAGTTATACAGGAGACTGTTCCCTTGACACCTTCCTTGCTTCTGTGGCTATTTCCTCCAAGTAAAAGCCCTCCAGTTCCCAACTCGGATTTCTCACTTTCAGCTGCAGATGCGCAGTCCCGAGGGAGCAGTCCCCTTTCCTTACATAAGCGCTGTGTTTGTGCTGCACCCTGCACAGCTGCTGCCAGCCTGCGTGCAGGACACTAATTGGGCAGCTTTTCGAGAGAGGAGGTTTTACACCCAGTTTTTAGGGCACAGTCCTTTCTAAACTGCTGTTGAACACACACTCCATACATTGCATAGGGTCAGGTCTTACCAGAGAAGGAAGTGGAACAAAAAGCAGCATGCAAGCAGTGTTGATTTTTTTTTTATAAAAGTTACTTCATTTTAGAAGTATTAAGAAGTTCTGGTCTCAGATCCCTCCCTCACATAGCTTTTTTTTTTTTTCCTTTTTTTTTTTTTTTTTTTAAATCAGCCCAACTCTGTTTTACCTTTAACATGCATGCTCAAAAGAAGTAATACAAAATTAATGTCTTTAGGAATGAGTACCACTTTCTCCTACCAAGCCAACTGGTCATTCCAATTCAAAAAAAGTTACACACACCAGACCTGGTGATGCAGGGATTATGTTATCACATTTCTGCTGGTGTCACCATGATACCAAAACAGCTCAAGAGTTTAACAGCTGCAAGTATCGCACACAAACATTTCAGAGCATACAGTGGTACTGCACATGCAAGTGTTTTAGAAAGCATCTTCCTTGCATGTTAGAAATCCAGAGGGGAGTATCTGAAATTTTCCCTGTATACCTAACAGTTCAAGAGTTGGTTTTCTATCTGTACAATCTACATAAGATACTCTTAAAAAAAAAAAAAAGCAACATATCAAGAGAAAGTAGGATTCCAAAGTAGGAAAAAAGTCTCTAGTACAGCTTGAAGTATTTCAGCCTATTTACAAAGAAAAAAACCAAAACACAACAGAGTTTCGCCAATAGTAGCTTGCTAAGAACTATACTGTTAGGGAGCTGTGTGCCAGTTCTGCAAAGTCAGAGTAATGAAATGAAAATAAAAAGCGAGCTGATCGGTGAGTGTCAGCCTAGATATTTTATCTTCTCTGGGAACAACATGCCCTAAAATTAGAATACTTTCTTTTAAGCCATTAACAGAAATAATTAGTGTGAGTTTGCTTACCTTGAAGTATTCTACAAGATCTCTACAGGTCACCTTGGATCCACTAATCTCTTTTTCTACCAAGTTTTCAGGGGCAAGCAGTAGCGGCACCAAATTCCGCAGTTCTTTCTTAAAATCCTCATCTATATCTATATAATTCAAACAATTTCAGAGAAAAAGAGTAGTTAGTTTCCTTTTCAATCTTACATTTCTTAAAGGAACACTGATAACCCATGACTTTCCAAAACCCATAGAATCATAACTCTTAACTGCATTTTTAAGATAAAGGCTTAAATACATAGTGTAGCTTTAGTAAATTCTGCCTACTCTTTAATCTAAGCTTCAGACTGAGAACAAGGTTCCATATCATAATATTTGAAGTGCATTTCCCCAAGTACACCAACACCCCACAGGTCTGTGCCCTCTGCCCAGAAGCAGTTGGCATCCCACTATCGCAAAACCACTTTTTTTTAGCCTTTGACATTCCCTCTGTTGGGGGGGACAAGCAGCAATTGGAGGAATCCTGACTGCCTCTCATTCTGCAATTGCAGAAGCCTACAGCTTTTATTTTAAAATCATTCTAGTTCTGACATTTGGTTTAGCAAGTTCTTAGAGAAAAGCCTTGTAATTTTAAGAAAATAAAGTCTTCAGTTCTGTGAATTCTCCCCTCTGGTATCCTTACTTACCTTTAGAATCCTTATTTAATGACCTTTAGGTATGTCTCAAGTTATCAGATTACAATCAACAGCCAGACACAAAGATATTCATTCCCTCTGCCTGCTTAACTCCTCTACCTTTAAACCACTGAAAAAAACACGATGCACATATCCAGATTCCATAGTTTCACCTTTTAGCCTTACATTTTTCCAATCAAACATTTCAATAGCCAATCATTTCAGTGTTTAACTTCCATTATAAAAGAAAATAAACTGAGAGATCTGAATCAAGAAACACACAATGGAAAGCTTCCTACCATTCAACCTCCCATCAAAATTTGGATTTGTTGCAACTTTAAGACCAGGGTGGGGCAACAGGAAACAGCCAAGATTACTGAAACAGGAGTGAATATGCTTCCTTACATTCTGTAGCTCTTCATGTTGGTTTTGCTTTACCTGAAGATAAAAAAAAAAAAAAAAAAAAAGGAAGTGAGAGCTGCTAATAGTTTTGCAAAAAGCAGTAAGAGTATGAAAGCATGTTTAAGCTTTCATTCCTGAGCCTAAAAACATCAAGTTCTAAATCCCAGAACTCCCCACGTGAGTGGGGAACATCACAAATGTAGGTTTTTTAGCAGAAAGACTTAGCTCATTATGCATCATTATGTTGATAGTAAGTTGTCACTTAAGTTAGAAGACCACACTTACTGGAGATAACTTACCTGTAATCTTTTCTCTAGGAACTTTTTTCCTCCTTCCAAGCCATATGCATGTTCATAAGGATAACTCCAATCTCTAATTAAGAACATTAGTGTCTGTAACACGGAGAACAGCAACAGTGAATGATATGCATCATTCCTAAGGTCAAAAACCTCAATCACACATGATTAAGTAAAAAAAAAAAATCTAATTAACTTGGCTGCTCTAAATGAAGTAGCCTTGTAGTTCTGTGGTGTGTTTGCTTGTTTAAAAAAAAAAAAAAACAAACACAAAACAAGCAAAAACCAAAAGACACACAATCAATGAAACCCTCACTCCTTATCTGAAAGGAAGTATCCAAGTGTCTAAAAAAAGACAGCTTCCCTGTTCCATGGGTCTGCCTTTTGCTTTCCCACAGGGATTACAAACCTTGACATTGCTCTTATATCAGACGAGGTGCTTTACAAAGAACGTATGCTGCCTGGGCCAATCATAAGAACATCGGGAACTCCCACTTGGCTGGATATTCTAGAGACACAAGAGTCTTAAAGCTCACCACTAACAACAGTCAACTAGTACCCTTAGAGGTTAACGAGGATACTTCAGGATGGAAGAGATCTCAGTCTGTCTCCACTAAGCCCAAAAAGCCTCAAAACCTTCTCTGGCCTAGCAAACACTCAGGAGATGCTAGCAGTTTTGAGACTTTCAATGCTGAAGCCAGTAATGCTTTAAGTAAATGAAACACAACATAGGACTTCTCAGTGCTATTTCTTAGAGGCTTCATGACCTGTACTCAAAGCCAACTGTACCACATACCACCAACCGTATCCGTACCACCAAGTAATGAGTAAGAAGGCAGCACGAAACTTTTCTCCTTAACATCTCCACATCACTTGACAATTTCATTCCTTTTATACCTTATAACTCAGGCACAAAGCTATACTTGCCCAAAATGTGATCCTCCTCAGCATTTTTCCATTGTGATTTTGCCAAGAAATGTGGTGACAGGGAAGAAAAAAAAATCACTCTTGTAAAGAACAAGCTAGCTTCAGCCCAAGTCATTTCTCTTCATAAATTATCCTGAGCTCATTTTTCTACACATTCAATTGCTTAAGCTCCATTTAACATATAGTTACCTGAAACGGCTTTTGGTAAATTTCTTCCATAGCTAGTCTTCCATATTCTGTAAACAACTGATAGAAAGAAGAGTGTAAGAGTGCCACAAATAAACCATTTTTCTACACGAAAACAGTTTATTACATCACTAGAAAATAAAGCATTCTAGCTTAAATCCTGTTATGGGTTGCAAATGGCGAATACACCTCAGGAACAAGTACACTTATCCTCAGTAACATTCAGGAAGGAGATATGATTTCCACTGGTGTCACAGTACCATTCCATCACTGTCAACACACCACAGTTCTAAGTGGGTGGCCTGTGGGCTATTCTCAGAGGAAAGCTGGTGTGTCTCTCAGCAAGCCAGTTTCCAACGCTTGTTTCCTAGGCTAAGCAGGTAAGCCTGTCTAACATTTGTCCCTTACTTCCCACAAAAGATCTATTCCTGGAAATCTCAAGGAACTTGGCTAGAGCTGATGTATCAGACATTTAAATACAAGCCAAGTTCAGCAGCTTCCCAAATCTGTACTTCATCCTGTGACCTTAACGGATAATTGTTCTTCCTTCTAGTATAAAGGCAAGTGTCAGCTGCCTTCCTCACATTGCTTTCACCATCTTTAACTCCACCAGCATTCTTCACTGGACTGAGTGGGCCAGATGACCCACAAGAACATGAATTATGGACTATGCTGGCTGATTCAGCAGAGGTCAACACCATCAGGTGTTGATCTGCACTAGCCCCCTTATGGATCTTGGAGATTGAGATGAAGGAAGCGCACCGGTATCCTCTAATACCAGGCAACTGTTCTTCTGCATTAAAACTACCTACTGCAACAGCTCAGATAAATTTCATGGCCAAAAGGACAGTTCCCCCTCTGTTGACTACAGGAGCATGTGAGAACTTACAAGGTTAAATTAACACAAATTAACTTCCAAGCCCTTGTCAACCTGAGCAAAAGAAGCTCTGAAGTGGCCAAGCACTTACATGAGACTGGCTCCTTTGACCCTAACTCCCTGTCCCATTCACTTCCCTACTGCATGGAAAAGGTAGCCAGAGACTCACAGTATTTCAGAATAATAGAAATTCCTATTGTAACAGAAATTCAGAATTTCCTTCCCTCAGCTCATGATTCCTTGCCCCAACTTTAAACGTATGGGTGTCCCCCACCCGCTGCTTAATATTCATCACTCTTGTCTTCCTTCCCTTCCCTCAAATCTCCCCCCTCCAGTATCCAGAAAGGGATTTCTCTATTCAGATTGCACTGAGGCTGTCAAAGGACCAAAGGCCATGAGGATAAGCCTGGCTTTCATACAATTAAGGCTTTTTTTGTTTGCGGTGCTTGGTTAGGCTTTTCTCAGGGGAGCACAGCGGGGAGGTGTCGGCGCAGCGATACACCTCCGGTAACTGAGAACGGCATCACAAGACTATGTTTAGTTAGTGCTCTTCTGCTTCCAGTACTGGCAGCCAGTCTTTTGCAGCACTCACCAAGACACAAGTCCTTTCAATCAGAAGACACATAAAACGGTTTTAAGCTGTGACAAGGTCATGGCCTGAGCACAGGCTGGCATTTGTTAATACACAAGCTAGCCTTTAAAGCCACAGGTTTTAAGTTAAGCAGATAAGATTCTTGCACCTTTCACATGAAGCCAGAATGCAGTGACCTTTGACCACAATGTTCCATTAGACGATGAAAACCCCACAGGAAAGAGAGGATAACTCTTTCCTGCTTTTGTTTCTAAGCAGAAATAAAAATGTGTAGAAGTTTCTCAGCTGAAAAACGAGAGAAGGCTTCTAGGTAGAAGATACTCTGACCCTGACCCAAGCTCCCACATTTATTGAGAAAGTAGATACGAAATACCACCCATTTTCTTATTTCATGGAAAAAGGAGAAACATTGGGATTTTCTCATTAAGTACATCCATAAATCATTTCCTTTCTCATTCTTTTGGGAATTTCAGAACTTACCAGATAGAGAATAGAGTTTAAAGAGAGAAGACTTAGCCAGATTAGAAGCCTGTACTATTTTGGCACAGCAACAGCATCATGGAGTTAATGCAAATGATGTTATAGGCAGTACTAGTTTTAGCACCAGGTCAACTTCAGTGTTTTATATGAAGTAGCAGGCAGCTCCCAAATCACAGTTACAGTAGTAGTAAGAACAATTCAAGAACAACGTCAAGACCATCATTTCAGAAGTAGCTTAACAAATTCAGCATATTCTTACCTGCAGATGTTGAAGGTCATCTTCCTGAATATTCTGAGACAAGTTGTATACCTGCAAGAGACAGTAAAAGAATTACAGCATACCACAAAACCACTCTCTTGCATTCATGTAGTCTCTTTTAGATATTTTGAGTATTTTTACTCCCTCCAGAAAAGTCAAACTACCTGAAAGTCAGCAACTAGAAAGGTGTCACAGAACACATCTCAAAAGTCACTTCCTCAGACAAAGTGCTAGGGACAAAACCACTACTGACTGCCCCAATTATTCCTGAAAGAGCTTCTTTCCAAGGAAGCAAGCCATAAAGGAATCAGAGAAGACTGCTGAATGCTTCTAATCACCACACAGGTGTGAGACGGAGGACTGAGAAGGGTACATCTGTTTGCCATCCTCAAGTCCATACGCTCTAGGATTCAGTGATCCAGCAGCTGCATCTCCAACACAGATATGACTAGTAGTTAGTTCACCCAGGTGGTTTTTTTTGCTTTCAAATCTTCTCAGAGAAACCCGATTTTATCCAGGGAACTCATGATTATTTCGATAACACGAATGCTGAACAGCAGTAAACTCAAAAAAGCATCAATAACCTACAACTTATCCTAACCATGGAAACGAAACAAGCAAAAAAGTCAAACCAACCAACCCACCCACCGAAAACAACCCTGCAGGGCAGAAGTAGTGTTCTACATACTCCTATTACTTTCATGTTGTGAAATGTCTGAAGGTCATTTATCATCCCTCAAAAACCTGGTCACTTTTGGAACATTTAAGGCACAAGCTTTAAAGTAGTTTTGGGCATAGCTCAAGAGAACTGTCAGAAGTTTAACAGTAGCAGCAGTTGTAAGTTTAGTTGATCACAGTGTAATTTCACCCTGAACTGTATCTAAAGCCTTAAAAAAGATTCTGTGACATATCTTTACAGAAGCAGTTGTTACCTTGATGTCTTTTGGGGGGATTTCCCATTTCCATCAGCAATTTAATCAGCTTGACCTTAAATAATGCTGATTCCTCAGAGAAACTTACACAGTATACTATACTAAAAATAAGACATTAAGTATGAAAGCTTAAATGATAGTTGGAGGAAAACATGCAGGTGAACTTTCAAAGGCTGGCTAGAGAGATATTCTTTGCGTGTTCAAGACGTGGTTCCTATAGCTGCCACTATGTGCCAGCACAGGTATTCTCACCTGGACAGAACTCGTCATGGTGCTCAGAGCAAAAACCGTTGCACAGTCTTTGATAGTGGATTGGCTATCAAAGGCACCTTGGGTATCCATGAGTAGTACAGCAACCTATAAAGTTTTAAAGGGCAGCAGCAGTTAATCAAATTGTTAACACTTTCAAACTCCAGGCCATTGGGATAAATTCTACTTCAAGTAGAGCAAGTCTTTGCCCCTTTATCTACTTACTAAGCCTCAGCCAACTCTCTGCACGCGTGACTATACACATCTACAGCTGAGTAGGTAACAACTTTAGGGCCAGATCATCATCCTCAAGTTCTTGGCCTTGCTACAGTATTTACCTTCTCCCACAGAACTAGCCTCCTTCAGCCCAGCAGGGGTACAGTGCAGAGTAACCCACAGCTCTCATTCACTGGAAGAGCTTCAGTCTCAGCTGACAATCCAGCATAGTTTATTAGAGCTAAGAGCAAGAAGGTTACTTTTAAAAATATATCTATCTAAAAATAATCATTTTCAGAAGAAAACAAGATAATTGATACTGGATCTGTCTGCTGGAATAACAAGGAATGAAGCAATCTTAATGATAAAGGCTGATCTACCAAATTCCCATATCTTTGGGATCTACTACAATTCCTTTCTCTTTCAGTTAGAGATGACTGATAAGCAAGAACAAGGGAGTGATTTGTCCCCAGAATACAAACACATCCTCACAACATTGCTATTTTTTAGCCAGAGAACTCCTTGGTTACCTATAAAATTTGATAAAAATTCCAGCCCTAAGTCACTATCTGTTTAAGATTGGTGTTCCATATTAGTTGGCCATCAGATGTTTCCTTTGCAAAAGTAAAGAGTATGAAAGGTAAACAGCCAAGAGATTATGGTTCAGGAGAACATGAATAGCTCAAGATATACCACCAGTATTGTGGAGTAAATATTAACACGTGGAGTAAATATTAACATATCATGCTTTGTTTCAGCATGAAGATAAACACCCACAATCAAACTTTGCAGTTAAATTGGTTTAGAGTTTAAAAAAGATGCATCAGCTTTGATTAGAATAGTTAGTATCTTTTATCCCACTGTTAGTCTTTTTTTTTTTTTAACAGACTACCTGTTAAGCTATATGGAACAACCAACTTCAGACACTGAAGCTGTTCCCAGTACTTATATCCATGTATTGCGTTTCACTAGGACACAGCTACAAGCTAGAACACATTCTGACCTCTCAAAAAAGTATTTGTTACAGAGCTGTTCTTATCCCAGCCTTTGTCTAGATATGGTATTTATAGCCATTACAGTTCTACAACACCCATCAGCCTGGGCACAGCAGACTTTGCTGTAACAAAGTCCTCTCGGAACAGGACTATTGCTGGAGATTAAATCTTACAACCCAGCAGGAAAATTCCTACTTGCACTGACAGAATGTTTCCAAATGCATTATGCAGCTACTGAACGCAAAGGAAAGCAACTGATGTTTGAACTGCCTCCATAAAACCCACTGCATTAAAGGTATGCACACAGAGGCAAAAATCCTTACATGCACCTATTGAAATCAAGCACTTACCTTCGTTCCATTGGGTTTATCAATTACAAACACTTCACTCCAAATCTGAATGCCAGTGGTCTCCCGTTCACATCCACCTCTCCATGTAAAACCTGTCAATGGCTCAGTGTTTCCACCTATCCAGCATGGAGAGGTCTACAAAACAAAAGGAAAAACTTATTTAAAGCCAAGGAGGAGATTTTTTTTTTTTTTAAACATGCTATGTTTTAGCAGACTTCCACACTCATTTCCCTCAGAGCTAACTGACAACCTACACAAAATATTAAAACACAATGCCACTCTGGTGCATTTCAAGGATCATCCACAATGAAACTTTGTTTGAGCCTACTGTATTTCAGTGATTGCCCAACTCTTCAGCCACTGAGGAGCATATGTGTGCAGCAATTCAAGTCTCAAGCACCCAGAGCTAACGAGAACAGCTCAGTTTTGTCCACTGACTCCACTTCTTACTCATGCTCGCCTCGCACAGTTGAGAGAACTCACTCAAACAGTTGTAAACAGTATGTATTTTAACTGCAGGAACAGCTAAAGCTCTGCACGGAACAAAAAAAACTGGTCTCGACTTAATCCTCTCCCTTCCTCCTCACAAGCAGGTCAGCTGCTGCAACCAGCCAAGCAGCCCAGCCCCTGCACTGCCAGAGCCCAGCACAAGGTCCCAACACCAGCTTGCAGAAGCCAGAGAACAGACAAGGACCAGAAGGATTTACAATCCATACTTTTCACAGTTAGGAAAAAGTATTTTGTAAGTCATTAGCATTCAAGAGAAAAGGTCCCACTGCGAGTTTGATACATGTCAATCAACCCATTCATATTAAAATGTTATGGGCTCGTTTCCCACTTTGGTAAAGGCTATCAGAGTCAAGTGCCATTTGCAGCTAACATTTCTGGCTGGTGGTACTGTAACAAGGTCTTCTGTCCCCAAGGACAGGCAACACATGGAGCAGCAGCTCATGCAGAAGAATCCAGCCATCACAAGAGCACATTTAACCCAGAAACGTAGTGTATGTACTGGGCAAGTAAAGAACGTGAACAGGCACCCTGAGGAAGCTTCACTGTGCTAGATTTAAACACACTGAAATCCTCCAAGAGAGAAGCAGTAGGCAGACAGGAGTTTAACAGATGAGGAGGCTTAGAGAAAACCCTTTATTCCACAGGCTAGAACACAGCATGCTGGCAGAACAGGAAGAGAGGTTTAATAAATTTGCCTCTGCCTGCCCAGAGAAGATCACCAGCCAGGAAAGTGTACTCTTTGAGAAGGTCAAAGGGGAGACTGCTCAGTTCACTAGGCTATGGTCTCTACCTTGCTGACTCTGCACTGGCAGTCTTCAGGAAAGAGCTCAAGACACTTCTCTTCACATCTCAGAAAAGAGCATGAGTGCCCAGGGACCGTACTTAATAGAAATACTTACAAGTAAGTGAAACTGCTTATTTCTAAAGGGGGATGGGGAAAAAAAAAAAGCCCTGCAGACATTCCCCATGCCTAGCAGCACACAGAGCAAACCATACGAAGAGGGAATGGCAATTAAGGATCAAGCAGCTCCGCACCAGCATTCTTCCAGAAGCTAAGGGCACACCACTCAGCTCTGCTATTTGGATCAAACATGGCAAAAGTGAGTGAGATGAGTAGAGAAAAATTCAGAAAATGAACACAGATATCCAAATGAAGAGAAAAACAGCTCTTTACAGGTAGGTTGTTGGGGGAAGGGGAGGGGTGTCCCTTTTTTGTTTGTTTGTTTTAGGGCTTTTTTTGGTGGTGGTTTTTTTTTGTCATGCACCTCTACCACACAGACTAAGCAGAGCCTGCACAGCTTTCCCCTACAGCTTTTTATCCCAGAAGATGCTTATGCATCCACTGACCACTCTAGAAATGAAAGCTCCAGGCCTGTTTTGGGCTTCAGTACACTCCAGGACACGGTTTTGCAATGCTGAATACTATTTCACAGGTATAGATCAATGGACTGTAGCTTTTCACTTTTTCAAAAGAAAAAGTGAAATTATTCTGTTACATTATATAACTGTATATATAACATATAACATTATATAACTGTATATAATAACATATATTAACTGTTACATTATTAAAAAATACATTACATTTTTCATTTCCACAAGGATACTTTTTCCCAGTTTGGTCCAAAAATTATCCTTATTTGTAGCAATTCAGACCAAAACTACTACAATCCTTTGACAAGTCCCTCAATGAGCACTAGATATTACCACATTTAATTTAATATGTGATTCATGTCACAGGAGACTTTGGTGTCTTGGCAGGCAGAACTTCAGCTGAAGCTGCTTCATCTTGTGGATGATGCACTTAAGCTGTCTCTGACTGACCTTTGTATCAGTTTGAAGAACTCCTGGCTTGTTACCTCCATCCTTACTTAGTTAAAAGTCAGTATTTTAACAGTTTCCATTCATCAAGTTGGCTTGAAAGATACTCAAGAGATGGGAGGAAGAAAAAAAGACTTTGCTCCTACATGAAATCAAGCTGGAAGTTGCATTACATTTCTATCAGTCACCTACAAGATAACCTCTCTAAATATATTCCATAGTAAGGAAAGGAGCAATGCAGCTTTATTTGCTTAGTGCCATTAGTACACAGTGCACCTTACCAATTAATACAAGTAAGAAGGTCATGAATCTGTAAAAAAAAGCTTTTAAATCTAAATTTACTAACACTACTGCACCCAAGTCTTAATAAGGCTAAAACTGCAAGAAAGATCATGGGATCCTTGAAGCAGCTTGCCAAGTGTACAACTGCTGCTGTTTTATTGAAATGGAACACTATTCTGTTGCATTTCAAACGAGCAATCATCACACAGAATATCAGTGCTTGAAATGAGATGCCCACCTCTCCAAAGTTAGTGATCAATCCCAGCCGTGCCAAAATCCTACCTGGGAATTCAACTGGCACAAACGAGATTTTTTTAGAATGGTAACTTTTTACATGACCTCCAGCTCTTGGCTTAAAACAAAAAAATGGGATTGTGAAGTATCCTGGCAAGTTTTTCATCACGCGTGTTAATATCCACTGGGAAGGATGTCCCAAAATTGCTTGATTAGTGTACAAACTGAATGTAGATGCTTTAGCACTTTGTGCAGGATCCAGTATTTAGCTCACAGAAAATACAGAATTGCAATTAAGCCTGACTGAAAATGGAGCGATCAGATAAGAGTACTACTATAAAACTATACCAAGGCCTCCCCTTCTGGACTGAAATTTGCCTAAGCATAGAGGATACCATTTGACTTGATATAATTCAGCAGTGCTCAAAAGAAGAGGTGTTGGACTTATCTTCTTTCATCCCCAACTCCCATCAATCAGTTTGCAACAGCTCTGATGCTTGTCAAACTCTTTTCCTAAGCCAGTTTACGTCACTGAGCTGGCAGGAAAACAATTCGGCAAAGTGAAGTGTCTTCTGAGGCATCAGTAAGTAGGATCAGCTCAGCTAAGGGCCTGCAAGCATTACAGCTTCAGAATGCAAATGCCTGGCCAGAAGGAGGGCCTCTCTGCTTTGGGTAAGAGCTAGTTGTGACAGTAGATGGCCAAGTTTGCCTCCATCTTCAGGTAAAATGAAACAAATGGTATTTTCAAAGACACCAATATAAAAACTGAAAAAAGTGATTGCACAATAAAGGCAACAGAGAGGCATCATACTAAACAAAGCCGAAACAGCATTTCAATCCATTTTGCTTTATGAACTGTTGTTTTATTTCACAATCTGCAAGTTAGAGTATTTGCTTAAAATTGCTTCTATTTTTGGAAGGAACTAGCACTACCTCTGCCCAGCCACCATCCAGCTCAGACTGCTATACTTCCTGCGAGTTTGGTTATTTTGTTTGGGGTTTTTTATTTTGTTTTGCTTTTATTATAAACAGAACACAAGAGGGTTTATACACACACACACAAAATACCATCCACTGAACAGCTCTATCAATGAAACATTTATTTCTCCCTAGGTTAAAAGAGTCTTAAGAAGTCGGGAGCACTAGCTTGCTACTCTGTATTCCTCCTACCATGTCCTCAGTGTCTTTCTTACAGAGCTCTTGGCAAATCAGTGAGAGGAATTCAATAGCAGGCACTACTGTGAGCGAGAGAAAGGAAGTCTTCATCTGCCAACTACCAGCAGCTTCTTTGCAATATTCCCATACTTCCATAACTGCAGGTTTCATCTTGATTTCAGATTACAGATGCAGTCACAGTTAGTTTCTGCTACCATGAATTCCAATCCCAAAGAACAATGACCAAAAAAGGAATCTATTCTGGGCTTTTTGTTCAGGTTTGTTTGTTGGTTCATAAGAGCTTCAAAAAGCAACAAAATACTGAATTGTCAATATTCACTCTGCAGATTAAAAGAAACACACCACAACTTGTGATAGGCAGATGTGTATGTTCACAGGAGGCCATGCCTCACCTTCTCCCTGTCAGTCAAAAGTTCAAATTATAGTAGACATGAGACAACATCGGCCAAAAACTATGAAAAGAGATTAAATTTTGGATCGGGCATTTATTAACCAAGGACTGAAAAGAATTTTAAAAGTTTCTGGATTATATTCAGAGACACATTCCAAGCAGCAAATAGGAAACCCTTTTGCTATACCTCAGATTTAAGCAGATTTAGTCCTCCAATAGCTACCTAATAAGACTCTTTTTGCAGCAATGGGTAAGCTAGTTCTACCATATGATTTCAGAACATCAAGTCAAAGCAAGATGCCTCCAAACCACCACTTGGATGAGCCCTTCCCTAAAGCTCAACTCCCTCATTCAAGCTCTTCTCATGCCCACTTACATTGGTAAACTGGTAAGTTGCCTTGGTAACTGCAGGAAAAGGTACATTGAAAGACTGTCACTTAAACACACTTCTTCACAGAGCAGCTGGCTTCCCCACCCCACAACTAGTAAGAAAAGTTTGACTGTAATATCTGGGCTCAAGTCAAAACCACAAAGGTAGATGACTAAAATACCAAACTATTTTTCTCCTGCAGGAAAAATCCAAATTACTCACCCTGTTATACATGTATCTAAGCATGAAGTCCAGCAGAAAAGATTTTCCTTTGCGGAAAGCTCCTGCTACAGACACAACTACTATGTTAAGATCTTTGATGTGTTCCTGAAGCAAGATTTTTTCCAACGCTTCTTCGTCTAGTTCAAAGTTATGGTCATCTTCGTGAGCAAGAACAATCTGTATGGGGCGCGGCTTATCCAAATCCACCTCGTCATCTGAGTCTGGCAGGGCATCCGAGTCAGGTAGGGCATCCTCCTCCTCTTCTTCCTCATAATGCTTACCTGCAAATTGACAGGTTACAATACATTAGTAAGTCAGAGCTTGGGGCGCTAGATATTTCTCTGAAGTAAAGCTGGGTTTTCATTCCCAGCAGCAAGAGGGATGTTCCTGGGAATGTACACGTGCAGACAGTGAGATGGAAACAGACAGGGAACTGCTGTTTATCAACTTTGTGTACAAGTCTACATTTCAGATATTCAGCATCCTCTGTTTTAAGAAATCACAAAAGAAAACTGATTTTCCACATCAAAATCCCTTTTAAAGGCTTCTTAAATATAACTTCCATTAAAAAAAAAATCAATGGCATTTTCTCTCTTATCTGGAATAAATTAGTTTAAAATAAGCTCCAAAAAGGACCAAAAAAAGGCCATTTTTAGATGACTACCACCTTATACTAATATAACGGGGGGCGGGGAGCAGGAATCAATGTTTTCTCTCAGTTTTGCTTACCAACATGTACAAGCAGACCACTGATTTAGTATGTAACCCCAGGATTACCAGGGCTGATGACCAAGATGACTACGTTCCTCTAATTCCACCACATTAGACCTGTTTCATTTCTCAATGTGGGCACACTTCAGAGTGCCTATTCACTGCTTGCAAGAGGATAAACTCCACGTGCAAGGCTTAACACCTCTGGGATAAGAAAAACAAAAAAACCACTGAAGCAGTTTCTGGCTTCATTTTCTTCCTACGACACATTATTAAGCAATATTTAATAACAGTAAGTACCAACTCTTTCAAAAAGAATTAAGATAATATTTTATACACAATCAAGAATCAATACCCTTTGGGGATCGACCAGTAGCTGAACAAACTATAACTCAGCTAAGATTTAAGTTCCTAGTGAACGATAATTTAAGGTAATGGGGCACTTCAGACATACAGCACAAGGGTACCAATGTCCTATTCTCCTGACTTCCAAAATTCAGGAATTACCGGGTCAGAGGCTGAAACAAAGTGACCTGCCCAAGGTGTTCAAGTACCACAACACTGAAGTTTGTCCCACAGCAGAAACAAACTCTGTCACTGGCCTGATTCCACTTTTCCTACCAAGCATCTGGAACCACTTTTGTCCTTACACAATTGCCTCCAACTCCAGATTTACGTTTTGCCATATCTTGTGCACAGATCTGGTTGAGGCACCTTCCTAGCAGCTACTTATCTGGAAAAATCACTGTATGAAGTATGTTGGACTGCTAGTCATGCTTGCATTTCCAAGCACTGCTTTAATAAAGACCAAAAAGTAGCCATCTCCAGATACCTGATGCACTGCAGGCAGGTATGTTACATGGCCTCCACAGGTCCTTTGGAAGGAGCCCAGAAGCAGGGTTCTCTTGCAGGATGTGTCATGAGACACCACGGAAGGCACCACAGTTTCATTTGTTCATGGCAGACCCTGCCAATACCCACAGGACCTGCCAAGTCACAGACTTTGCATCCTAGATGCCATCCTCAGCAAAAGACTTATGAACAGTGCTCCAACACACTCTGTTTCGTGCATGTAATGAGGCATTTGAGTTATCATGAACTTGAAAAACCGGTAACATGGTGACCCTGGAGTTTTTCCAGCAGCTGCCTCTTTAGCTGGTTCTGACAACATTTCACTTCATTGCAAATCGGAGAGGGCATTTCCATTTCCAAGCATCAAATCTGTGCTGCCCCAAAGGCCAGTGGAACTAAATCTTAAAAAAAAAAAAAAAAAAAAAAAAAGCTCTGAAGGAATTAAGCTAGTGTAGTACTTGGTTTGAAAATGAAATAACTTGAACACTTAAATCCTAAGCAGCTAGAACTGAGCTCCAATGCTATCCACATGGGTGTGCAAAACAGCCCCAGCATCCCCCTAACTCCAACTGGTTGACACAGCAAGCCAGGAAATTGAATTGCACCAGAAGGCCTGGCAACTGGAAGGAATACCTTTAAAACAAAAAGCTGCCAACAGGACACCAAACTACACAAACTAGATTGATACAATACCGGTCACCACTTCAGAAGGAAAACTTCTCACCTTTGGCCTAGAGCTTTTGCATTCCCAGAAATTAAACAAGCCCTCTTCTTTTGAAAGAACGTTTACAAAACAGCCTTTGCCCCATGCAGATAGCATCCTTCCTGTGCCAGAAAATAGCCCAGGTGAGGAATGAAGATTTTGACTCTCAGAAAGAAAGCCTTCAGCATCACAGCCTAGAAACATAGAGGGAATAACTCTATTGACAAAAGCATTAAGATTAGACAGCTCCAAGTAAGAGAAGCCTGTGTTTTAGCAAACAGATATTCATACAACGTATCAAAGCCCCTGCTTCTATGTATTCCCTAGGCAACAAGTTTAACTTGATTACTTAAAACAGCCTTATATTTTTTTATTTAAATGCATACTTCACTTCAGCTGCAGTAAGGTATCAGTTTTGTAAACTAAGGCAGGCTGTAAAATAGTCTGAAGCAACATCTGCAACTTCTCTTCATTCCTCTGGAACCTGATATTAACTATCTTTTCCTTCCTAGAAGTCATGAGAACCTTAACAGACCTTAAAGCCCAAGCTGTAGCAGCATCCTTCCAGCAGTGCAGAGCACAACCACACCGAAAGCCTCTACAAGCCAAGAAGCTTTCCAAATAAACGAGTGGTCTTTTATCATTAGTTATTTCTAAACAAACAGATTGTCCCTATCATAAGCAGATATTACTATCAAGAGCTTACACACAATATGCCTGTTAGAAGCTCATAACAATTAATAGTATTAGCAGTATTCTCCACCCTTGGAACTCACTTAGCTCAGAGGGGACAGGAGAGAAGATTCATCTTCGGCTGTATTCATTTCCTATTAGATTTCACTTACAAGGAGAAATTGCAAAATCAAGTCCAGAGCATCAAGTTGGCTTTTTTGTTTGTTTAGGGTTGGTATTTTTTTTTTTTTTTTTTTTTTTTTTTTACTAGCCCGCCTAGTATATCTGAAAGCTCCCAACCTATCTACAGAAAAGACCACCACTGCCATGAATCAAGCACTTCAGAGGGTGGAGAACTATAGTGTTGACAGCTGTGAAGGAAACTTGATCCATCCAGAAGAGCTGGTTTGATAACTTCATGCTCAAGTTAGAACACACCCTTCCCTTCAAGAGATTTTGAACTAGTTAGCAATTAGGACAGACATTGCACAAGTTAAGCATTTTAACTGTAGAGCAAGTGCTACTGCTCATCCCAGCAGCATAATCAGCATATGCTAATTTGTCACATGCCCCTAGCCAGATGTCACCTTTTTGGTCCTCTATACTACCTTCTGGCTGCACTGTTACTCTGGTTAGACACCATCTCTGGCAGCATTGGAGAACTTTAGAAGCCTTCCTTTTTCCTTCACAGCTCTGGCATCCTGGGAAGGATCACATTCCACTTCCAAGAACTACTTTGAGAGCAGTCTCTCAAAACAGTGGTCAGAATAAGAAGTTCCACTTCACAGGACAGTTTTCTGCAAGACCTGCAGAAGCATTGTAGTAAGTTCTGTACGTAGTTCATAAAATAAGTGTGCTGATAGCACTGTCAAGTCAAGTCAGGCCAGGAGTTAATGAAATCCAGAACATTAATTCAGAGCTCCTTCCTTCCCCCTCCCTTTCCTCACCTGCCCCAGCATGGTGGTAATGTACTACTGGAGTTTAAGTGGATTTGTCCTAAAGCCCAGTATAAGGACCACAAACTGCTCTAGGTTCTTGCAGCAGTCCCAGCAAATCAAGTATAGGAACGGATGAGAACTAACTTAAAAAGATGGCATTGACAGAATGACCAGCCCTGCACTGAAGTGTTTCTAGCCAACTGGGCAGTAATTTGGACTTATATAGGTCTCCATGACAACACATTCAGTACTGCTACAGAGGCAACCAAAGGACAGACTTCTGTTGTTTTGGTTTTGTTTGTGGTTTTTTTTTGTTTGTTTTTTGTGTTGCGTTTTTTTTTTCTAATAGTGTCTCTTAACACTTTGATAAATCCAGTTCCACCCCAGTACCGGGGTTACAGACCCAGCACATCCATGCTCAGAGAGTGGTTGTCTGGTGGCTCCTCGTACCGCAGGAGGAACAGGCAGGTAACGCTGCCTCCTGCCAGAGCACCAAGGACAGGCTGGTGGATTCATCCAGATCACTCTCAGGGTTAGTCTCCCTGCTGTCAGAAATCCCCATGTGCACAAAAGTCTGGCTTCCAGACCTCAGGCTTCCAGTACATACAGAAAAGCTCTCATCTGTCAAACCACACAGCACTAGAGCTCGCAGTACAGCGCTGCAGGCCCAGGAAGCCATAGCTACATTTTTCTTTTTTTCCCCCCCAAGATGTTCATCTGACCTTTGAAGCTCCTGTACTACTGAACTAACCCACTCCAGACTACAGCCGGATCTGCCACTCTGGGAGGAGCTGATGGGAAAAGATCATCAACTGGACTTGTCCCTGAAGTCTGCCACCCATTCAGGCCCATTACTAAGGCTGTTCACTCATCACTCCCTGCTCCATTTTGGCTTCTTCCAACCCGAATCACTCAATTAGGGCACCCGAGCTAATGCGCAGTTCTGACTCCGCATAATCACTCCCTAACCCAGGTCAAACAGGCTGGGAGACACGAGAGAAGCAATACTGTACAGTCAGGCACAGCAGCAGACAGACCTGAATGGAAGCAAATACAGCCAAGAGAAGATGCTACCACTCAGTTGTGGTGCTACCACCAGCTACAAGCTCTTCACTGCCTTCAGCAACAGCTACAGCAGGACTACTAATGACACCCATCAGCTAAGTATCCAGAACAAGCACCGTTTGTTGAAATGCTAAGCCAGATTTTGAGAACAGTAGCTTCTTATTGCAAAGGCAATTTCAACTGAACAAACTCAACTAAATAACCCATTTCTTAAGGTATGAGGTAAAACGAAAAGCTAATTCCTGCTTTCCCCAAGTACACAGCTGGCAGCTGATGACCTATTTGTAGCGCAGTGTAAGAACATGGGAGCGAGAACAGCCACCTCAAGTTGTATGAAGGCTATGAAAATGCAAGGTGCTCGCTTTAAGCACTTTAATTGAAATAAAGTACCAACAGTTACCTTTAAGTTTAAACCCAAACACAGCTTGAGCTCGTTAAACACACCATTCACATTCTTTCATGACAAAAAAACTCCACACACCAATTGCTAAACTCAGCTGGTTTTAGATACAGTACAGGTGTTTGCTCAACAAGCACTGAATGACAACTAGTAATTGCTTCTCTGGACAGTGGGTTCAACAGACAACTGCACACAGATATAGCACAAAATAAATTTTGCCCTTTGCTTTTAGTGACTTAAGACCTGGACTATGAACAAAATCTAAAAAAGTCACTTGCATTAGTGTAGCATTGCAAAATCTCCATAATATAGGAGTGTCCTTCCATTTGCTCTACCCTAAGGAGTTACAAAGGCTTCACTCCATATATCTTTATCTTCAAGCTGGTAGTCTTAACACCTTGTTTGTACAGAAACCTGTGCTTTGCTAGCAGTCCAACTTTAAATCAAAGCATCAAGTACCCCTAGATACTTCAGCTCTCAGCATTCCCTAACTCTTTTTCCCGGTGCTCTACAGACACCACACATTTGTGTCCATACAAAAGCTATCTTAACTCTCCCCCTCCTAGTTCAATACAGATGCGTGATAGGTTTTTACACACACCTGAGTAGTAAAGCAAGCCGAAGTGGGCTACACTAACCTCAAACCATCTGGCTTGAAATCTTCTTCTACCTCCACGGCCTGATGGAGTTCACAGATTGAATCAAAACCTTAAAATATGTTATCACAAAGAAACTGCTGCACCACATTTAAATGTAATACATTCTCTCAGAGCTTCACCTAGGAAATTTTCCTTCTAGAGAAAGGAGACAAACTGCTTAAATGTTTCTTGTTTTGGTGTAGTGAACTGAGGAAAACACAGGCATGTGTGAGCTAAGTTCCAGAGCACAGGAGAGGAAAAAAAAAAAAAAAAAAAAAAAAAAACACCAAACAAACACGTTAACCTTCAAGTCTTATTTGGACAATGTAGAAAATCTGGCACATCTACTGAAAAAAAAATTTTGAAAAAACAAAAAAAAAATCACTGACGTCACGAAGCTGTCTTCCCCCTTCTCCACACAATAAATTCACCAAGACCCACATGAAAGCTATGGGGCTGCCACAGACCTTAATGCATCACTGCTTTCCTATTGCTGCCTAGCAAATACTGCCAAGTAGCTCATTTTAAGGCCAGAAATAATTAAATGTTTTGAATATTTCAGCTATAAATAAGACTGATGAGCTAAGTTCCAAAGGCTTGTTTGGATACCCAGTAAGACTGACAGAGGAATGCGGGGAAGATGCATTTAACTCTCTCCGTTCCTTCAGGGCAATGGGACATTAAGGGACAGATCTAGAACTATTACATAAACCGTGAGCAGAAGACAGAATACCTGAAGCTACAGTTCTGCCAGGGAAGGGCAAAAAAAGAAGATATTCTGATTGACCTAGATATCTATGAAGCATCATAACTTATCAAACAATAGGCCTGTCTACTCTTGAGTGCTTTACATCGCTTCTCTGCTGAATGGGCTGCATGCATTCCGGAGCAGACAGCTCTTCCACAGCCATGCAACACGCTGGTAAGCTAGTATTCTGCCTGCCCCATAGGAACAGAAAAGCTAGAGGGAGGCTTCATTATAATGAAGAAGTGCAGCAAAAAAAAGTCACCCCTCAAATTCAGCTGTTTTCACCAAATGCAGACAAGTAAGATAATCCCAATAAGCAGAGACTAGACAGAACCAGCACAAACCCTGACACAGCCTAGTAAGTAGTAAAAAAATTTTTTATACATATATATAAAAGGTGATGAAGTGCATCATTAACTTACTAAGAAAGATGTTTCTCCAAAGACACAAGGGAAAACTTGGAGGGTAGGGATAGTGACAAAGCATGCTTCTCATCCTCCTTCCATTCTGCCTAAACCCCACAGCTATTATTAGCGCACTCACTGAAGGACCTAACAGGATCTCTACCCACAGTAAGGTTTACCAGTACTTTTCCAGCCCCCTCAAAGAATGCTGCTTTAGAATACTAAGACTGAGGCAGATGAAAGCATTAAAAAGGCCTCTTCCCCACCTTTTCTCCCCTTTGTTACCCATCCCCTAGGTTCCTGAGGAAGGGAATGAGAATACACCGGATCTGACAATGCCCTAGTTCACCGTGGACTCTGGAAATGGGAAGGAAAAGCTCTGTGTGAACACTGCAGGCTAACTGGATCCTTGCAGGCCACAAGTTTAAACTAGGCAGACTTCTGCTTGTATTTCAGAGTGATTTTATTTAAGAAAGCTTCATCAGTATTTTTTAACTGGGTTAGGCCATAACTGCATTTTAGGTACCTTGCATGTACTCCTCATGTCAGCAGCTGAGAATTTAAACAACGATCAGCTAACCCAAGCCAGGATTTTGAGCGAGAATGACAGGGAGAAAAAAATAAGGTGAGAGACATCAACTGCAATTAGCCCATCTTTGGGTTAGCAGCCAGGATAGGTTTGGGCAGCCAGCTGCACCTGCACCATGCCCATGAAGGAGCTCATCAGAGCAGAGCAAGTGCTCCCTTTTGCTGTCCAGGGAGGTATGCCAAAGGGCCAGGATTCACACTCATTTCCAGGATAAACAAGCTGTCAGTCAGGAACGCTAACAGGTTTAAGGAAACAGAACAAGCCATGGAGGCTTTAATTTTTCCTTTTTGATCAAACCATGCTTCTAACAACCTCAAGCTTCTAAGCAAAAGTGATCTTTTAGCCCAGCCTCTAGTTTACAGTCAGGTTCCCGCCTCTGTTTAAGTCCCCGCAGCTATGACAGCCTCCCATCCAGCTTTTCCAGCACAGAACTCTAATTCTGCCTTACTAAAAAGCCCTACATTTCATTTCAAAGAATAAAGAGCAGTACAGGGAAAGTCTGGGTTTACCTTAAGAAACTGCCTTCCCTACATGACAGCTAGCAAAACTGACACAGTAACTACCTTCAGGCATTTTCACAGAGTATTTCAATTCATTTCCCTCTCCCTTCTCAGCTGATCTTAACCCAGTAGCATCACTACCGCACCCACCAGGGAAAGGGAAGCGTGACAGGAGGAAACACAACATGTTCACAACGTGAACAAAAAAAGGAAAAAAAAAGCCCCACACAAGTCACATCTAGGGAGAACTGAAAAAAAAAAAAAATTAAAAAAAAATAATCACATTTTGCACGTGTTTATCTCCACTGGAGGTAGAGATCTTTCTCACACAGCTGTAACCAAAGTAGTTTTCATCACAACCCCTGCTGCTAAGCACATAGAGAAAGAAGCTCGGGCTGCCATATCACTTTCCTGCAATTAACTCATAATAATTGATACAGCACCAAACCACGTCCATATACTTCAGAGCCCTGCACCTACTCTCCGCAACTCCCAAGTCTCTACCAGGTTCTTCCTGCACAAAGCCCCTTGCTAAGGCAACAGCTCAAAGTACATTTATTCTGCCAACAGGACAGTGCCAGGAACTGTCTCCTCAAGCCTTTTTCAGTAGCACAGCTGAGTCTTAACCACCCACTCACACAAGGGCTCACCCATGCTTTCCCATTCCCAGCACCACCACACTGCCTTTCCTGCTAATTTTGCCACATATCCAACACTACACAGAGCCCAGTAAGCTAAACAAACCAAACCAGCAGAAAAAGCCATCCAATACAAAGAGCCTTCTACAAGGTGCAGCACCTTAAAGAGTCCAACAAGCATTAGAGATAAAGACAAACACGAAGCAGAGCTCCGGCGCTAGGAAGGGCGTTGGGTGGCAGGGCAGGGTGGGTTCCACCACGCTGCCAAACAGCACAGGACTGCTGCCCTCTGCGTTGGCACCACTGGCCTAGGTCCAGGCCACAGCTTATCTTGAACAAACACAAGGTGATGTGCGGTGCACTGTACAGCCTCTGAAACAGCTGCACCAGCACAATCCAGGGGGAGGCACACGCTGCTTGACTGGGCGCTGGTGCCAAAAGAAAAGATCAGCTTTATGACTACAACCTAGTTAAGCTGGAAAACTTCTCCAGACTCTCAGAACTCAGAAGTACAGTTAAGAAGAGCGTTCATGTGGAGACTGACTTAGTGATATGTGATAACACTGTGCAAAGATGGGCAGACAACTGGGCTGTAACTGGATCAGACTGTGCGTTGCCAAGGATTTTTCTAGATCTGAAAGAGTTCATATTTAGGCTGGGATAGCCAACACATTTGTTAACCTTCACTTAACAACAAGGTTTCCTTCCTTTGCAAATGGAGGTTAACACCAGTTTCAGTTTTGTCAGTAATACAGGCTAGGATACGGAACTGGTAGGAAGCCCTTGAGCTTGGCATAGTCCTTTCTGCACTAGAGGAGCGTTCCTGTGGACATTCCCACTGAATATACTGTACCTGCTAAAAGCTGTCTCTACTAAAGAGTAGATTAGAAGAATTTTGATCTCCAAATCAGTTGTCACAAGGACACTGTAAAACACTTCACTTTAGTAGCTCAGTTCCACACAAGCAGCACCTTTGTATCCGTTCAAAGGGCCCAAGATTTGCCTACTTAACTACACCACTTGTCACCACAGAAACCTCCGCCACTCCTAGCAAAACAGAGTCTTAACAACAGAATCATTTCTGGTTTTTAAAGAGCATTTTCTTGGGACAGCAAATGCTGGTTTTATGTGTACACTACCAGCTGCTGGCCAGTCAAGCCTAGTGGGGAAAAAGAGAGTAATCCCAGAGGTAAGGCAACCCACATCATCCTTCCGAGAGGAACAAACGCAGAAGGGCAGCTGGTTACTACTTCTTTTTAAGTCACATTTTCGGACTAGTCTGAATACATCCAGCCAATCTAACTGCTTTTCTACAGGAGAGCACACCATACTATCTGTTGAGACTACAAATCATTTAATATCCATCTTTCACTTGGGTGGAGAAGGAAGAGGGAAATGCAACTGTCTGAAGACTGTACATTTAACACCCCCCTCCAACCAACAGTTTAGCCTTTGTAGATCATATTTATTGTCCTCATTCTGTGGATCCATGAAAACTTTCATTACAGTGTACAGAGCACAAACACTGGGGAGAGAAGTCTAGGTTTAGAAGATGAACCCAAACAGAGATAGACAGCAGCGTGATGCTCTTCAGAGCTCACAAAAGCCTAATCTAGTCAGTTCTAATGCACTGCAGAAGAAAGTCAACAACAGTTTAGACTACAGAACAGCTCAGTTTGATATTTGATTAATCAAACAGTGATATGTCTGCAACTCAAAGTACTTAGACTGAGACTAACAGTCTATCACAAGCCAACTTCCAACCTCTTTAAAATCACCAGATTACATTTTAAGGATCTTCTCAAACAAGCAGGATTCTTCATAGCATCTGAAGGTTCCACAAGCATTTAATCTCATTTGCTATCTAAATGCTCAAAGCAGCCAGCGTTTGGACCTCTACTGAAAACAAAAAATAATCTCAATAGTAGAAGTTGCATTTCTTAATGCTCCTATCACCGTTATTTTATTCTGAAAGATAATTTTTTTACCTTTTAAATCTCAGAGCATAACATGCGTTAACTTTTCAGTAGCTACTTATTTCTACAGTACTATTATCGCTAGAAGATATCCCAGTTCTGTGCTTCAAGCCTAAACACATTACTTGTTGCACTTTTCCAAACAATTTCTGTAGTAAGAAGTCTAACACACTAGCATTTAGAAAGATTTCCTTTTAAGTATTTTGTATTGCATTCCCTCCCTAATTCCCATGACAAGCTTAAGACTGTTGCTCAAAAGTTAAGTGATAATTGCCTCAAGGGAAGCTTTAAGGCCATGTTTAGAATTACACTGCTGTCATTAACAGAAAAAAAAAGTCCTTAGTATTAGTTCAGAATTGCAAAGTATTTAAGAAATTATTTCTTTTAAAAGCAAAATGACTTCTTGTTTTATAAAGTGATTTGGTTGTATCAAGAGACTTAATCTGATTTTCCACAGCAGTCATTTTCATAACTATTCTATGTCTAAGCAATACATTGAAGGAAGCCAAACCTCTGCCTCCATGTCTAGCAGTTCAGGTACTTCAAGTGACTATTTCTCCCCCAAAATGAGTACTGTGATCACTTCCGTATTAGGCAGAGGACTGACAGATCATACCTCTCATTTCCCAGTTGTTTAAGGTTCCCTGAGTATATCCCAATACACAGACCAAGACCAATGAACATCCCCCAAGACCCCTTCTTACATTTACATAAGGAGCTGAAAATGCAGAAAGGGTTCAGGAGGGGAGGGGAAGGGAATAAGACACAGCACACAAGTCTCCAGGCATCATAGGACTGGGCTTACAGAGACAGTTAAAATAACTGCACTTATTCTTCCACTCAACAGTACCACCCTATTTGAGATAAGAGGTGAGAACAACTTTTCCAAGTACACACAACACACAAGAAGTAGTCCTAACACATCAGTACAAGCAGTTGACACATTCTTCAATAGGTTTCTATTCTATAATTTTCAATCCAAGTTAAAAAAAAAAAAAAAAAAGCCCTGTCCTGGAATCATTATACAACACATTGTTCAAAAGACACCTCAAATATTTCACTGAGACCAGTAAGAACTTGTAAATTCAACAAGACTATCTCTAAGGTGATAGTTTAAAAAAAAAAGTATTATGATTTGACACTAACTGCAGACTAGAACCTGATTCTGATCTCACTTGAGCAACAACTGTGTAAGAGCAAATTCAAATACCAATTTACTAGAAATTACATTCTACACTTCATGTCTGTAATCTGTACATTTCATTAGTTCAAGTCTTCAACACTGCTGCCTTCCAGGTTTTGGCTGCTATTCCAGTCTCTTAAGAGAAAACCTGCCAAGACTTGCAGTAGCACACAAACCCCACCTGGCCATGCAGGAATCACTGGTATGTAGGGCTGAAAAAGCAATCAGTCATTTGCTCATTGTCTGCACTGAAAATAAACCTGGAAATACATCTAGAAGAAGAAAAAATAAATTAGATGAGACATCTCCCCTCCTAGCAAAAGCATATCAAAATATCCCTCATACCATACACAAGCTGTAAATAGAGGCCCAGTAATGGAGCTGTAAGCCAAGTCCTTTCCAAAAGGCACTTTGTGTAGTCTTACAGCTTTGACAGTTCTCTTATCTATTCCTCCAGGACACAGAAGAACGGGGCAATTCTTTTAAAAGAAGCTGGTCTTTCATAAACAATTTCTGCAGAAGCCCAAATGGACTTCTCTTTCACATTATATTTTATTTGTTATTAGCCCTGCTTAGGAGTTCATCAAGCTGGCATCAAACAGGAATTCCAACACCCAGCTTACCTACATTCACTCAGGTAGCTTTTGTCAGCCCGCCTTGGATGCTGTATGGCCTACTAATGCCATCTTTGGTGTCAAACATCCTGCTTTAAGTTTTTCCAACTTTAAGGAGGGGCCAGCTACTAACTACTATTAATGCTACTAATTATAAAGTTAGTATTGCTATTTTTTCTGCTTAGTTAATGGGAAAGGGAGAAAATCTTTAGCTTCACAGACCGTACTGAGCACTAAGACATACTATTCTAGATACAAATTAGTCTTGTTACCTCAAGGAGTCACGTCCCCACGGAGCAGCTGGAATTCTCAGTGGCAGACTCCAGGCAAACTAACCAGACAGCTTTAGGATATGTAAGCACATGAACACCCTGCCATGGAGGTAATTCATTAAGTGAATTTACCAGCTATGGCACTGTAATTGCCATGTCCAGTCCCTCCCAAACACAAATGGGGAGGGTAAGCTCCTTGCTTTGCAGTAGAGTGAGAACTCCAGTTAAACACCAACAGGTAGCTACTTGCATAGCATTAATTTATACCCTAGACCATCTCCCAGTAACTCATTTGTAGAGCTACAGAATACAATGGGTGTTACCTTCAAGTCTTAGCAGATAAATTCAGTCAAATAAGAATTAACGGGGCGGTGAGGGGGGAGAGACAGATCTTCAAATTCCTCAGATTTCATTCCAGGTTTCGTACATGGGCAGAGGATCAACTTCCAAATAATTTAAACGCCTTCTGAGATTTTTCAACTTTTATATTGAATGTGTTTCAAAAAGCATGCTTAGCAAGCACATAAAATCTTGCTTTCCTGGAATTGAACACTACACAAAATAGATTAATCTATTTCAGAGAAAAAAAAAAACCCAAACAAACAGAAGTTAAAGGTCAGACAACATCACCTACCAGTGATCTCAGAACTTTAGTCCCTATTAATTTGCTGATAGAAATGACTTGATTATAATACTTGCCCTAACAGACCTCACCAATTTCATATCAGTTGTTTCTTTGCAGCTCTCTGAAATAGTACATATCAGCCTGAGCGATGTGCTCACATATTTCAAACTTGCTCATCCGTTTGTTCTGGTGTTTCAGATATAAATTCCAACCCCACAAATGTGTTCATGTAAATCAACTCCCAACACAGAACTATGAACTCAAAGTCAGATATGGGATGAGATAATGTTCTTCATATCAAGAACAACCTTCCAAAACCAAGGAAAGCTACTTCCATCTTTCCTCCAGGACATCTCAAGAAATTCAGGTTGCTGAAAATGTTTTGAGAAAGAGACCCAGTCATTCTTCAGTAAGAGTGAAGTCTTGAGAACCAATGTATACATACTTCTGAAAACTTCCAGTTAATTACAGATACAGGCCAACCTATGTAGAAGCTTCGAAAATATTTTTGTGCCTTGCTCACCTTAGATAGTTGAGATTAAGGACAAACCTTAAAATACTAATGATAGGTACTGTAAGTTTGAGAAGTTAATGCAGGATTTCACAAAAACCGCACTCAAACTGGCAAGTTGAAGATCACATTGTAGGCACAGCATGCAGAAACAGTAAAAAGAAGGAAACAATTCAGTCTGATTTTAAAGTTTAAAACTTCCCTTTGAAAGACTGCCGTGCCAGAATACCAAAAATCACCCCCAGGACAGGGCCTGTTGATGACTGCAGTGCAGTAACAGAAGCAACTTCAAACTTCACCTTACATAGAAAAGTTGAAATTGAAACTTGGCAGTTTTCCTTATGAATGTTCTTGGAACAGTTAGAAACTTTTACAGACTGCAGTAAGATGTACAACAGTATACTAACAACAGGCACAAGGCTCAAACTAGTTTTATCATAGTGAAGTGAAACCTGCAATCTAGCTTATGTTGGAGACCAACACCACCACGGTTCACTACCAAAACAAGAACAGAGAACTTAATTTACCTGCATCGCCATCTGCTTCTGTTTTTGCAGTTGGGCAAAACTCAAAGTCAGAGAGGATGTGATACTACTATCAGGAGATAAGTGTTCTTCTGTTATATCGGAGAAAAACCCCCAGCCCTCTTCCCCTCCAACAGACTTGTTCTTATCCAGTCTAGGCAGCTTGAGGTAGTGTCTCTATTCTTATTAGGAAAAGATGAGAAAACTCATCTATTGTAGTACCTTGCTCCAGTCAGTGGGACTTTATTAATATAGACAGTGAGCAAGCATCAGCCACTGATATTTAACCAAAACACAGGGTCTGCAGTTGGCACGAGGTACCCGAGAAGTGTCAGCACTCTGGCCAGACCTGGCTCAAGCATTCTTGTCCATCCAACACGAACAAGAGCTGCTCGGCCTCCTAAACCAGGAGAGACTGTCGCATTTAAAGGAATGCTTTTATGACAGTTCCAGCACACAACAGTTTTACTCGAACTATTCCAGAAATGTCTTTAAGTTGCAGGCAGGTGAACATGAAAAGGAAAGAATACAGTCTTCCTTGACACCACTCCCTGCTTTCAAAAGGGTTCTAGTTGAAACACTGCAGAGCTATTGCTATTACTTAACGAGGAACTGTAACGTCATTAATGACTATAAGGTAAGCTAAAATATAACAGCTGTTAAGCAGCACTTAGTAATGGTACAGGAGGAGTTATAGGCCTCTCCGGTTACATTGCTCTTCTTCCAAGTATTCCACTCCACTTTATTTCATTGTACAGAAAGCTCTTCTGCAGGCAGACACAGATCACCCAGAGCTGTACACGCAGACCCTATCAATTTAACTTGTTCCATACCTGAAGTACACAAGCAACTTCACAGTGACAGGCGCATATTTCCACCACTGATGATGACACAGCTACCTTAAAGGCCATTTATTACAGGTGTGCTGGCACTTCTACGACCCTGAGAAAGTTATGCAATAATCTAATGCTTTGAGGTTATTAAGCTCCATAGTGGTGGAAAAACACAGAGAACCATGAGAGAAATTTCAGCAGGACTGGGGGGAGCGAGAAACCAGTACCCAAGCAGTAAAGCAGTATCATAGCCTCAACTTCAATCTCTGGACCGACTCTTAAATTATTAAAATCGCAACGCTGCCAAACACAGTCAGACCTTTCCCCGTGCCCAGAAGCGTTGCCTTTTCCTCCCTGTAACAGAAGTCAGTGGAGCAGTCCCTCCACACGCCCACCCGGCCGCGGTGCGGGTGGATTTCCCAGTCTCTAGCCAGCGGCTCGCAAAGGCGGCAGCAGCAGCAGCGGCACCCGCATCTGCCAGGGCTCTGCGCGGTCGTGCCCGATTTGGAAGCGGAGCGCTGGGACCGAGCGAGAGTTATACAAAGCCGTTAAAATAGTTCAGCGCTAAAACCCTCACGTGATCCCGCTTCGCGTCCCGGCCCGCACAGCTCCCGCCTCGCGCGGGCCACGGCGGAGGGGCGGCTGCTAAATTCTCAGCTTTTTAAGCTATTCTTAAGAAATAAACACAGTTTTTTAAGAAGCCCCACACTGCGCAGACTCCGGCTCAGCCGCGGCCAAACACCGAGGCGGAGACGAGTCCCGACGCCACCAGAGGATACATCGCAGGCGAGAGCGACGATGACGGCGGAGCACCGGGGCCGTACGGGGGACGGGCCGACCCGGCTCAGCCGCCTCCCTCCCCGAGCTCTCCCCTCGGTGCCGTTCCCTTCGTGAGGCGGACGCGACACCGAGGAACCGGGCGCCCTCCGGGCCGCCTGACGCCGGCGGCGTGCCCGCCGAGCGGCCCGGGGG
>JAHREE010000425.1:35854-84288 GCA_033628505.1 Tringa tobata | reverse complement strand
CCATCTTGTCCGGGTTTAAAATTAACTCGCCGTGACGTCAGATCCCCGCCGCCAGACCTTTTATCGCCCGCCAGCGGGGGCGCGAGCGGGGCGGGGCCTCGCGCCCCCGGCTGCCCACCCGAGGAGGGGCGGGGCGGCGCACGCGCGGCTGGCGCACCGTCACCCCTCGCCCCGGGGGCGGCGCGTGCGCGGCGGGTCCTCGCCCGGCGACGGGGAAGAAGATGGCGGCCCCCAGCTGGGCAGGCGGGACGCCGGATTCCCCCCGCAGCGTGGGGACCGGTCGCTGCCGCGGGAGAGGCGCGCACGCACACGCCCCCAGCCGGGTGCCTCTGCCCGCCACGGCCCCACGGTTGTGGCGCCCCCCCCCTTCGCGGCCCAGCGCCCCGGAGCGTGCAGGCCTGCGGGGAGCAGCGGGGCGTCTGGGGCAAAGGGGCGGAGGCGGCCCTTGGGTGAGGGGGCGCCGGCTCTGCACGGAAAGCCTCAGCGCGGGCAGCCCTTCAGGATCCCGCACTCCCCGTCAGCTGCTCTCCCGGCACGGCTCGCTGCCGGTGTGCCGCCGGGCCCATCCCGTAACGCTACCGGATGGTATCCGCCTCTCCCGGCACTGCGCTTGGTCTCCTTTTTCCACCTCTGTGGGGCCACAGGAGCAGCCAGGAAGGCCACCTATGCACCCTGCGCTTCTGGCAGGAGCCCCGGCCCCTCGCGCCCGAGTTTCCACTCGCTGTGGGGCTGCTGCTGGAGACACGCAAGAGGACAGCTCAGTCAGAACAAGGCACACAAGCCCCCAAGGGACCTAACCTCTCTGGGCTTTGTAAGAGTCTTAATCCTCTAAAACCAAATTGATCTTACTGCATCCTTTTAAAAGGCCAACTGTTAAAGATAGCTGCCTTTACTGCACAAAGGTTTCAGGTCTGTGATGTTTCCTATTGCTAGAGGTCATGTAAACCTTCACAATCCAATCAGTCAGTGTGACCCATTTTTTCTGATAAATCAGCATGTGAAGTGCTCAACAGCTTTGCAAAATACCACCTCATGGTGGAAATGCTCTCTTTAGAAACCGTTATTTCTCAAAGTCTTGAACTATGCTGACTTACTTGGTCCTGGACACACAACTTTTGAGTGACAGCAATCTAATAAACAAGCAGAGTTTGGTTCTGCCTAAACAAGAGGAGGAGAGAAAACTCAAATCTTCAAAATGAAAACCAATGGGCTGTCATGGCACCTGGAAGTGCTCTGCAGACCTTCTCCAAACCCTGCTTTCCTAGTCCTTTTCTACTGAGGTAGCACATAAGGGTCTTCCTGACATCGTGGTCCAGTACACTTGGTGCTGTGCTTACAGTTGCAGTCCTTGCCTCAGAGAGATTAATGCCTAAAACACATTAAAAAGACATCACAGCAATTGAGAGCTGCAGAAGGATACAATGATCAAACTGATAATAATTTCTAGTTCATTTCTAGTTATGTCACTTGTAAGGATATGCAATGCTGTAAAACTGACAAGTACTTTATTACCGTAGATGTACATCACCATAAGTGGAAGCAAGATTCAACCCGTTTGTACAGACGCCTTGGTACGAATACTAGAAAAAAAAGCATTGCCACTGGCCTTTTGCAGTTTAATACCTTCTGCTTATTTGGGGAAAATGAGTGTGCCATTGCCTGTCCTTCTAACCTCATCCCAAGTCAAGAGGAGAGCCTTTCTTGACACCAGACAGAAGGCAGAGCACACTCTACATACAGAGGTATTCCAGAGATACACAGAAAATCAGGCAAAGGGAAATACCTTGAAGTAAAACACTGAAAACTAGAAATACTGTTAACTGAGAGACTTAAGCTCAGCAGCTCAATATGAAAACTAAAAAACAGGAAAAAAACCCACAATACTAGAGAAGTTCCCCGGTTCTGTTGTAAACAGCCTTGTTTATGATCGAGTCTGGAACAGTTTATGCGAAGAAGGGTCTGAAATAGTGCATATACAGGCAGATAGATTTCTGCTCCATGGAACAGGATTTGCTGCTGCTGTAACATGAGAACGGAAGCCAAGAACTTGGAGGTCAGAAAGCTCAACCTTCTTTCTGTCCTTTTAAGTTTGCAGGAAGGAAGGAGACATTTTCTGAGCTGAGGATTTTGCTATCAACTGTCATCTCCTGCCTGCAAGGTCCCTCTCTCCACCACGCTCCCAGCTGTGTGCCACTGTCCTCCAAGCCAGGCTATGCAAGGAGTTAGCACTGGAACTGCTTAACCTAGCTGTGGATTTGGCCTGAAAGGACCTTGGGAGCAACAGCACAAGCCACTGGCAGGCTGTGGTGGGAAGGGACCGCCAGAGCAGGAAAACACGTCTAACCCGCAAGTGCAGGTTGGGCCAGTAGTCCCCTCAGCCAACACAGTTTTGCGCTACAGACAGCATCTTCTCCTGGATTTGGCCACGCTGGTTTGAGAAACCGCTGTCCCAAGCTTGTCCCAAACCCACTTTGGGCCAGGCAACACAACTGGTGTCATCAGCCCCAAGGCAGGGTCTGCTTAGCCACTCTGCTGGGAGAGCTGTCCCCACCCACAGCTGGAAGGGAAACACATTGACCACAGTGTCTCCTGGCCTTCAGACAGCATGGCACGGCAGGGGACAGGACAGTTCCTGACCCATGCAGGCAGAGCCACCCACTGGACACTACAAAAAGCCAGATCAGCCTCAGATTCTTTATGCTTTTTTGCATAAAATGCTTCTCCGTCCCTGTCAGCTAACCTGTGCAATGCCGTTGGATTTGCTTAATGATGACAAATTCATAAGCCAAACACCCACCTGAAGCATGCTGAACAGCACTCCTGGGCTGGGGAACAGAGCAGTCTCCCATCCTGAGGGGCTGAGGGTCCTGGGGTGAGCTGGAGAGGTCTCTGTTGGCAGCGCTGCACTTACTCATGTCTTTCCTCATCTGCTTCAGGCTGTAGAGTCCAAACTTCAGTCTTGCCTCCAGGCTGTGCAGCGCTGCAGGCGGCTGGGAGCTGAGGACAGGCAGCGTGAGATAAAGGTAGTTCTGGCAGCCCCCACCGCCCGCAGCAACAAGGCGCTTCAGACCCCAGGGCCACCCAGGGCTTCCCAGGGGAGCAGTCTGGGGAGGAGAGGAGGGGGCAGCCCGGCAGCGGGGAAGCAGCACTGGCACTGGGAGCAGGCAGGGCAGGCAGTGGGCAGCTGCCCTCCCACCAGACGCCACCAAGGGACCTGCATCTCTTGGGCAAGCCTGAGATTTCCTAACAGTCTCCCACTAGGAAACTCGCCTGGATCTCAGGCTTGGTCCTAAAGGCGAACATGTGCCCTCCCAGAGTTCAGAAAAGCCCTGCGAGGCACCTCGTCTCGCTTTTCTCCGAGAAGTGCATGGGCTGTGGCACCACAGCCCTGCTACTCAGGGGCTTCATCTTCTCACCTCTTCCAGCTGGAGCCCTCCTCCCCTCGGCACAGTGCAGCAGGCACTGGAGGCTGTGCTGCCCACCAAGCCCCTGCCCTCCCTGCCGCTGGATCCTCCCGTTGACTCCTTCTTGCCGTCACCAACCCCTGCCCACATGCAGGAACACGCTGCTTGGGCCTGGCCAGGCTGGCTGGCATTTGCCTTGCCTCCTCTGCGAGGATCTCATAAACATGCAAGCTTAGTTTCCTGTGCATTTTTTTTCTTACATTCAGCATTCCCCAAGACCATCTCAGATTCAGGGGTGCCTTCATCTGTCACACGGGTGATCTAAAAGTTGCTGTGTGTCATTAGAGAGCGCCCGGCACAGCCCTGAGCTCGTAGTTACCTGTGTGTGGTTGCATGACCTGGGACTTGCGCTAGCAAAGCCAAGGTAGGACTCAGTAGAGATCCAAGCCTGGTTCTCCTGCAGAGTGCTGCAAAGGAAGCAGAGAGGCTGCTGGCAGCAGAAAGCAAGTTGGGAAGGAAGGAAAAACAATAATTTACTAAATCGCCTGAACCTGCAGCTGTCTCACATGCCGAGAGGAGATGCCTTTTTAGCTGGCAGCAGCACACATGCTTAGGAGGTAGAGAGCAGCCCCTTGCTCACTGCTCATTTACAGCAAGCCAAGTGGGAGACACATCCCATTCTCTCCTGGTGATGACTCAAGAGCTGCTCCTCTGGGGACGAAGGATGAAATAATGTTGAATTTCAGAGCAGCTCGGAGCATGTTGCTAGGCGCCAGCTGCAGGAATTGCCTGCAGGTGCTTTCACAGGAGGGGTTGGGCCAGTTTACTGGGCTCTCCCAGTGCAACCCAGTGCCAAATACCTTTGAAATGGGCATAATCCGTTCTCAGCCTGAAGGAGCTGTTGCACAATCTCCCCAGGATTAAGGGTTTACATCCCCACAACCAGGGAAGGGCAGTGGGCAGATTCTGGAGCCACACTGGCCTGTGCCATCCATCTTAGGGCTCTCTCTGGGGTGGTGGCACACAGCCTGTCTGTGAAGGTGGCAGTCTCCCAGGTGTGAATGAGAGCATCTCCCCTGTCTCCCCTTATCAGGGTGATTAAAGTCTTCAAAGGATTAAATGGCTAAGCAGTTTTCTTCTGCTCCTGGAAATGAAGCTCTGTAGCCAGCTGAAGCTTTCACATGCAAGTGTTTGCTCAGACAGACCCCTATCACTTTAGCCTGTATAAACACAGTGCGATTTCCATCTTGCTCTGATGCAAAAGCACAACAAGATGAGGCTTTTAAAGCCTGGGCTTAAAATACTGGCTCCTGTGGAGGCCACACTGTGGCTTAGAGTGCTGATACGCCTACAAGCCCCAGGGCTGCCCCGCTGCGGAGATGGCTGTGTCCCCAGCCAGCGTGCTGCCTCCAGCCTCACCCGGAGGACGTCTGCCTGCCTACTGCCTGCTCCGGGGGAGGGTTTGATCTGCCTCTCCAAACACGAGACCAGTTCTGCTACTGGGGAGCATGCACATACATGTTAAATGCCAGTGCAGCGAAATGCGTTTCCACACAGGTTTTAAACTGCTTTTTCTCACCTGACCTGGGCATCTCAAAGCACCCCTGGGGTTCGGGTCCCCTTGGTGGCATTTCCCAATGGCTTCTTAGGCTGTCAAGGCCACCACAGGGAAAGCAGTTTTCCACATCCCCAGACTCTAGCTCCCAAACCTCTTGTCCTAGAAAAAGAGGAATCGCTTCAGCTGTCACTGTGACGCCCATCAAATGTCTTGCAGAGATAATTGCGACAGCCACTGAGCCTGTACGGCCTCCCGAGGCACGAGGCTGTGTCTGCTTGGCTGGCAGCACAGGGCTGAAGGCAGGAGCAGTGCCCAGCAGTGCCTCTGCCATCGGGGATACCACGCAGTGCCCAGCAGTGCCTCTGCCATGGGGGATACCAGAGTCCCCAGCAGTGCCTCTGCCATGGGGGATACCACGCAGTCCCCAGCAGTGCCTCTGCCATGGGGGATACCACGCAGCCCCCAGCAGTGCCTCTGCCATGGGGGATACCACGCAGTCCCCAGCAGTGCCTCTGCCATGGGGGATACCACGCAGTCCCCAGCAGTGCCTCTGCCATGGGGGATACCGCACTTCAGTCCACGCTGGGCTTTAGTCCATCCAGGCTTTTTCTGCATGGTGCAGCATGCAAAGGTCAGGTTACCAGAGACAATTTGGGGTGAGAGAAAGTACTCCACCATCACAGAGGCGTCCCTGTCAATTCAGTCTCACTTGGAAAGATGCTGTGTAGACATTTTATTCTTTAATTTAATAAAATAAGATTGCTTAGTGTGCTTGGGTATTTGCTAGGAAACACTACTATCAGTACTGGCTGTAGCTTTTAGAAGAGGGTATTTGGCCTTGCAGCTTAAATGATCTTTTATATCACAAATTCAGTTCCTCCCCTCCGGGGTGTTACTGGTTTGAGTGAAGTGGTGCAGGTTTACACCTGGGGAGGGTGTCGCCTTGAGCCCTGTGCAGGCAGACCTGGCTGCTGGTTGCATGTGGGGTTGAGTTTGATTGCCCTGGCATACAAAGGGTGCTGATTACACAGTGGAGTTTATTTACATCCTTTGCAGCTCTCTCTAGCTCTGCTGGGCAAGATTTACAGGTTCTCACAAGGAGGAAGGTGGTTTATTCCCAGGGTTTCACATGTGCAAGTCCAGACTAGCTGCATAGAGGTGAGTTGTGCTTAAAAGAGAGATTCTGCTGTGAATCCCACAGCACCTGAGAAGATGAGTTGCAGCTTCCATTGTCCTTTCCTGGAAGACAAACCTCCTCCAACACAGGGTCCCCCGCACCCTTGGATGAGGCTGCATCAGCCCATCGTTCCATCGGGGCAGGCTTGGATGCAGTTTAGCCACGTGGTCACAGCGCACCCTGCCCAGCTCAGGAGAAGTTTTGGACTAGCATGGGCTGCCTCGCCAAGGACTCGGGTACCTTGGAGATATGGTAGCTGTCAGCAGGGGCTGGCATGAGACCCAGTGACAGCAGCACCTACAGGAAAACCCAGGTCAGATGGTGACCTGAGCTTCTCCCACCAGCACTGTGGGCTCACAAGAGGGTTCCTGCGGTAGCAGCACCCTCCAGGGCTGGGATGGCTGCTGTGCTCTGCTCTGAACCAGGTCTGGATCTGGGGCATGATCCTTAACACACTGATGAAACTGTCTGGATCCAACCTCTGGCATCAAATCAAAGCCTGGGGCTGAGTCTAGACATGAAGGACCGGACCAGTTCTGCTGTCTGCATTTCCAGGTTCCTTTGGGCCAAGCTAAGGACACAAAGCAGAATGTGCCATTTAACCTGGCTGGACTAATGCGTGAATTTAATTACATTTAATCTACTCTACTCTCAATAAAATCTAGAACATGCTGTAGAAAAATGGCATTTAATCTTTCTCCAAGCCTTTTTGTATGCATCTGAGAGGGCGGCCCTCCGCATAGCCAGGGGCAATCGCGATGAAACAGGAAGCCAAGTTTTAGCAGCACCCAGAGGATGGGGCTGATATCAGCATCCTGTTGTCTTTGGATTTATGCTGGTGTGATTCAGAGGTTCTCCTGCCCCCAAACCTCTCGTGTGACAGAGCAGGGAGAAGGCAGAGGAATGTGAGGAAGGCACTGTCAGGGGCACTGGTACCTCTGGTACCAGGCTTGCTCAAGAGGAAGCAGGGCTTGTGTCAACAGGGTCTCCTTGTTCATCTCGGTGCCTGCAGAGGAACTGCAGAGGGCTGTGCTGCTCTGCTGGCTCCAGGAGAGCTTCAGCAACTGCACATCTCCTCTTGAGCTGAGAAACCCACTCCCGTGGGCCAGGAGAGCGCATCGACGTAGAGGCAGTCACTCCAATGCCACCAAAGCAGAGTGCACGTGACCTTTGGGAAAAGCACAGTGCCAGGTTGCCACTGGGGACTGTTCATGGAGAGCGTGGCTGGGTCCTCCAGGAAGCCTGTACAATGGATGCAGGTGCTGTACTGCTCCGGGTCAGCTTGCTCTGCACACCCTGCCAGACACAATAAGCACAGTATTGCACTGGCTGCGGTTGCACTTAGGTAGTTTGAGAAAAGAAGACTCCAGTGGTTCATCACAAGGGAAAACATAAAATTATTTTGAAATATTAATCAGGGGGATATCACTTATTTTGTGCAGGTCAAGTAACATTAACTTGCAAGAAAGAGGGAAATAGCGAGAGGAGGAGAAGGAGAAGGCATTTTATTCCTTTACTGCCTCAGCCTGCCCTGGATACACAGAGCCTGGCTGCAGCAGAGGGCTGGAGGGCTAGCTGCCCAAACCAAAGGCAAATTCATTTGAGATCCAGGGATTAAGATACAATCATTTGATCTCAGATTAAACAGTGGATGAGCACCACAAAGGATAGCTTAAAACATTTGGAAAGGTGTTACGGAAAATCAGGCAGGATTAAATAGCAAAATAGCTGCATTAAGCTAGAATCCCTCCCCGGATCACAGGAAGCCGGGCAGGGACAGGCCAGCACGGCGGGTGCCACAGCTCTGCAGCGCTGGGGGGGTCGAGCGACTGACTGTATGGGAAGCTCAGGGCAGCTCATCGCCCGGGGCGGGGGGCCCTGCGTGCCTGCAGGTGATCTGGCAGAGCCAGTGTCCCACCCCAGCCCCACCAGTCTCATTCAGGGCTCTCTGGGCATGATGCAGTTGTCCCAGAGAGGCCTCAGGGGAGAGGCCTCAGGGGACCTGGCTCATGGCTTCTGTGTGGCTTTGTGAGCAGCGTTTTGGGAGGGGAGGAGAGGAGTACCAGGGCTGCCACATGGCTGTCACTCTGGATGAGGGATGTTTTGCAGGTGCACAAGATGCTTCACATCATCCCATGCCCTCGGTGCTCCCACAGTGGCTCTGGCCTCTGGCTCTTGGCACAGCCCCGCTGCCTGCCGTACCCTGACCTCTGTGCGGGGAGATGTAGAGCGAAACAGAGAAGCCTGGAGTATCTTTCCTCCACCGCCACAGGGCCACGCTGATGCTCTGCTCTGCCAGCACAGCATCTGGGGGGAAACACAGGCAAGTGATAACTCACGCTTCCTCTCTGCCATCCAGCCACCCCCAGCGTTTCTGTTTCCCACCCACCCTCTGAGTCGAAAACAACAGGAACTCGCCCTGCCCCATACCAGTTTGTTGCTCATATTGAACTGCTCTGCCTCACCCTCAGGGGAGCGTGGCCACCTGCCAAAAAACCCTTACTAGGAAGAAATTATTCAGCAAAAATAGGCTAGCTAGCTGTAAATACGTGCTTGAGGACAGCAACCCCAGGGCAGCACCAAGCACAGTGTGGCTGCTTCCCAGCCTTGCTTTGGGAGCTTTTAGGAGCTTTCCCCATCAAGTGTGGTTTCTTTTCCTGGACATAGAGTGTATTTTCTAGGATAAATCACCCAGCTCACTTAAGCGACTGCTCTTTTGCAGTCATCACACATCATCGCTGGCCATTTCCACAGGCTTCCTGATGTCCTCCACGTGTCCCTTTCAGCTACTTTGTTCTGCAGCACCTTCAAAATCATTAATACAGTGCTGTTAAATGGGTGTCAGTCCCAGATGGGCAGCACCACCCAAAATTAGTGCCTGGGGACTGTTGCAGTGGCCACCCCCTACACGCTGGTAGCCGCTGCACGGGGGCTCCACAGCTCGGCCCCAGATTTTGCTCCACTGCAGCTTCATGAAATGCAGAGAGCCTCCCCCCCCAGAGAGCTAGGGGACACAGAGCTGTGCTGGATGGATGCCGGGTGTCCACTGGGTCTGGAGGGACTTCAGCGGGAGCTGCACCTTGCCCAGACCCAGTGAAGACGCAGCATCCCTGCAACAGGCACGGGTCCCTGCCTGCACCCATCAAGCCGCAGCATCCTGCGGATAAACAGTGGCCAAAGCCACCTCCTCAGGGTGAACATCAGGCCGCTGGCTTTACAAATAGGTTGTGACCTTTCGAGGCCGGTGCCTGCGTCACCAAAAAGCACCCTGCGATGGGAACCCCAAGGCTGGGAAAGGTCTGAGCGTGGGACTGCCAAAAGCATTTTCCTTCTTCTTGTCCAGGGGACAGCCGTCCTGCAGCCACAGCCTGTTTTTCAGGCAGCCCCTCCACCAGCTGCAGCCACCTGGCAGGCACAGTGACCCCGAGTGATTATTTAACAGCGGATTGTATAACAGAGCAGGACAGACGTTACATTTCTGTCCCTGACCTCAGCCTTGGGACATCTCCCACCCCGAAAACTTCCAGTCTAATCTTTCAGACCTCGGGGAGCAGCTTTGGGCATCTGACGCCATCCTTCAAAGAGGAGTGATCAGTGGGGAGCGGGTAGCTCTGGGCAGGAACGAGCTGCCCAGCACATCCCAGTCTACAGAGGAGAGAAGAGGAAGGAGCCTAATGCCCCACCAAGGGCTCAGGTGCGGAGCTCAGACCCTGCCAAAATGCCCAGGCTGACCCTGCAAAGCCCCTGCTCCCTGGTATCCGTCTAAATAAAGCACTACACTCACCTCTCCGTGTCAGGATGAGTTGTGCCAGCAAGGTGAAGATGGAAGAGCTAGCCTTGGGCAGGGCAAGTCACCTCCAACAGCTCCCCTGGGGTCCAGCCACACTGCCTGTGGGGTCTGGGAGCACTTGAGCCCCTTGGACCTGCCCCAGCAGGGGTGGGCAGTGCCCAGGAGGCAGTGGAGAGGTGCCTGCTACTCTGGAGAACCCCATGTAGTCTGGGGCTTGGGGTACATCAGCTCTGTGCTGGTGATGTCCCCGAACTGTGTTGCTCCCTGGAAGATGCCCCCTCACGTGGCTTAGGAGACAGTTCAGGGCAGTGGACTATAGCCCTCAGTGGCAACAGTGTGGATGCCACAATGTTGCATGGAGACAGGCATGGGCAGGCCTTGGTTACCACTGGTGGGCACTTGCCAGCTGGTTCAGACCCATCTCATTCAGAAACTAATTAAAACCAGGTTCTCCTAAAGCCTTATTCAAGCAGGTGCAATGAGGAGTTTGTTTCTGAGCTTGACTTCAGCATGGCCTTTCAGCAGGTCTTGGTGGCTGTGAAGAAACCCTCAAAGATGAGCTTGGGCCTGCTGGGAAGCTGGAGAGGACTGGTTGAGGTCAGGAGATGCTGCCTACAGGGAGAGGTGGAGAAGACCGGCTTGGTTAGTTGGGAAGGAGGGGACGTCTACAGTGACTTGGAGGGCAGATATGGGGAGGATGGAGCCAAAGTCTTTTTAGTAGGTCAAGACAATATAATGTGAAGCAAGAGGCAGAGATTGCAGCCTGGCTGGTTCAGGTAGGGAATTAGGAAGAGGTCCTTCCCTGGACACATGGTGCAACCCTGGGACACGTGCCCAGAAAGGAGGGGTCTCTATCCTTGGAAGTTTTTCAGCCATAGCTCCGCAGAGCCCCAGCTGCTCTGACCTGGCGTTGGCAATACTCCTGCTCCAAGGACTGGCTGGATCAGAGAGCTCCACAGGACCCTTCCCACCAGCACTTTTGAGTCCATCATAAATTGGGTGGCAATTCTACACCAAACTAAGCTGAAATCAGCCTCCTGCCTTCAGCCATATGTGCCAACTTACATCAAACACTGCTCTTGTACAACTTCTGAAGATGTACCTGCTCAGGGATGCAGCAGTCCATACAGGATTTTGCAGCAGCCTAAGCTTAGGAGCACAGAGGTTACCGACAGCCTCAGCAAAAATAGGTTGAAAGGGCAAGATCAGAAAAGCCAATATTTAAAATCTGTGATCCTTTCCACAGCTGGGCCAGGGAGCCAGCTGCTGCAATGTAATGAAGTCCAACCATTAACCAGGGGGCTAAAGAAGTGTGCTGTGCTCTGAGGAGCAGGGTGCTGCCTTAACCCAGCCCGAGTCTGCCCGTGCCAGCACTGGGAGACGACACACAGCATGGCACAGGGATGCTTCTGCGATGCCCAGTCGGTGCCACAGAGGGATGCCGAGTCCGTGAGCTGCCACCGTGCCTGACCCCTCTTTTAGCCACCAGCTAAAAGAACTCACCTGAAACTGAGTCTTATTGATTCCTTCGGCAGGGGAGAAAATAAAAGGATGAACGAATGTATTTTTATAGGTTACATAAACAATTGACTCCAAAGCTGCCTTATAAACAGGTGGCACAAGGTGTCAGTGCTTTCGCCAAGAGCTGAGCTGGGCCTTTAACGCAGAGAACATTTTGGCTGTTTCAAAGGTAAACTGCCCTCCCCTTGGGCGGGTCAAATCTCAGCTGGAGGAAACAGCTTTGGCTTGCTAGGAATATTTTGCTTTTGCAAAGCTGGTCCGCTTCGTTTACAGGCAACGGGGAATTGCTGTGGAGCTGGTCCTTGGATCTTAAAAGGGCTTGTGTGCTGCTGCTGGCAGGTGGGCTGGGGGCTGCTCAGCCTTCCCAGGGTGTGAGAGCTCTGCTCCAGCTGGGAAGCGAGGGCTCTGTCTCGGATCAGCTCCTGAAAGAGCCAGGCTCAGCAAGGGCGCAGCGTGAATGCGGTGACGCTGGAGGAACACGCTCCCTACGGCTGCAGCTGCCGCGGCTGTGCCCAGTTTCACCGCAAGTGAGCCAGTGCCCTGGCACCCAGCTGTGCTCCTGGGGCAGGGACGGCCCCTGCCAGGCCCTCACCCCCCTGTCCCCTGCCCTCTGTGATGCAAAGAGGTACCTTTGCACTTTGCCTCTGCAGCAAACCATGGGAGGCAGCCTGGGGTCAGGCTGCTGGCACAATGGGACGGGGGGTTAGGGGTCGCAGCCCGCTCACCAGATGGCATTAACAACTCTGGGCAAAGGGTTTGCCCAAGGAGTGTGTCCGGGTGCAAGTGCTCCCTTATCACGCGTTCACGTGGCTGTATTTACCAGGCTGTTCCTGTGGCTGGCTGTGAGCACGAGTTTCTACCCTGCTCAAAGGGCAGGAGCTCACGGTTGCTTTTGCCATCCGATCACACTGATCCAGCAACGCTTTAACCCTCAAGGACCCCCTGCTCCATTGCAGGGCAGGGGGTGTGCACCGAGTCATGAGCGGTGGAGGTATCCTGGCACAGAAGAGGTTGAGGCCCCGGGCCCCGTGTCTCACCCAGGCCAGCGGGACAGCCATCACGGCGGTCGCTGCCTGGGGAATGGGGCTGCTGGCAGCTGCCCTGCACTCGGGGGTCACTCCTGTCCCCCAGGAGACGGCAGAGAAGCGCCACCAGCAGCCCCACAGCCTGTGGCAGCTTGTGCAAGAGACATGGAGCTCGGGGCTGTGGCTGCCAGAGGCAGAGGCTGCTAGAAATGCCAAACTGAGGCTGGCTCTTATTTTCCGCCGGGGAGTTACAAAATCCATGGCCAAGAGTAAACACTGAAGAGACTGTGACCTCTGGCCCTGGGCTTGGAAAAGATGTGCCCTGGCCTGAAAGAATGGCGCACAGAGAAAAGGAAAACCAAAAAAGAGCAAATCCAGAAGGCAAGTGGAGCAGGAGCAAGTCCCAGCCGAAGGACACGAGGGAGGGCAAAGGAAGAGCTCTGCAGTGGGCTCTGCTGTGCGCCACGCGACACAGCTGCTGTGTGACTGATGCACCACTCGTGTCCTGACACCCTGTTTAAAGCCAATTTTTGTTACACGTAATGAGGATGGAAAACAAAAAGGTGGAAATTCCCCCAAAATAACCAACATGGCTTATTTAGTGTCAAAACCCCTGTTTTCTTTTCGGTACAAGAAATCTGGCACCGTTCTTTGCCAGGAGTGAAGATAATGCTCGGGAATCCAGAGAACAGCCACAACTTGGCAGCACAGGGCTGGTGGGACCAAGCCTTTTCCATGCTCCTGCTCTGGCCCAAGGCAGTCTCCACCAGTGTTAATCCTTCTCCCTCACCCATGCCTTTCTCCTGCAGCCCACCATTACAATACCAGCCTCCTTCTTCCTTGAAAAAAGCCACCAGAGAGCTCCTCAGGCAGGGCTTGCTGCTCCCTACATGGGGGCGAGGTCCAGCCAGAGCCCACAGGGCAAGGCTTGTTGGCCAGTGCAGGAGGAGCCAGGGAGTGAGACACAACTCCACTTCTGCGAGTATTTCCAGGCAGTGGTAAGTGGGACAGGCAGAGCCTGGAGGAAAAGCAGGAGGAAAGGGAATGGAATCCAGTCCCACCCCCTCTGGGTAAACCTGCAGGCACCCTGCATCCCTTTCCTGAGCCCTTTGAGACAGATATCTTGCCCCACAGAGGACCCCGATCTCTTCTGGGCTCCTCTTCTGCTGCTTGGTGACAGGCAGTTTTCTCATGCCTCTCACAGCATCTCTTTGCATTTATTTAACAAATACTCCTTAGAGGTCCCAGGCCGTGGTAGGCGCTGCTCACGCCTTTCCTTGTTGGATCTTTTTCCATTCTGTCCCTGGTGGAAGCAATCACACTTTGTCCTGCAAGATCTGTTCTGCCTAAGCCAGGCTCCCATTTATCCATTATCATTGAAGTATCAAGGGCATTTGTGCATGTTGGGAAGCACATCAGCTCCCTCAAGGAAGAGAGATGAAATATCCTCCCGTGCCTGGTAGATTAAATTGCTTACACAAGTGGAATGAAATCCAGGTTTCTGGGTTATCTGGTGGAGCTCTTTTGCAATGCTGCTCTTAGGAGAGGGGTTGCAGAGATGTCTTAGCTCACAGCCCAGAGCTGGCAAGACTGTGGGAGAGTCACATGTCTGAGTTTTCACACTTGGATGTTTCTGGGTAACCCAGAGAGGATTCCCAAGGCGAGGGTGGGTTTCTGCAGAAACAACCTTACACACTCGCCTCTCCAAGCATAGCTGTGCTCAGCAACACACACGCTTGCTGCCCTTGACACTGCTCTGCACAGTCTCTCTCCTGTGTGTGTCTCAGCAAATTGCCCCAGAGGGGCTGGATCCGTCCTGGGACCGGAGTCCAAATCTCAGCACCTGGGATTCCCCTTCACACCTCTGGCTCTGCACGTCCCTGCTGGTGATACAGGGCAGATGCTGCAGGAGAGCATCCCATGCCCTCAAACAGCCTACGAGCACAACCCAAAAGCAGACTAAAACCTACCTAGGGCAGAGTTTGTGCCAGGTGCCACTGTCCCCAGCGCTGCAGCCAGCCTTGGGCTGCAGGCTCCTGTCCTCTGGGGAAGTGCCCGGGAGAAGGCAGAAAACACGGTGCCGGGTGCTGAGCTCGGAACAGGGGGGAACAGGGGTGCTGCCACCTGCTGTCCCCGGCCGGCCGGGCAAGCCCCGCTCTGCCCTTCTGCCCCCTCTGCCCTTCTGCCCCCACTGCCCCCAGCCCAGGGGAGGGAGCAGCAGGACCCACTGCTGCCCCCTGGGAAGAGGGATCCAAAGCCTGGTTTGTCCACCCAGAAATACTAACAGAGAAACAGAATCACAGAATCTTCATGGTTGGAAGGGACCTTTGAGATCATTGAGCCCAATCAATAAAAAAAAAAAAAAAAAACAAAAAAACCACACAACACCAAAACAAAAAAACCAACACCCCATCACCACAACAATCACGACACCCAACAATCTCAAGCACTAGAGCATGCCCTGAAGTGCCATGTCTACATGTTTCTTAAATACCTCCAGGGATGGTGACTCCACCACCTCCCTGGGCAGGCTGTTCCAGGGCCTGACCACCCTCTCAGGAAAGTAATTCTTCCTAATGTCTAGTCTAAACCTCCCCTGCCCCAACTTCAGACCATTTCCTCTGCTCCTGTCATTATTCCCTTGGGAGAGAGGCCAACCCCCACCTCTCTACACCCTCCTTTCAGGGAGTTGTAGAGGGCAATGAAGTCTCCCCTCAGCCTCCTCTTCTCCAAACTAAACATGCCCAGTTCCCTCAGCCTCTCCTCGTAGGACTTGTTCTCCAGACCCCTCACCAGCTTGGTGGCTCTCCTCTGGACACGCTCCAGCACTTAGTGCAGTAGTAGTGGCTTCTGTGTCCTGATTCTCCGGGTCACATGCTCCAAAAGCACAGTTGATGGAGTTGCCCCCAATTTTCTACCTGGCAGGAGGAAGTCCTGCTGGTCCCCAGCTGCCCCCCATTTTCCCCCACTGGAAACCCCCAGGTTATTCTGTGCCTCTTCCATCCACAGTCCAAGAGAGGCTTGAGCACAAGCCAGGGGAAATCCCAGGGGGACAATCCAGGCTGCAACCGATGCAGTGAAAAGTGTCAGGTGCAAGTGTGAAAGGCCACACAAGCCCCAGCACACTGCAGCACCAGCCATGGCGAGGCTGGCACAAAGGTGGCAGAAGCTGAAAGAGACATTTTATTTGCAATTCCTGGGGCAAGAGGGGCTGAGGAGCTGCAGGACGCGCCCAGCTGGGAAGAGACGGGGAGTAGGTGACACAGAAGGACCCACATCACCACTACCAGGGCAGTTTGAACACCACACAGACGGCAACTTCATTACCAGGCTAAAATCGTCCTTCTGATGCATTTCCACGGGCAATGGGATGGGGTTTGCTCATATTTGTTCTGCAGCTTTTTTCAGGAGAAAATTTAGTTATTACAACAGCGGTGGGGTATTCGGGGACACTCAAGAAAGTTAAACTCAACGAGGTGTTTGGAGAGGATTTGCCGGGGGCATCACACCCTGCTCACACGAGCCCTCCCAGAGCTCAAGGCGCTTGCCTTCCCTTCCTTCAGTCCGGGACTGTGCCCACAAAGGACCGTAGCACAGTGTCACCCATCCACCTTATAGCCCTGCTTTTACATATTTTGGATTAACTCACGCTGTCCCAGTGCAGAGAAGGCCCTTCTCCATGTGGGTATAAAGCAGGGGTAGGCCAGCCCTGGGGCAGGGAAGGGTCCCACTGCCAGCAGCCAGGAGGGACAAGCACATCCCCCTCACTGGCCAGGTCTCAGGGGACAGTGGACAGTGGAAGTAATTCAGAGCCAGGGGCCAGGCATGCACCCAGGTGGGTGCTTACCAAGGACTGCGCCTCACAGGCTGAACTCATCGCCCACAATTTGCCTGACAATCTCCAGCTCAGATCATCCTCATTTCCGTGAATTCCACCCCAGCACCAGCCATTGCTGAAGCTCCATCCCACGGCAAGCACTTCCGAAGGCAATGCTCTCCATGTTCCAGCTGGCCTTCAGTGCCACGCTGTCCTGGGTTGAGAGACACAGGACTAACTTTTCTTCTACTGCTGGGGAAAATTGTACTTTTAGAAGACTCTAGTATCTGAATTTGTGAAAATATTTACTTTATAGCCAGCCAGGCTCTGTGGGATTCAAGGTTAGTGTTTTCGAGCCTGGCCAGGTGCAGGGACGAGGAGGAGCAAGGCCTGGGCATTTGATCCAGGCTGGCCAACAGGATTATTTCATACCATGAACGTCACATTCAATATAAATTAGAAAAGTTTGCTGCGTAACTCTCTCTCCCTTGATTGTGGCGGGTCCAGACAACTCCTTGCCCCGGTGCCGGAGCCCTGAGGCCTTCCCTTCCTCCTGAAGCCATTGCGCTGGCAGTGTCCGCCATTTGCTGTCCCTGCTGGGAGTGCACAGCTTCCTGCTGATACCATTGGCTGAGTATAATTCCTGTATCTTATATCAGTATTGGGATTAATACTGGTTCTTTAGTATTATTGTTATTTAGTCTTAGTCTATTAAATCTATTATATTTCAACCCTTGTGTTTCTCTGTGTTCCCTGATTCCTCTTTCTGGGTGGGGAGGGGTCATCGGGTGATAGAATAATTGTCTAAATGACAATAGAGTGTTATGGGTTTTCTCTAAACCATAACGCACACGAACAAACCAGCAAGATGACGATGTCAGCCATTGGCCTGGCAGCAAGCAGTGGCCCACCCTGGCTTCTAGTCAGGACAGGAGCATCCCCTCTGCCAGCTCAGCCCCCACAGGAGGAGAGGGCAGGCAAGAGCTGCAGGTACAGAGGAAATAATTGAAAAAAATAAATAAAGTCTATGTCCGCTACTTTGAGATAATGAGTTTCCTGCTTCAATTGACAGAACAAGTAAGTGGAGGAGCTGGTGCCAGGAAGCATTTCAAATGGTCAGGTGTCTGGTCCAGAGAGACACAGCAGCTGAAACGCTGCAGATGCCCATGACAGCAGAGCTGCAGGGGCTTTGGCCCCAAGAGGATGCTGCTCGCTCCTCCACTGTGGCCTTTGGCATCTCAGATAAACGGGGCAACCCAGGATTGCATCAGCTGGGCTGGGCCTGGCACAAAGGGAACTGGGCACTACACACCATCTAAAGCCATTTTTGCATTCTCCTTATTGAATATTGTATTGTATATTTATAGGCAGGACCACAGGCCCTGAAAGGAACCAGGAACAGGAGGAAAGACTGCTTGTGAAAGAGCTGGAGTTGAAAAATGCCCCATCCTTCACCGTCCTCACCTCCTTCCTCTCACCAGATTCCTGGCAGAAACCAGCAGTAGCCCCAGGCAGCCCAGCAGCAAAACCCACGCCGGGCGATGCTCAGGATTAAAGGGCCTGGGCTTCTTCTTCAGTGGCTCTCTTTCTTCTGTGACTGACATCTTAGGAGGACCCTGTCAGTTAGTCTACCTTTGATTGCAATTCTTGGGTTCCTGAATCAAGACCCGGAATCCAGTTCCCATCCATCACCGAGTCCAGTCTGGAACTTCCTCAGTGCCTGCCAGTGACATCTTCCTGGGAACTTGATATATCATATCTATTTAATTATTTCCTTTTTATTTTAATATTAATATTTTGTTAAAGTAGTTTAGTTTTTTCCTAAACTCATAAATCTCTTTCTCTCTCTTTTTCCTCTCCTTGGAGTGTGAGCTGGGGGAGAGCATCTGTCGTCTTGTCATTGGCCAACCTGGTCCAAACTGTGACAAAGTCAAAGACCTTGGGCCTCATGCATTCATCACGTGCAAGCCAGGTGCAGAGCTACCTCGTACCAAGCCCAAAGCTACCTACACAGCATGAAAAAATTCCATTTTACAGCAGCCTACCAGACACCCGTCTATAAAAACTCAACCAGCCTTGCTCTGAAAGCTTCTCTGTTTTACAGGCCAGCAGCACAGGCATTTGTGGTTGTTCTGTACTGCTGGCATGACTAGGAGCCAAAGGTGTGCTTTTGTTTCTCTTTGGTCAGGTCCCTGTTAACAGAGCAGATAAGAACAGTATCTCCCAGGTGAACACAGCGTCAGCCTTTCCACCCGCTGTTTCCTGAGATCTCGGCAGCGAAACTTGGGCTGTACTTGGAAAGGACACAAAGCAAAACGCAGTGGTTATCAGCTTGGTTTCTGTGTTGCCTAGCCCTAGCTACAAAGCTGATTTGTAGTTATTGGCAGTGTGTTTTGCAAAAGGGAAACAGATTTCTCGCCGAGCTGCAAGAACAAGTGTGGACAAGCTTCTGAGCTACCTGCGAAACTAGAAGCTCTGGGCAATTTGTTTTTAGAGCTTTGCTATGCCAGAGCAGACTCCCACCCCCCTCAGTTCAGGAGCTAACCTCCCAGCTGGGAGACCTAAGCTCCAACCTCATACACAACTCAAAGCAGGCACACAATAGGATGACACTGTTGGGAACACTGATCTTCACGGTCTTTAAGAGGAACAAGGTCAATAGAGGATACAGCCAGTCACACAACGACTGGGGAATGGGGAATATCAGCACCTCGAGAGGAGTACAAGATAGAAGCAGTGTTAAGTGCTTGCAAAATGGCTTAAGAGCAGCTTCCTGTGTAAAGTGGCTGCTTCTAAAGCAGTTTAAAGACTAGCCCCTCTCAAACATCGGTCAGCTACAAGCAGCTTATTGGAGGTAGGTCTCCTGCCAAGGCTGTTGAGATGGCAGCATGCTACAAGAAAGACGCAATTATCCCCTTGGAACATAAAGCCTGACCCCACACGCATACCCTGGATGAGCTCACACCATCAAGGTTCTCAACTGCTCAGTCCTCAGTATGAAAGGAGGTTTATCCTTAGCTGGGCGTTCTCTGGAAAGGTCTACAAAGCAGAGCTCCTGGGAAGCTGAGTCTGTTTCCAGCAGTAAGAAATGGAGGCTGTGTGGGTGGTCTCAGGACAGGAGCTACCACTCATTCCTTTCTGCCCATCTAAAAGAGGGAGATTAGTTTCTGTCCTCCCTGCATCCCTGAATATCCCTGCTCCTTTTTTTTTTTTTTTTTTTTTTTTTTTTTTTTTGCAACAACAGGGTGATGGCAGCTGCAGAGGGAGGTAGTGGCAGGCTGCTGCAACACTCAGACATAAACAGTGTGTTCTAGCCTGTGCTGGAGAAACGAAGAAGAGCAGGGTCACACTTAGCTGTGAACTTGGGGTTCATACCCTGAAAGACGTGGGGAAGTACTATCACCTTGTCTCTCTTCATGGAGAGAAACCTGTCCTTTAGACTATGAGGGTAGGGATTTTTTTTGTTATTAGATAAAAGCCGCAACTGAAAAAAGCAAGACTAAGGAATGTGTTACTCTGAAATGCTTTGAAATATGTCAATAGCACAGTCCTAATCTGAAATCCTGTGGTTAATTTTCATGGCTTCATGTTAAAAGGACACAAAAATTAAGTTAGAGACACAAAAAGGATCCTTAAAAAGGCACAGACAAGTCTAGCAACAAAAAGATGCAAACCCTTCACAGAATTATTTGGCAAGAAAAACAAATATACTCAAGTATAACTAAAATATTCAAGTTTGAACTCTACCATCACAAGTCAGGAGTTTAGTTTGGATTTAAAGCACCCCCCCCAGAAGATAGGTAAGTGAGAATTAAAAGCTCAGTAAGTGGGATTCACACTTTAAACTAGTAAAGTTTTAGGTAACCACGTTTCAGACAGAAGCCATGCAGTGACTTCAAAAAAGTTTGCCCAGGTGACTGTCTGACCAGGCTATTTCTTAGACACTCTTCTGAAGCCTTTCAATGGGATACTTATTTAAAGCCCACTGATTTAATCTGATTTAGTAGTTCCAGGGCTGTGGTTAACAGCAGAGAAAATAGAAGCATAATCTATATTACATGCAAATACCTGTATCTGTACCATTAAGTTTTAAATGGCCAGAAGTTTACACTTAGATGACAGTGAAAGCATCAACTAATTGTGCTGCCTGATCCAAAGTCGGCTGTATTAACAGCCTAAGTGACAGAAAATTCAGAAAGGTAGAGTTTTACTAAGCAACCACTCCAACTACTAACTCCTGGGGGCTTATTTGACGGCTGCCTGTTTAAATTTGAGTGGAGCACAAATATCTGCAATTTAATTTTCTTATTAGCTTGAAGAAGGATGAGATTACAAATGGAAAGAAGGTGGCAAGAGAAAATAAACGAACAGGTAATGGCTTATATGGAATTGAGTAATTACATCCTGTGTTCTGCAGCAACTGCCAACCTCTGCCATCCCGAAGCTACAAGCCTACTTCAGTGTTTTGTTCTGAATACTGCTACACGGCCTCTGCCAGGACTAATTTGTATTCCTGGACTCTGGATGCTTTGGAAAAGAGGGTTAATTATCTTGCCTTTTTAATAGCTGCTGGCTCCCCAGCACATTCCTGCAGAGTACTCGCTCCCTTGCGTGAAGGCCCACTCAGTCTGCAGCTGCTCCATGAACACCAGAGAAGGAAAAAGTTAAATAAATCATGCCAAAAAATAACACCTCGTCTCAGCAGCTGCAACAGGAAGAGCAGAGAACCCACCCGAATTAATGCGTGGCTCTAGCCCAGGGAGCTGGCTGTGAAAGGCCAGAACAGGCAGACTTGGCACAGGACAGATACCAAAGCTTTCTGACCACAAGAAAAGGGAGTGAGGTTATTTCCTTTAGAGGGACGTGCCCAAAGCACAGCACAAGCGATCTGGCTGCACTAGGTTCCTCCACATCCTGTGGGAATTACAATCCTTAGAGAAATAAATCTATTTTTAACAGGGAAATAGCATCACACATTAGGAGACAAAGGAACACAAATATTTTGTTCTTTTAACTTGATGATACAGCTGTCTAGAAATGGAAGCTCTTCACCCTTTATCAAATCAGATGCTTTAGCAGTAGAACTTGGGGGCCTTATCACCCTAAACCCTGAATAGCTATCTCTTTCAGCTTATTTCCATCTCAGACTATGCCCCCACCAGCTTTTGTAAGGAACCCAAATGGCACGCTAGAAACATCCCATCATTATGTAAGCACATCTGATTTCCCCTTTTCACAAGCGTTAATTTTACTGGTGATACTGTCTTACTACTGACTTAGGATGCACAGAGTTTAACAGGTGAGGGGAAAAAAAATGGAATTCCTTTGTTTTACAGATGAAGAATGACGCCAAGTATTTCTCAACTCAGCCTTTTCTGGTGAATACAATTAACATTTTTCACATTCCAGTCCGGTCTTAGACCATTCCTTGCAGAAGCAAAGGTAGGCTGGAAGAGCCTAGACTAATTTAAAACATGTGGTCTTAACAATTAAGAACAAAAATAGCACAAGCTAGAAGAAATGAGGTGAAAAGCACCTCAATTCCAATAGAGGATGGCCTTAGGTGAGATGCCACGTATCAGTCCTCTTCTTCCAGCTACAGTCTCAAGGCCACCTCTCACCCTTGTCAGCCCCACAGACCAGCAGAGAAAGGCAGGTCTAGTGCACTGTGCTCACCCCTTGTTCCTCACTGTCTTCCTTCCAGAGGTCTGGCAGCACCACTTCTCCCTGGCTTAGATAGGATTCCCCAGTCACTCTTCAACTCCACAACAAAGCAGGTCACCCAACACACTTCTCTTGTGCTGTTCTTTCTCACCAGTCTTAGGGCAACACAACCTATGGCGTAGCGCAGCACCGCATAGGAAACACCCTGTGGAGCACCAGACTGCTTTTCCCTTGACACTTTTCCCTTTTTTGGGGACTGTTGCTACCAGGGGACCCAAACCAACAAGGTTTGTTTCCTTAAGGCTGACACATTTTTGCCACGTACTCAGAAGGCACAATCAGCTCTTCTGTGCCAGCACACCGGAGCATCCTCTGTCACAGCACCAACCATGGAAACTCATCTGTGCGCCCACTGCGAGGCGAGTTTTTCAGCAGGACTCTCACCTTACCTTTTACACATGGATTTGTGCAGGTGGGAGGCTCTCAGCTGCAGCACACCTGCATCCAGGTCAAAATCAGAATGGTGGCAATTCGTCATTTACGAGCTCTCCGTAGGAGCTGAGCCCACAGCTAGGGTTTTGTTTCCCCACACCACCTTGTGCGCTACTGCTGGCCAAAGGCATGCCGTGCAAACCACATTATTTTTGAGATGATTCTCACCTCTGCGATTGCCAGAAGGGAATAAACAAATAGACCAGGTAGCCATAAAAACCTGGAATGGCTCAAAAACCTACTAGTAGCTACAGATGTGAGAATACAATGTACTTTCAGATGAGGACAGAAAAAAAACATCCCAAAGATGTTTAAACACATCCCGGAAGTGGAAAAAAAATAAATTTAAGCATGTACATGTTCTCAGACTTTGACATATTATTTAACAGAAGAGACTGAATGCCTCCTGCTAAGCCATCATAATATTCAAACAAGTTCAAGCGCTGTTCACAAAAAACCACACAGCAGGAAGAGGAGCAAGTTGCATTTAATTACAACAAAAAGGGTTTCAGCCAGTCACAGGCCAGCTCACCCCAAACATTACCCCTTACTAGAAGGCAGACTTAGTGACACCACATTAAGTTGTATCATTCCTTTCATAAATGAGAACGCCCAAACACTTCCTGAATGGTTTCTTTAAATCTTTTCTTATATCACCCTAGCGATATACTCTATCTTGCTGTGGTGGTATAGGAAGTCAAAAAGCAACTATTCCCACTTCCTGCATATAAGGAAAAAGAAATATAAACAAGGATTAGAATATCATGAAAGAAGATGAACATGTCTCCACCTCAATGTATCATTCACCTCCAGTGGAAAGTGATAAATTAGAAAAAATAAACTTTTTTTTTAAACAAAAAAAACCCCAAAACAAACAAACAAAAAAAAACAAAAACAAAAAACCTCCAAACAGTGGAATAGAGACAACGATATTACAGTGTGAATGCCAGCTGCTTACAAGCAGGGAAAAGTGCATAGCAATGTTCACTATTTTGCTTGTATGGCTTATGCAAGAGACAGAAAAAAAAATGCACTGAGAGACCTTAATGATTTAATTTTCATGTAACAAGTATAGTAATACCACTGTAAAATTATAGACAAACTTTATTTGGAGAAACAAACTCTTCACCTGGCCCTGCCCTGGTTTTGCTCTGTTCTAAAGAGCAAGATTATAGGTGAACACAGCCCTCCTCTGTGGAAGGAGGAGATCAATCTCATTCCCCTGAAGGCAAGCATCCACTCCTTTTTTTTTGTTGTTGTTTTGTCGTCTTTTTCCAGAAAAACATCAACTAGGAATCTTTCCTGTTCTCAACTTTTACATGGATAAGATTATTATTTTAAGGAGAAAGAAGTTTAAACAATTTTTCAGTCTCCTCTCTTTTCTTCCCCACGTGGCACAAGCTACTCATTTTGCATTTAGGACTTCCAGCTGCTATCAAGTCCTTTCAGATACACCTGGAAGGAGTCTGTGCTCTGATCTGGGCAGCCACAGGAAAGATGCCTTTCACCTGAGCATCTTAGGCACTGAATGCTGTGATCCACACAGGACGCTGAAACATTAAAGTGCTTTTTTGTTTTGTTTTTTTGTAAAACCTGAATGCTTTAAGGGTCACTCATCCTATTTCCCAATTCATAATCATGGATCAATTCATAACATACTATTTTTAATGCTCAACTACAAACTTGACTTCTGAAACTACATTAATACAAATAGCAATGCAAGCTATGACAAAAGAAGTAAGTTTCAACAGAACATTTAAGTTGATGGAAGAGAAATGAATGACTGGGAGAGACCATTTACAGTTAAAACAGCAGGCAGCACAGGACACTTCACCAGTAGCGATAGAGCATATAGCGTCCTACGCCGGAGTTCTACAGAAGCAACTTCTGGGGGAAAAGCACCGAGGCTGAGGGAGTGTTAGCAGTGCCCTGAAAATGCAACTCAGTTTGCCACCAACTAGACTGGAGGGTAATATTACTCCAAATCCTGTACAGAAAGGGCTGCCAATGAGCTGCTGTCCTTCGGTTCCCAGTCGAGACCTGTAAGCAGCCTGATGTGAATACCTGAAATATGCATTACCTGAAGCGTGAAAAAAAAATAAAATATGGAAGTAGACAGGGCAAAAATTAATCATTGTTGATGAGAAAACCTGAAGGACAGCTGACACGTTTTCCTTTGTGTGATAAGGTGCATTTGCCTTGAAATTACTAACAAGGAAAATCCAGTTTGTATTTAAAGGCATGTGCAATGCCCCCAGTCTGTAAACATACAGCAACTTAATCTCTCAAGGACAAGAATTCTGCACAATCAATCCTGCATAAAGGATGGATATGGATAAAATCTGTAAAGACAGAACAAAGAACTTGTGTGACAAAACATAAAATATCGAATAAAATAAATTCTCTCTGATCACTAAGAACAGAACTAAAAGAAGCTGCAAATGCAGAATGAGGAACAAGCACCAAGCCCAGGACAAGAGCCCCCAGACTTCCCTGCTTGGATTCCCATTCCTGGGGGTTTAGCCCAAGTAAGACACAACTCCAGTTCTAGAAGAGAGAACAGAGGTTACAAAGTACTGGGACAAAACGAATCACCTTCACCAAAGTGAAAGACTTCTTGCCTCATTAATTTCACATCATGTAATTAGTAACATTATCTGAATCCCACCTGGATTACCTCAGGTTAAGTGAGAGACTAGCCAAATCTGTTCACCCCGTGAATCCTTTCATGGTCATAACAGAAGTAGAAGATAAATCAGAGAAAAGAAAACATTGACTTAACTGTCTGGGTATGAGAGAATATGTGGGGCTTGCTTTTTGTTTTAACGGTTTGTACCACCTTGGTTTCTATTGCGATTAATCTTCTTGCATATCCAACTGTCACCATTTAGTATGTCATAACCACTATAAAAAAAAATAAATCAAGAGGATATGCTAAACAACAAAGATTTAAGTTTAAATTATGGAAAATGAGGATGAACACATTGAAACAGGCTTGCAATTTTAATTTTTAAAAGGCCCCTACGGTGGGACTAGCTATAGATGGCATCATGCTAATGCAAATGGAAAATAGTTGTTAAAAAAACCAAAACCACTTTAAATAAGTATGAATTCACACCATACACATGTCCATACTTAACAATTTTCTACATTAGCTTTGTTTGAACTATAAATCAAATCTATACTACTAAAAATCTGGTATGTGCAACATTAACTTGATTAAAGCATTTTATAAATACACGCTTAGTATTGCAACATACTTCACTACTTAACATACTGAAAAAACAAGTTCTACATTTAAAATTCTGATGCAATAGAACTATCTGCCAATTAACACTACAAATGGAAAAATACTTGCTAATCTTTAACATTATCGAAAATGCAAATATATTTCATTTTTGAAAGAAAATGATCTTGTTTATACTACTGGTGCTTCTTCCAACTTTCGTAGATACTACACTAACAAAATACAAACTTTGTAGTAAGCTTACAACATGTACTTCTCAGAGGCAAAAAGAAAAAATCTGGTTTGTATTTATGAAGGAACATCCATTTATTATAAAACAAGATAAAAGATATTAGAATTAAGTTGAAACAAGGCAACATTAGAACAACCACTTTAGAGCTTTGTGAACGAAGTCTAGTTTTAAACTTGCAAATCAAGGTGAACGTAGCTCTTAACATGCTGTCCTCTTCTCTACAAATGGGACGAAGTAGAGAAGCAAAGCTTCAAGGTATAGGGGTTGGAGCCATCTGTCAGGAGACAACATACAACATTCTCAGGGCATTTTACCCAGCACAGCTCTCCTGCTGATCAAAACTGCCTCGCATAATCTGACAAGTTTACAAATTCTGTAGATCTAAGGTTCACACCTCCCCACCTAGCCCCGCCTGTGGCCTGCAGGCACCAGATGACCTGTGAGTTGGTGTTATTATAGCCTACCAGCATTTTTTTAGACATAAAAGCAAAGTGATGGATCTGGTCACAAGGGGATGCAGGTAGAACTCCAAATGCTCTACTACACACCAGAAAAGGCTTTACCATTATCACTGCCCCTCCTCCTAGCTGAACTACTTAGAGAAGTAGTGTTTCACAGGCCATGTGTTTGACTGATGCAGGATGTCCAGCACAGCCTTGAGGTCTCTCCAGAAAGCCAAGCATAAACCAACCCGCCTCTACTTGGGAAGGCTGCCAAGCCCCCCAGATGGCAGCATAGATTTGCCTCTCGGGTACCAGGAGATACCTCCTCCTGGGGCAGCCAACCTCAGACAATATTATTACGAGTCTTAGCCAGCAGGTCTTGTTTTAAAATACTGTGTTTTCCTGTGATAGCTATATTTGATTGTACATTAGGGTTTGCCTTTTTAATGTTGAAAGAGTAAGTTCTTTTGCTGTTATCACCTCTCCAAACTGAGATAAGTCTGAAATGGTGAACAGTATGTTATCAATAATATCTTGACAAATACTCTGCCTCTGGAGAGTATTGAGAAGGTGGACCAAAGGGGCGAGGGCATGCACAGGAAAGACTGAAACACTCGACAGGGACATCAATTCATAGCAGTTTGGAGAAGGGAGTTTAAAACAATATTAGACATTGGGCTGGATTCAAAGGTATATCTATGAACACCCAGAAAAACTGCCTTTAATCCAGTAAATTGTCCAATGCAGATCTGGCCTATTACGTACTTGTTTAGCCCCCCCCATTCTTATTAGTTTGGAGCTAAATTCAGTTTGGCCTCACAACTTCTGATTTGAAAGAGAATCCACTACAGGAGCAGATCATTCAGAGCAGTAAGCTGGGTAACTTAAAGAATCTTCTGCCCAAAGATATTGCAGATTGCTCTGCACTTATTGTGAAAGACATAAAAAGCTTCAGTAAGTCATTACCCTTAGATTTTTATTTTGATGACAGTGGATTTTAATGCTTTTCCTGCCTGCCTTCTTTCTGTCCTAAACCATCTCCCGCCCTGGCATTGTTCTGTAACTTCAAAGTCACAGAGCGTATTTTGAGTTCTATAGGTTCACTCAAAAACTAAGAAGAAAGAGTGCCATTTAGATAGAAACTAATGGAACCTAAACTAGCGTTTAAATACTGTAATATATATACTATTTGTATACTGCAATATTTATACTATGGTATACATGTATATATATGTAAAATACAGCATATATATATAATAAGAATGATGCGGTTTTTAGCTGCAGACTGAGCTGCTGAAGCCTCAGCTTTTACAAAACCAGCATCAACATGAAAGAAAAAAAAGAAAAAAAAATATTATAGCAGTCACACCAGTAAAATCTACTTACTTGGGACTCTTATCTGGTAGTGATTAAGAACAGTGAGAGCTTCCACTGCATCTGTCTTACATTCCCATTCCAACAGACCAGACAGTGTTTTGGCAGAAGCTGTCAAAAAGACAAAGTGAAAAAGGAAGGAGGGGATCAGTAACATCTCCTGACAATGTATGCTCTTATCAAAACTGAATTCAAATAACTACCCAAAAAGGTCAAGTTTACTTACGTTTTGGATCAAACACTTTGTATTTAATAAAGCTGAGAACTTCATGATCCTCACATAACTGTCACAAAAATAAAGTAAGAGGTAAAACCAGTAAAAATGTACATAAACACGTTAGCAAGAATTCCAAGTTCCTAGAAGAGACACACAAAAAGGGAAATACTGACTCTTTAAGAGAGATTCCAAGACTTTATGGCAAATTATTATTTTAAAAATATATTTAGGTTGGTAACTCTTTAAAATACTGTTCAATAGTACGCAAAATAAGGCTCCTGTACCTGTTCTGTCCAATGATAAATATGATTGTATAGGCACAAAAACTGTTAGAATACCATTATCACTACTACCTCAAACAATATTTAAATAAAAACAAATTATTTTTGATGTTCCCACTTCCATATAGTAGCTCAGAAGTTGTACATACAAGTACACCGCTCATGAACCAGCATTGACTCTCAGACAGAGCTTGAAAAAAAATAAATAAAATACAAATTTATTGAACTGAAAAAGAACTCATTGAAGTTCATTGATCAGTTTCACCACTGCCTCCACCTGACAGTCCCAATATTGCACGTTTTAATTAAGCATCTAGAGTTGATTTAGGACTCCACTGTGCAAACTGTTCCAGGTGCATGACATTCTAGCAGTCATTAGAGTAACCCCTTCAGGGAGTCAGTAGATCTATCGTGAATTGTAGTCTTAACTTTCTCTGTATTTGGCTTTGTGCGAGTCATTTCCCCTTCCTCCACAAAAAACACATTAAGCTTCTCAACTTTATTTCCAAGTTCTTGTTTCTCACACAAAAATAAATAAATAAAAAATGAGACGATAATGGCAGAATTGTGAAAATATAGCAGCTCTCTATATAGAGAGGCTACAAACTTATTTTAAAAACCAGTTCTCTTCCAGTCCCTATGCTGTAACTACCCCAGTTATTTCTTTTTAAAAGTAGCAGAGTGTAAAGCTAACACAGAGCCCCAAAGCACTACGTCTCACAGTCACTTCAACTGCCTACCTTTACAAATGTTTCTTCAGTTACACACAGGGGAACGTTATAGTAATGCAGCACACAAGAGGGTGGTTGGATGATGTTCTTCGACGCTTGGCCAGCGCTGGTGAAGCGATTATTCTTACTCATTGCAAAATCCTTGTAACTACTCGTGCCATCCTCCAGTTCAAATATCTGGCTTGGAACTACTGAATGCTGCTTGGAAACACTGGGATTTAAGGATATATATACATATATAGTTAAAGTTTCTAAAATTACTAACACTGGCATACTTTGCACACAGACTATTACTCTAATCAAAACAGAGCTGACATTTCTTTACAACAATTTGAAACAAATCCAACCCATCTTGTTCCTCTAACACCTTCCTTAAAAAAAAACAACAAAGAGAAATAGAAAGGATGGATAAGACACATTAGGGAATACAGTTCATTAACAGCCAATCCATGGAATGCCCATATGCTTTATTAATACAAATAAAATAATACTAAGAGTATAAATAGCAATAAATAAATAATAGTTGCTAATTGGAAACCGTAACTCCAACAATGATGACAAAACAATGTGATACTGTCCATTTGCAAACTCATTTCATCTGCCCACTGGTAGACTACTAATCTGATAAAACATATTTACCAGACATTAAGTCTCTTTCCAAATAGCTTGACATTGTTGAGATGTGTGACAGCTCTTTCCACAGCATACTCATCACCCATTTCAACCAGTGCCGTGCCTGGAATAGTCTTCATAAATTTCACCTAAGATAGATAAGGGAAAAAATGACATTGCAACAAACAGCCCAAGAGTTTTATAGGTTATATGGAAATATTTTCAGACCATCTCAGCCAGGTTTTTTCCAAAACAATTAAAACTACTATAGTAGTTTCCAAGTTTCTAATAAATAATGCCTTACCTTCTCAATGTTTCCATACAAGCAGAACAGGTTGAAGACCCTTGAACAGTTCATCTTTAGCTGATGCAACCCACTAACCATGACAACTGACCCAGACGGATTTCCACCATGCATGTAAGAGGAGGATGCCTGGGGCAGTGGATAAGCAACAAGTTCTGGAGTGTCCCGAGATCCCATTCGGTACCGGCTCGGCAAGGGCAACAAAGGACCGTGTGACCCTAGGGAGATGAAAGACCATTCTTTCATATCGTTTGAAACAAGTTTCACAACTTAATCATACATTAAGGCCCATACATATAGTGCATACTTTCAGGGGGGTGAAGGGGAACGTTACAGCAGGTTCCATTAATTCTTTTTCAAATTAAAAAAAAAAAAAAAAACAAAACAAAACAAATCAAACCCAAAAAAACCCCATCATACCACACAAAAAAACCCCAAAACAAACCAAACACCCCCAAACCCTGCAACCAATAAAACGTCTTCTATTCCCTTTAATGTTGCAAGTCTTTTCTTACATTACCACACAAGAAGGAGCTGTTTCAGGGTATTGTTTTTACACACAAGAGAAAAAAGGTATTTCAGTGATTAAAAAAATAGTACCTTCCCTGCACCATACAAAATAATTGAACATAAACCTATCAGAACCTTAAAATAAACCTTCAGCAATATCACAGTGTCTACTTAGAGAGCTACATGACACCAAGAAAGAATATTACAAAGTAGGGAAAACAAACCAAAAGGAGTGAACTTTTAGCCAGAGGTCAGGAGAGAAGACACAGCTCTTTTCCAGAAACTAGAGATTAAGTCAGAAAACTGCTTTTCTACAAACCACTTATTTGGAAGAAACAGGAATACTTAAACACTGCATTAATGCAAAATGAAGCTGTCCCATTTTCCGCAGGTAAGGTGACAAGTTTCATTGAAATAAACAATTTCTTTTTTTTTTGTTTTGTTTGCTTTCTGTTTAATTAAGAGACATTACTAGTACGCAATACTCCAGTTTATAGAAAACATCAGTATCATAGACCAAGGAGAGGATCCCTTTTTCCTGAGACAAAAATAATGTGAAATTCACATAAGCCAAGTATAAAAGGAACTTTTTGTTCCTTTTCCCCCCAGCAAAAAGCAGTAATGAGAGAGAGACAGTTGAATAGGAGGAGAGTGCCTTGTTAATTAAGTCTAGAAGGGTATATCAGAAGAATGAAAAAAGAACATCAGTGAATACAAGGCGAAACTTGGAAATTCTGGAGATCTGAAGAACCTTTGGAAAGAGTAGGTAGACGGTCAACCTACATTGTAAAATACCATAAATACATTTGCAAATAAAGATGCAAGACAAATCACATTGCATCTGACAGTTAAGAGAGTAAATAACTAGAAAAGTCACATATAACTGGGGACATCAGATTCCCAACCCTGAGGTCTTGGTCTAACCCATGAAAGTGACAGCAGACCTTCATTTACAGATAGCACTGGTAAAAACTGCAGCAGTTTAGAGCACTAATTGCAAAACATCATTCCTATACAGTCACATAGCTATACCTTTTCAGAATTAGCTAATTTAGAAGAAACGCAAAGGCTACGATTCACAGCTTTGCATGCAAGAACATCAAAGAGCTCTCTGTTGCATCAAACCATCCATCAAGCTACATTGCCATTTCCTAGAAAAAAAACCTGCTTTTCTATTACGGAAGTCATTTTCCATCCATTGCTAGGATGATGGCAACTGAAAGGAACCATTCTACCATGGAATAAATTTGTAGAGCCAGATGCTCTCCATGAAAGAAGAGGTATGGCAATAAATGCACACAGATTTCAGTGTATCACTCGCATTTTCAGAACATGGACTGACATCACCGCACGTAAAGCACAGTTAGGGGTCCACAGTTAAGAACTGACTGAATATTTAGAATTTCATATAAATATACAGAAATCATAACCACCTGTCATCCTATGTTACTTACCATAGCCATCATGTCTAAACGATGATGGGTGCTCTCCCAAAATAGCTTGCCTCTGGCGGCCCTTCCCTCTGTCTAACATGTGGGAAGGGAAAAAGAAACAGTTTAGTAAAGCACAACTATGCACTCGACTTCTTCAGTTAAGACACAAAGCTTCTAGTTAAGAAGCCAAAAAGTAATTTGAGTCCTTGTTAATTTTATAAACGATTTCTCCTTCATTATATGTCTAAAATCACAAGCTGTAGCCCTGGGGCACCAAAATTAAAAGACTGCCATCTGTGTAACAAATTGCACTTAAGCTGATTGGGGACAGTGGCCAATGAGGAGATGCAGACATTTAAAGTTTATGGAAATATCCAATAGTTTTCCTAAACAGACACCACACCTTAGCATAGATAACACCATACAGCAGGATTTACCTATGTGTCTCTTAAAACAAATTTGAAATGCAGTACTTTTGAAAGACAGTACCTGAATCATAATATTAGCTTCAACAGCAACACATTTTCAAAGTGGGCTTCTTTCAAGAAGTTTCAGCATAAGCCAACAACAACCTGTATTACATGGTTTCATAATCAGTAAACAGAGAGCATTACATGTGCGTACATATATATTTACAGAACACCTAATGATTTATGGGCATGCTGAAAGGATTGTACATTATTGCATTATCAGCAGCACATAACAGTTCAACTGAAGAAAAACATCACTGAATAATGCACTAAAACAAGGGTCAATCCTTTAAGAAAACCCAGTTGTCTAGGATATAAAGTTAAGCAAGGGGTCTACATTACTGGAAAAAAGCAGTGCATCACAGCCAAAGCTGTATTTTCTAATCAGATCCATGCTGTACGACAAAGGAAATCTAAACTTCCAGATTTCTTTGTGTTAAACAACAATTGATTTCTCACAAATAAAAAAGCCACGTTGAAAAGATAGGGCAAGACAATTTATCAGCTTACAACAGTTCCCAGGAAATTTAAGTATGACTGCTGAAAATAGCAATTCCAGCCCCATGCAGCCAGAGTATTTCCCCTGAAAAAACAGGGACTATTCGCATTAGACAACACAACAGTGGGAGATGAAAATACATGTGCCCTTTCTGCTCAGGATTTTGAGGACAAGTTCCAAGTCAGGTATTTACTTTGGCAATAAAGCCTGAAGAGAGAACAGTGCTGAATGCCTTCAAATATATAGAAGAAAAATTAATGAACTTTTGTTTTTCCATTCCCTTTTCAGGGTAACAGCCTGATTCTTGGCTCTAGAAAGCAAATGGGCAGTCATATCAAGTATTTTAAACATTTAGACTGTATGCAGTAATCATCTTTCAGGAAAATTAAGTTAATAGTTCTAGTCTATGGAGCTAAATCCTTTGAAACTGCACACAACAATATAGTGAAGGAACATATTCTTCAAATAAAGAATTGATTAACAAATTGACAAATGTTTCCTCCTCATGATGGTATAGCCCACTGCTCTCTCTCTGCCCCATACTTGTGTTCTTTCTTGAACAAACTCCTTCAACCGTGCCAGTACAAACAGGCCCTGAAACATGATCTGTGGTAAAAGTAATTCTGAATGAAAAGATTCTTTACAATCTAGTTTATGTTCTGGGTTCGTTTTTAAATCAGCTCTTTGAGTCGCTGCCTATGTTGGTATTACCACCAAGGCACAGTTTGAGCTCTGTGGCTAAAAGCATGGAGAGTTCTACAAGGCAGGTGGTTTTTTCCAGTTCAATTTAATGTAGTATCAATTCACAGCAGCAAGCAAACTTGTTAGGAAGTTTACTGAAGTGGAGAAATACCATGAGAAGTCTGTAATTTGTTACCACGAAGAACTAAAACTAGTTCTTTAAAAAAATAATCATTAGCATTTCCTTCCTAAGAGGGAGGAAGGAGAGAGAGGGAGGGAGGAAATTCTGAGAGGGTGTATTAGCATGCCTATCTTCAGAATGAAATTCCTTTGGGCTAATATCTTGTGTGCTGCAGTCAGACCCCTACAGTTTGGGCCACATTACGTTCAAAAGCCGAACAACGCTGCTGCAAGGGGAAGAAAAAAGTCCTGGATTACTTTCTGGGCAAAATTGTTTGAGATGCCTGCTTTCGGAAGTACATTTCAGTGTTCGTTCAGCAATTTATATTCCCATTTTCTATATAAAGGGATGTGGGCCACAGTAAATGAAAAATCATGCTATATACAGTATCTACATATTATGCTATAAGTCCAATTATTTTCTTCTTATGTGTAGTAGAGTGATATATAGGAAATAAAGACAAGCTGTCAAAGTAACAAAAGGAAAACAAAAGAGTGAGAGTTCTTGAGAAAGAGTGAGCTGTACCTATCCTTATTTTTCATTTTCCACTGTTATCTCTGGCCTGAGGAATATTTAGTTCATGCAGCCGTATCTATCTGTGGACCAATTACATACTGTAATTAGATGCACAACGTTACAAGTCAGCCTCCAAACACTGCAATGACCAAAAGATGCAAGGGTCACATTAATCCTTCAGGGTTTTTTCTTGCCCTTGAGTTTCTTCAAAAACCCCTTTTTTAACTCAGGAATTTGAGGGGGGGGAAAAAAAAAATCGATACAAATACTCATAATCGACACGCTACAACCAGTACTGTAGCTCCCTTGTTAACTTTTTACAAGAACTTCATTTTGAAAATTCAAGCCCTAAATTTTTAGTTGTACAACAGTCTTATAAGCCCAGCGTCTCTGCAGAATTACTCTGAAAGTGCATATCACTCGAGACAGCCAAAGCCCTGGTTCTCATAAACCTTTTGATAAGTAGATACTCTAGCTTGGACACGTTGTCATCACTTTTCTAACTTTACATTGCACACATTATTGTACAAAAGTTACTGAACACTGCACTCAATAATTGTTACATATATATATTTAAATAAACACTTCACAGGAGTTAGGCTACACAGCAGTTTGTCTTTACATATAAAGTCATAGTTTCCACTGACATGAGTTAAGCTCTGGTAGTTTTTACAGCTGAGTACTTCAGAGACAGTATGCCTGTACCAACTATGAATCTCCCTATTTTAATACTTAAATATAACTGAGGGGACCTCTCTGATATTGCACTGCTCAGTTCCAACTATCTACCAATAAGGACTAAATTTCCCTACTACTAGACAGTATTTACACTAAGACTGAATCCAGCTCTCACATACAGCATGTAATAAAAAGATTACAACGTCAATGATATCAACAAAAGAGGTTCTTAATTTTGGAGGTTCTCAATTTTTCACTTGTAATTTTAAGGGAAATAAGATCAGCATACATACAAACTTGAACAGAATGAGTACAGTCTATCATGTTATCCATCCCACACAAATCTGAAGTACTGAAAAGTGTCCTCCTTTAAAAACTTGTGGTGGTGGTGCATGCAGTATGCAGACATGGTGAATTGCAAGTCTGAGTTTTTTTTCAGAGGGTTTTTTGTTTATTTGTTTGTTTGGGTTTTTTTGCTGATGCCGATGTGGTGCATGATGAAGTGTAGAGTCAGCCTGCTGAAGTCCTCTATCCTTCTTAATGCCTCGTCCAACATAGGGGAAAAAAGTCCTTTCGAAGGAGAAGCAGTGTGCAAGTTTGTAGTTTGTAAGGAATAGTCTGTGCCAGGATTCCTCTCCTCCAAAGAGAGAGAGCTGCTTGGAGAAATGCAAGTCCTTGAGAACTGCGAAGGTGCTTGCAGGTGTGGGCTCCTTGTTGAACTAAGTGGCTCAAGCACACGGCAGTAGGGGGCACTAGGGCTCAGGGTTAATGTCCTGGCTTGGGAACACAGCCTTCAGCAGCACTGGCCTGCTTTGAAATTACTATTGGCATACAGCCTGACCGCGTATAAAGGGTTGTCATTAGTACAGTCAAACATCTACAGCGATAACGTACGAAAACCTACCTCGTCGGCCCAGATAGGGTTTAGTGTAGTCCCAACTATCGTTGTCGTTTCTAATGACATTAAGTCGAGTTGGCTGTTCAAACAAAAGTAAAAGTGAAAAAGGTTAAGCCTTGATTATATATATTTTTCTAATAAAATTAAAAGAGAAAGACCAAGCATTACCCTTGCATATTCAATTTTTAGCGTGCAGCATCCTGCATAGATATCTGCTCCATTGAGTGCAGCCTTTGCCTTTTGGGCACAAAACACTGATTCAAACATACATATCACGTTAAGGATCTTTTTGCCCAGGTACCTTATTTATGTCCCTTTCTTCAGATATTACTTTATTTTTGTAGCCTGCATATATTTCACTATTGTATACCTTACAAGAACTCTATACAGACATTATATAAAACTACCAACAAGTGTATATGGGTTCAACTTCCATAAAGCATAGGGGTTTTTTGAGATGTAAGCAGCACGTTATGAGACCATTCATAAGCTAGTAAAGTTTTCAGTGTGGATTACAGATGCAAGCTTTGTTTATGGTCTGAACTTATCTGTTTGGAAGGGGATATTATGGTGGATTTAGTAATTCTCATTAGAGGACACAGAAAGTTACCAGCAAACCTAGAGAATATTTGAAGGGAAAGTTGAAGCTGCATCATTTGGGAAGGTATCAGAGCTCGGGGTGAGAAGGTGCAACTTAAGACAATGCATCCCTTCTCACAGCTAGCATTCACTGGGGACTTGTGGGTAGGGAGAACATGAACTCAGTAGTTAGAGAAAAAAAAACTAAGAAAGAGCACGCCTTTTTTAGCTTGGTAGCCAAATAAAACCATAGAAGTAAGAGAGCGAGCTTCTGTGAACCTATAATTATCTTGCATCAAAAAATACAACAAACAGATGCTTTAAATGCACTGCACAGCTCAAGGCAGATGCGTGTACCTGGCTCCAACACGTAGGTTATTTCATATCCTCTACATACTCCAAGATGAGTTCCATGACTAGCAGAAAAATATACCTGAGCCTTGGCACAGGGCAACCCATGATCTCATACATACTCAGTAACACACAGTGTCAGAAAGCCTGAACCTTGGAGACGACCAGACATTTTGCGCCATCATTTGATATAATTTAGTGAAATTTGGAAGTCGTCTGTATCTATACTGTAATACCTCATCTTTTAGCACATTCTTGCGGCCAAACGTCTTCTAAGTTCACGTAGGTTCACTCTAGAATTTAAGAGTGAGAAAAGTTAAGCTCCCTAGACATCTAAGAAACTGTTTGACACTGGCTAGAACTGCGGGAGCGTATCTGCAGAAGTAACAGTTACTGCAATTATCATTAACATTTAAGTAAATTTCACAACTTCCCTTATCTTTCACAAGATGCAGAATCGCCCCCAACTGTACAAGTCATCTGATCCAGACAACGTCACTTACCACAAACTCAACATGCTATCATAGGTAAGGCAAACTCCTGTCTGTTAGGACACACAGTTTAACCCTTCAACACAGATAAAGAGCAACTAGTCTGCTTTGATAGAAGTTACTGTAATTCTTTTTGTCTGGCAAATCATCACTGCAGCCACCAGTGAAGTCATATTTTACAGAAGTGACCCCTAATAAAGCCTGCCACATCAGTAGCACCTGAAATCACAGAAGAATTTCTGAGATTTTGGTACAATTTTGTCTAGATAACACCTCAGAAATGGAGGGTAATCAGTCTCTAGGAGAGGGCTATCAGAATTTTATGAACTCGGGCATAATCATATCAGACTTTGGACTTTGCAAACCACAGTAACACATCAACAACTCTGAACGTTCATCCCACGTACAACTTAATGCTCAAATACAGTAAACAGTAGGATAACAGAGCAGGGAATTTCCTCAACATGATAAACAGGTCAAGGAGGCCTAAGCTGGTATTGTGCTTTATTGAAGTCAGAATAGTAAGACAAGTGGTATACATTGGAGCTATTTTAGAAGAGTGTGAAGAAGTAAAACTGCACCTCTGCAAGCCCTTACCCATTACTTGAGCATCAACACAAGCAAAAGCCACGAAACTTCTGTGTGTAATGCATTGTCAAATCTATGACATATTTAATGTATGCAATTATTAGCCTTAGGACTGCCTATAAACTTTGTTATCAAGACCATTATTGACAATATCATTTTCCTATAAAAATGCAATGTTTAAGTGCTATTAATGTCTGTATGTCTTAAAGACATACAGAAATTACCACGTCTTTGAGACCAAATTATTTTTTAATTTCTAAGTTACACAGTATTTTCCTGACATTCTCATGTTACATCCCATCTGCAGTCAAAAAATAATCACACTAAAAAAGGATATTCAACCATTGCTTGTATTCCATTTCTCTTGAAAATAACAATGCGCTGAACTTTTCCAACAGGGTTGCACACAGTATACAAGACATCCTAAGGAAGAAGAAAAAAAATATTTTATTCAGATGTGAAATTTCAAACACTTTAGGTTCAGAGAACATTTTCCTGCATTGGCATTTAAATGCCAAAGAGCAAAACCTTATTAGCTTGTCACTTATAATTCTTCCTATACAGTTTATACATTCATGATTAGCGTTTATATGGATTAATATAGTGCAGGGAGTCAAATCTGAAAAACAGGAAAAAACTTCTATAAGAAGCATCCACGCAAACATTAGTTAGTTTAACAAGTACCTTCAAAACCCAGTTTAAAAAAAAACAACTTCTAAGCATGCACTGTAGTAGTTTTACCGAAGCCACACTGTAGTTATAGCACATTTTATTTCATAAGACTCTAGCAGCTGAGGGTTTTTTAATTGTTCACATCCATTTTCAGAAGAGTAACCAGGGGTAGTGCACGATGTAAGCTTAGGTAGCTGATCAAAAGGAGAATTTCAATGGTATTCACCTGAATCAAAGACACTGCAAGTGGTTGCTGTGCTTCTCCACTTAAGGCAGAGAAAACTTCTGACAGGAAACACTGGATTCATGCAAACTCATTGTTAACACCATTTCACCAGCATTTGTCTCTATTACAAGGAACCAATGAAATTCAAGACCATCTTCAGAGTTGCAGGGGAACCAAGCGGTAAGGAGAAAAGCTCACTGTACTGCACATCAGGCCAGGCTTCTGATGTGGGGCGAAGAGGATCTCAAATAACAGTAGATTACACATAAAATTTCAAAATCCTGACCACTGAAGTGTTCAAACATATTGCAAAATAGCTGTAAAACAAGACTGGAGAATCTTGAAAATCCTTTTTTTTTTTTTTCATAACATGCATGTTACTTAGGTGAAGATGGTGGAAAGCTTTGGTATGTGAATTTAATTCCTGACTCAAATTAACAGTGTACAATTTTAACAAATACTACACAATGGAAGTAAAGTAACAGAAATTGCTGCTCCCTGCCTTGTATTAGTTTATTTAAAAAAAAGAAAAAAGAAAAAAGAAACATACCACTGTAATTGGATAGAGAGGATTCTGAATTGACAAGAGGAGAACTTTATTTCCACCAGATGGGTCATCAGTGTTCCCTGGCCGAGTAATCCTCTTACTTGTTGAGTAGTTGAAAAAGGCCTGCTGTCCAGCAATGTATACAGGTTCATCTGCAGCAAACGTTACGCATTTCTTTGCACTTTCTACATTTTCAAACTCCACCAGAGCTTGGCGCTTAAATGGCATCATCATGACATAGCTGGTGAGAGAAACATTGCAGTGAGCAGTCCTTTATGCTTAACTCAAAACAACTCAAAAGTCCTGTAACTGTCATATATGATCTGTTTTTTCTAAACAGTTCCTAACGTAGGTCTCCCTGCTCACGCTTCCCAACCTGGTCAACACATTCCTAAAGCATTTGTACAAAACAAAGAAATGCAGCTATAAGATAAATAAGTAGTAAGTAGTTGTTTTCCTGGAAAGATTTAATGCATAAAACCATTTAACCAATTCAAGAAACAGTTAATAATTTACTAACTTACTAGAACTACAATTAGTATTACAAAAAACTTGCTAAAGCAAATTATGGAGGAAAGGATGAAAGAAAATGCAAATTGTAACACACAAAGTCAATACATTAAACATCTTTAGTAACAGCTGTTGCTTAGAAATTTAAAATACTATTTTTGACATAAAACTACCTTAGAGAAAATAAACAGAAGTATTCCAGTTAACCAAATTCAGACACAGATGAATTCAAGAAGCTTTGTCAGCTGATTAATTTGTAAAACCCTATCTTACGTCAATACATGCACTTACTTTAAAAGAAACATGTTCCCAAAAAGAAGCACTCAAAACTCAGAATAAGCTGGCTCTACCCAGCCACCTTTACTATTTGTTCACGGGAGAGGACTCTTCAGGCTCTATAACCTTTGTAGGGGCTTTCTCTGAATAACCGTCTCACTCTGAAGGTCCTACATGTATCTCATAAGTACTCCTCCCACTCAAAACCATATGCTTTGCCATTACCTAAGTTCTAGATTTCAAATGGCTATTTAAAGGGGTCCAAGATACTTTTAAATAATGTTCCCAACTTGTCCAGAGACATGACTTTATACTGCTTGACATACCATATGGTTCCAAACTTTTCAAGAGCTTCCACAAGATCTGCTTCCACAACCGATTCACACAGCCCTCGGACATGGACAACAGGAGAAACAGAGACTTTATGATGAGTTCCCCCGGCATCCTAGCAACAAAATGACATTTTAAAATTCAACACAGAACAAGGAATTCTGATATCATTAACTAAAATTAAAGATTTGGCAGACACTACACTGGGTCAAGAAGCAGCCATCTACTGTACAATCCAAGCATGTTTTAAATAATTTAACTTTTCTTTCCAAACAGATTGCCAAGTTCAGTTGCTAAGTTTACTTAAAATAAAACGCTTTGCAGATTTAATTAATATGCTTGCACAGGCAAGATTTTTCTAAAATATATATATATACACACACACACATAAAAGCCTATTTAACACTTGGTTGTATTGCAGGAGGTCTTCCACTGTATTCATTAAAAGTATAAAATAAAATACTTGGAAATACACAATAGCTAAAAATATTTCTGACACTTCCTGTTTGATGAGGTCAATATTTGTTTGAGACAGGCTGGCGGTATTAAAAAGCAAGAACAAACAAGGGCCATCAGTAAACTGGATGCAAATTGATTCTATTTCTAACGCCCGAGGAGCGGTGCCCCACAAGGCAAGAAAATGCCAGCTCCATACTACACTTGAAATAAACCCGACCTCCCTTCTAATTCTGAACACCCTTCGTACATGTTTTTAAAAACTTGTGATTTCTGTCTCTCTTGTCACCCCAAGGCTGACTGCCACGACAGACTCAGCTGTTGTACATCAGCACACAGAATTCCCACTAGGAACGTTTTTCAGAGCTACTGCTACAACTTCAGAGAGTCCCAGTTCTGTGCAACTGCAGAATAGGGGTTGGAATCAGCCCCTCTTTCCACACTAAGCCCGAAGTAGGGCTGAGATTCACCTTATCTATTCTAAGACATGGGAGTAAAAAAAAAGAATGAAATTACATAAGCCAATAATGAGAGATAATCAAAGGAAGATTAGAGATAATAAAGGGCACACTAAAATATACTGTAATTACCAGCATCCAAATTTCATGTGTAACGTTAATGTATTCAAATTTAGCAACCACATCTATCTGTTTGATCTAACAGATCAAGTCTTGTTGATTTTTTCCCTTTTTCCTAAGTAGCAGTATAGCATCCTCTGGACCCAGAGAGAGATTCGCATTAGTAGCACAAAGGAGTATTCAGCTCTAGTAATTAAGTAACCATAATGATTGCTACTACTAGGACAGACACTCCCGTCTTCCCTATCTGTTTGAACTACAGATTCAAGTGAAAAAAAAACCAACAAAACCAAACACATTCCAGATAACTCCCCATTGAGTCTTGTGTATTTAATTCCTGTGTTCCGTACACAATTACGTTATTTTTTCTTTAAATTGAGGATTTGAGCATTCTGTTTGAACCAAAAGACAGCCCTTCAGACTTTATCAGACATCTGAACAATCTGCTGTGTAATTTTTTAAGCTTAGCTTACGTTTTATTCATTTGCAGTACGAAAGCATTTTAAGTGGCAACACGTTTCTTTGAATAAGAGCTATAACAATTGTGGGAAAACACCACTAATGGTATTTGCATAAAATACCATATATTGTGAGTTTATCAGCTGAGGTCCTACAGCGGCAGCAGTGATCCAAGTAGTCATAAGAGGCTGATACTTTGAACTGCAAATACTTGGGCAATTGCAGAAGGAACGGAACTACACAGAGGTGTTTATTTTTAGCTTATATGTTCTTTATCCACATACACACCTGTCAAAGCTGTAAGGAGGACCTAAGGAAATCTTCAAACGAAAACTAGCAATAATTACCAGGTTTTCCTGCAAAGTCTCCAAGGTGTTAAGATAGCAGGCACCTTTATTTACAGTCTACAGAACGGTCAGAAGTTATTAATCATTAAATTCATTGCCCTGCATACTTGTTACTATATTAAGATCCCAGTTAATGCATTTTCTTTTGTTTTCTTTAATGCATTCACCTAAAAATCTCATCTGCCTAATCAGATGGCAAATGTAAGCAATAATTTTCTCACTGAAGCAAAGACTTGCTACAAAGAGCTACCTTAATTAGCACCCACACACATCCAGTCAAGCTTTGCTGAGAGCGTATCAGAATGGAACAGTATTTCATTCTCCATCCCCTTCCCAGTTCAATCTTCTGTTACAGTTTCAGTTCATGTTTCTTTGTCATGCACACCCCTTTGTATTTTTATTTATTAGCAGTCCATTTCGGCTTGCCTACCGAAGATAGAAATCTAGTAATACAAACTCTCTAGAAATGTTAAGACTTTTATACTTGCATCTTCAAATCCATGATACACAACTTACACACACATATTCAGGTGTCCACACTTCTGCAACTGGAATTATGCTCAGAATCATCAGCAAAAACAAATTTTGCTTTCTTTTGTGGTTAAAGTAACACTTGGCTTTCCAACCCAAACTTCCTTCTCCCATAACACCACACAGAAAGCATCCTTTAGTAGGGTGGACTAGATGATCTCTAGAAGGTCCCTTCCAACTCCGACAATTCCACGGTGTTGGATAGTAGGAGATTAATTGAGAATCAAAAGTCCTAACACTGCTGCTATTGTAGTAACTTGCACAGAAGCTCAAGCAGCATGGCATTAAAAAAAAACCACATAAAAAACAAAAGAAGAAAAAAAAATCCACAAAAATCTTAGTCGCTTGCCATGAAATTAAGGACTCTTGTACACAGGATTTCAGAAACAAATTTATACAGTTAAAACCATTGAGGTTATAACTGGCCAAATGGAAGGGCCTCTACTCAGAAGAGTTGCTAACCAGCAGCAGCAAAGCACAGCTCAGGAGCGGGGCTAAGCCAGCCCAGAGCCAGGAAGCTGCAAGCCCACACTCTCAGAGCACGTTGGTGAAAGACGCGGGACGAGCGTGTGCCGCAGGCGTACGCTGGAGTGCAAAAGAGTCATCACGAAGGGCAGACACACGTATTATCATCAAACGAGTTTTGCAGCTACCAAGCTGCAGTGTCGAGCAAATCTAGAATGATCCTTGATTTCCTCTAAAAGGAGAAATAAAACCACTAGACCACATGAAAAAAATCAAACATGTCTGTAAGCGCAAAGCATCTCCACAGCTCAGGTCAGAACATACACAACTCATCCAACTGCTGCCCTAATTTCTTCCCAGAGATGAAAAATATAGGGTTTTGACCAAGACGTCTTGAAAACTACACGTGCCACAGCTGGCACACAGACAAAGGTTACATCAAAGCATCTGCTCACATACAGATTAACCACCACCAGTATTTCTCTGCTTACAAAGGAGTCTTTCACTAACTCCAACTCCCACGATGGCACAAAAGCCCCATGCAAAACTCCAACACGACACTCGCACTCCACAAAGCCAGGAGAACAGCTTAGCTAATGTTACTGCTGTGCCCCTTAATATATACGGCTTCAGGGTTTTTGAAAGCTCAATAACAATTTCCTGAAGAATCATTAGCTGGAGAGAAAATGCAATTACTAAATAGATACTGGAAACAGACTTCCTTTCCAAGCACTCAAGACCAGTAACAAGAACAGAAAAGTTCTCCCTCAAGAAAGAAGCTAGGAACACGAAAACATTAAAGACCAAAAGTGAGCTCTGGAGAGAGCAGAGGCACAGAGGGAAGTACTGACATATCCAAACAGACGAAGCACAAACAAGTTAATTCACATACATAAGAGTGCAACAGAAGCAGCTTCAAAGAATAACTGTAGCATTCTTTCATGACCTACATAGTTCTAGACAACTTTTAAAATATATCACTGCTTTCTTGCTAATAAATTATGATTTGCCATCCAAAAAGGAAGAAAGTCATCATGGGGCTCTGAGATGATGTCTCTCTTGCTCACCAATTCCTGATTAGAGAGCTTTTCACCAGCTGTTTGCACATAAATGTGTCCCTTATCCTTTCTCCAGATACTTTCCAGTCAGTATGTTCACCTTAGCTCTCTCAGTTTGTACTACCTATTTTGGCCCGTCTGCTCCTCTGCCATTTCTCTGCTTACCTTCTCCATCTCCCTTTTTTCTCCTTGCTGCAAAAGGATGACACTCCTTCTTCGTGTTCCCCCACTAGGAATGGTGTGATGAGGAAAGGCCTTCATAGGCAGATACACAGCATTTCAGGCACGCTCTTCAACTGCTACTTCTACTCCACAGTGATGGCACTAAAGCCACCTGCCCTGTGCTGTCCCTGCTGATCTCACCTGAGCAGTCCTGTCTCTTCCTCGCAGAGGTACAGGAGACACCTCTCTCTGTGCCACCTCAAATTCCTGTAGCTTTGCAGTGACAACAGCATTTCTGGTACACAGTGAAGTAAGGTGGTGTCTCAGAAGAAGTAAGCAAATAAGACAAAGTTCAGGTTCCGTGGCAGTAGAAGAATACCAGTTTTGTACAGACTGTTACTTATTTGTTATTTTTGGTTGGTTGGTTCATTTGGGGGGCTGGGGGCCAGGCAAGAGAAGGATGTTAAGGTTAACCACTCCATCTTCTGGAAGGCTACCTGGCAATTTAGTTTTGTTTTGGATGCGAAGTTTGGGATATAATTTCTCTTGTTTAATGCATACTTCTTCCTAGCACTCTCTACCACTGCATCCTTCCAATGATTTTAACTACTACAGAACGGAATACCAGCACTCTGGCCCCTTCTGCTCATTCTGAACCTGCCCTGAAGTGCTCAGGCAGTTGGACTGGATGACGGTTCTAGGCCCCTTCCAACTGAAATACTCTATTCTATTTGTCTCCCTGCTCAGCACAATCTGAATATCCCTTTAAAAAATAAACAAACAAACAACACCCCAAAACAAAACCCCACACAAGACACAGCCATCAGCAGGAGATTCAACCGGAGGCGCTGGAAGAAGAGCTAGCCTGAAGGTGACGGTTACTTTTTTAGATGGAGAAAAAAGGAGGGAGGATGATTTACACTTACTCTATAACTGATTTCTAGGATGCAGTTCATTTAAGGAATGGATGTATGAACAAGCCACTGCAAAAGAGGTCAAGATCTGAACTCCTTGTCATCTAGCTACTGTTACCACAACTGCCTGTGACAGACGAGAAGCAATCGAGCTGCAAAGCGAGCTGCTTTCCATTTACCGCAAAGGAAGAACGCTGTGCATCACAAGTTACAGCACAGTAGCTGAGAAGCTGAAAGTTCACATCCCTCTCTTACCTCGCTGTAGCTTGTAGTTAGGTTTGTCTATTTAGACACCCCAACTGTAAGAACTGGGATAACAGATCTTCCTTACTTCCTAGAAATATCTTAGAATAAGTACACCAGAGACAATGAGGGAGGTAGATGCTACAGAAAATACAGGTTGTATAAAAATACAACATTAATCAATGAAACTGAAATTTAAGGGAGGGAGAGGGGATTGAACTGCAGGGTCCTCCAAAGATCCTCAAACACAGCTCTTAATCCACACTCTCCCAGTGCCCTGACCCTCTGCTATACCTCAACTTCAACTCTTCTGTCACGGCTTCACCACCACCCAACATTGCCTCAGCAAGAGTCATTTTCCACAGCATACTCCTGCAAGACCACTTCCTACTCCTCCCCTGGTCAACATTCTGGTCTGTTCCTGGCTCTCCCCACTTCTCAGCGTTGAGATGAGCCATGAGGAAGAAGGTACACTTCTGGGCCACAAGGAGTGTCCACACCAGTGGGAAACAGAGAAAAAGAAAGAGCAAAAAAAAATTTGGGTTTCCCCATCCGGATCTTGCACACAGACTTCTAGACACCCATTTGAGAAAAAAAAAAATCCAGAACTTAGAGGTATGAAGGGCTTATTCAACTCCTTGAAACAATCCCAGAGAACAGGAAAATGCCACAATAATGAATATAGCCCAGCAGGGAGACCGCACCATCCCACTCACAGGGTCCTACCACAAAACAGCTTTTATACAAAAAGAGCGCACAGTTCACCCACAGGACACATAAGGGAAAAAAAAAAAAAAAAAAAAGAATGAAACATTGAGGCTACGAGACTCCTACCTTTTTTTTTTTTACCCCAGTCATCCATTTCCCCATTTCTCCTTCTAATTCCCCACTCCCTATAGCTCCTCCTACTTCATCGTTACTTACTCATTTTCTTCTCCATTCTGAGCAACACAAAATACTTACACTTCTTCCCTCCTCTCACCTTGCCTTCATCTTATATATCTTCGCCCTGAATAACATACAACTTTTATAAGCTAAGAACATTTCCCTGAAAAGAAATGAGTAAGATAAAACACAGAATAAATAAATTCCCTGCACATTTTTTTAATTTATGTGAGACAAAAACTAAAATTCGCATTCACAAAATTGTCAGAGTCGGAAGGGACCTCTAGAGACCATCCAGTCCAACTGCCCTACCAAAGCAGGGTTGCCCAGAGCACATCACTCAGGATGGCATCCAGGCGGGGCTTGAAGATCTCCAGAGAAGGGGACTCCCCACCCTCCCTGGGCAGCCTCTTCCAGGGCTCTGCCACCCTCACCACAAAGAAGTTCCTCTTCATATTTGAGTGGAACTTCCCCTGTTCCAGCTTGTCCCCATTGCCCCTCGTCCTGTCACTGGGAACCACTGAAAAGAGTCTGGCTCCATCCTCCTTCAACCCACCCTTTAGGCACTTATAAGCATTAATAAGTACCTCAGCCTTCTCTTCTCCAGGCTAAAGAGTCCCACCTCTCTCAGCCTAACATTAACTAACTCTAATGAATAGATGCTGGCATTTTGCTATTAGAAGTCCCACGTAAAATTACTAACAAAAGTGCTCAGTCATTAATTTTTCACACATCCACTTGATATTATAGCTTATTCGTAAGAAACTGGTTTGATCTTTATCATCAGGGTAACTTCTGCCTCTCCAACAGCAGACCAGCTTTGCCACTAAATCAGTATGGGGCCACGCACCCCCCCGAGGCACACTGCAACTGACAACCTACCTAAACATCCTCATGTTCTTGACTTGCTACACCATTGTTTCAGTTCCTTTACTCAAAAGACTCAGCACATGCCACTCTTGAAAGCCAAAACATAAAGTTACAGACATTCTCCATGCTCTTCTTAAGTTGAAGGGCAGGGCAGCCTGTCCTGCATGTTCATTGGGATAAACTGAGATACCAAGATCAACATGAATACAATCAGAGCCAGAACCCAAAATGAAAGAAAAAAGAAAAAAAAAGAACTAGTTGTACATAAAATGTTGCAGAAAAGAGGAAAGACAAGAGCACTATCTTGTTCCCATTTGAAACACTGATGTCCAGCTCCCCTACATGACAAAATTTCAAGGTAACTTACGCAAAGATAAGAATTCCCTTCAGAACCGGCCTTTAAGACAGAGCACATTGCTGGCCCTCGACCACAGCAGAGACAATGCTCTCTCACAAGAAACTAAAGAATTAAAATGATTCTCTCCAGAGATGTATCTTTGTTCCAGCTTTTCAGGGAACTTTTGTACTAATTTAGTAGGTACCCTCTCCACCAAGAGGTGTGACCGATGGAGAGATGCTAACAGCAAATACTCTCTCATTCACCCATCCCAGTGATAAGCAAGTCATTTTAACAAATCATGAAACAGAGGTATTACAAATTTCAAGGTCTGCCATTAAATCAATGGTTAGCCCAAAGTTATGGCTCAGGGGCTATCTTGATACTTAAATGCAAATTCATGAAGAATAAAAGGTACACAGCAAAAACATTTGTTGAACCAGTGTGCTGCTTATTGTTCTTGTTCATACAGGAGGGAGAAAGTAGAAATACACGTGAGTTCAGAGAGGAGGCGACCACTGAGGATCGGCCCCACGGCCGCAGGCTGCCAGCCCCGGAGCTGAGACAGGAGGACGAGGGGAACCCTCTCCCCAGGTTTCCGTACCGACCCCCGGCAGCGGGGCAGCACGGCACCGCCGACGGCAACACCCCGGGGGCTGCCCGCGGAGCAGAGGCTGCCTGGGGACCGCCGGGCCCGAGTCACGTCTGCCCAGCGGAGCCCGGAGCCCGGGTCCCTTCCCCCGGCAGCGGGCACCGCCGGGGACGGAGGGAGGGAAGGACAGGCCCCGGCCCGCCTCCCCCGCC